>LPNX010795144.1:1173934-1346022 GCA_001517045.1 Pseudotsuga menziesii | reverse complement strand
TACAGCTCCATATTCAGTCTCCATTGTTGATAATTTGCATGATCAATTGTTAATTGCTGTGAGTGAAATTAATCTACTGCAGGCCTGAATTTCTACAAGCAGCACCAAATCCCATTACTAAAATTGTTTGTTCTTTATGCGGAGATCATGCCATGCCTTCTTTCGGTCTTTCTCAATGCGCTGGTGGAAACCTGAAATGAAATAGTCTTCATCAAGCTGTATCAGTTGTACTATGTGCTCATCTAGCACAACATCATCATCTATTCTTCCCACAGCAACAATGTGCATACTGGGAACGATGTATTCCAGAGCCATAATTGCCTCTTTCCCATATACCAATCTGAATGATGTTTTCCCCCTCAATTTCTTACACATGCCATGATAGGCCCACAACACTACAGGAATATTCAGATCCCAGTGATCTCAGTTAGTGTTACATACCTTGGTAAGTGTTTGCTCCAATATTTTGTTGAATGCCTCCACAGTTCCATTTGCTTGCAGATGGTATGGTGTACTTTTCTTGTGATGAACCTACAATTATTTTGTCAGTGCTCTTACCCAACGGTTGATAAAATGAATACCCTGATCACTCATCAATATTCTTGGGCACCCAAACCATGTCACAATATTCTCTAATAGAAATCTGGTTGTTGTCACAGCAGTACAGTCCACAACTGGTGCAACCACTTCCCATCGCGTCAGATAGTTTGTCGTAGTGATTATGTAGCATGCACAAGTTCTTTTCCCAGGTGGATTGATCTAACCCACAAAGTATACTTCTAATTTATCAAAACGTTACAAAGTTACGTGGGGTATGAGAAACATCTCATCCCATCGTGATGGTTTTCCAATGCATTGATAGACATTGCATCTCCACACATAACCTACCACACCATTATGAAGAGTGGGCCACCAAATCCTTGTGTGAAGCATCTTCCACGTAGTATCCCATCCTGCATAGTGTTATCAAGAATTCTCAAACAGTGCGAACACTGTTTGTTCCTCTACAATGTAAATCACAAATATAGAACAAAAAGACACATCAACATATCCTTTCCTTAAACAATCAATTTAACTAACATGAAATACAATATACCTCAACCTTGGGTCTCTTTGTCTTCTCTTCCAAAATTCCTTGCAATGGCTTAGTACCTACAAAACAGATCAAAAGACAAACAAACAAGATGAGAGCATCATGATAAATTGATTTTTCATATCAGTGATCAAGGAATTTGATAATATCTAATTACAATCAATACATCAAATATAGGAAAGGGGAATGTCTTTGTATTAATTATGAAAGAGAAATAAGTACAACCAAAAATCCTTGATGTCTATGGCTTCGATCTCTACAAGAATGTCTACAATCCTCTACATCTATGAAGACCTCTCCAACCATAAGCTAACTCTACTTTTCCTCTAATTCAGACTTCAAACTAATAGCATAAGGGTGCTTTTTTTGGCCTCCCTCACTCTCATATTGAAGGATTCATTTATAGGCCTATAACTCATGAGATGACTTGAAAAATAGATAAGATATGATCCCTACAGGTGAGGGAAGTCAAGCCACCTCTCCCAAGCATGTAGGAACTGACTCTACAGAGGCTTCCACATGGAAGCTTCCAGAAACTTATTTTTTCTCATTTTTTGACCATCGACGCTCCTAGTAGAGATGACAAAGGTGTCGACCTAGGGTTTTTGTCAAAGAAAGAGGGAAACGATGCTTATGGGTCCACTGTGAGGAGCATCGTCGACGGTCTGTGTAAAAAGCATAAAGACGCCAACCCTTCTAGGTATGGAAAAAATATTACCAAGGTGACTCAAGCCAGGCTCTCTGAGAGGTTGAAAGGCATAATGAAATTCCCATGAAGGCTGATAAGGAATGCGGTATTTCTAGGTACAACAAAATTCCCCCTAAAGTATGAAGCTAGAAGGAAGTGATGGGTGAAATAGTTTGCAAGATTTTCATCTAATACAGAGGCAAAGAGAGATAGACTCATAAAGGACCAGTAACTAAATTTATCCAAACTAATCATAGCTACGGACCAATACACTGTAGATCTATGATGATGACCACATCATGGCTACCAATGATACACTGTATATTCATGAATAACTACTATAGGAGGTAGGACATAGCTACGAAACATACAAAGTAGATCCATGTCTCTTAACCTCAGATACGGAACACAACCACCAAACATACAATGTGGATCCATGTCATGACTTTAAATGATCTTCAAATGAAACCCAAGCATAGGTAATGATGATGGTAAATCCTAACCACTCAGGGTCTTCATTCCAATCCCCAATCGATACTATTCTAACCATGTGAATAGATGTGTTGAAGTCGAACATGGCAGAAGCCACTTGATCACCAGTCATTGATGTCAACTGTTAACGAGTGCGAGGAAAACCACCATTGATGTCAATGATCCCCAAGGTATCTTAGCACATTCCCTCAAGTGCAAATAAATGTTTTGAGTTCGAACACTTGGTATAATTTTCCAATTAGAGGTCATTAATGAAAACCTACTATAAAAAACGAGAAAAATTGCCATTGAGGCATGCAAGCTTCAAGGTACTTTTTAGGTTTCTAGGTCTAGATCTTGGATAATGATTTTAAGTCGACGAGAATAGACCTTGTCACAGGAGGGACATGATGATTCCCACATTAGTGACATGAAACTAGGAACAAAACTTGATTTGAAGCAATGAAACTGACTCAAACATGATTGACTATTAAGGACAAGTAAAGTTATTGATGAATTATTTTTCTAGGAGAGACATCCTTTGAACAATTTGGTGGCACGACACATGACTTGGAAGCATTGACTTAAACGAGAATAGAACCAAGTGTAATGCAAGGAATATGACAAAGCATTATTTTAAATGACGCAAAGGAGTTAGGTGACTCACAAAAGTGGATCGACTCGGAGACAAGCTGAAAACCCAACTATTCAGATATGCAAATGCAGATAGGTTCCATGTTCAAAGGTGTACTATAGATTACTGCCATAAAAAAAATTAAAACCATTCCCCTTTCCTTTAATTTCCCCACCTCGAAATATGTGAGCCTCTTTTTCATTTGTATGAGTCCAAAGAGGGTAACAAACACTCGTTAAATCTAATCAAACGACAAGTCCATTCTCATACTTTTTACAAACTTGAGAAAGGAGGGGTTCATTCCCAAATAGGGTCTTTCATCATTTTGTTTTATGAGTTTGCTGGAAGCAAGCTCATTTTTCGTTTCACATTTCGAGAGTCTGAAATGACTAAGAAGAATCCAGAAGGTCCTTTTTCGTAAATAAGGCCAGTCGGTCCGAAAAAGAGATAACCTACCCCCGACCAGTCAACCATTATGATTATTTTACAAGTGTGAACATAACAAGTTAGCTTGGCAATATTTTGTGTTTTGAGGAGACTGAAAAGAGCTTAAATATAAATCCATAACTAGGTTCCTTTTTCATAATCCATTTTTAACGAGTCTGAAAAAGAGAAAAAGTAGACTCAACACCTTTCTACTGGAATTTTAACGATCATGTAAAAACTATATAACAACGCTCGATACATTTTCATTCCTGATCTAATTTTGGAAAAGACTAAAATAGCTTACATCATATCCATAACCCAATGTTGACCTAAAATATCTCAAAAAAACACCATTAAAAGCCAGTTTACCAAAACTATATAAAGTGAAAAGTAAAAATTCACTTTCAATGAAATAATTTGGATTTCAAAATAAATAAATTATAATGAATTTTTGAAAACTCCAAATATTCTATAAATAGAAAGAGTAGGTAAGAATTATTTACCATTTGAGAGTTTTGGTAGTTGGATTGATAGCAAGAGTTTCCACTGGTGTTTTTGCAAGGGTCACTCACTCATTGTTCCTTCATTCTTCATGGAAGAGCTAAGTGTTTTGATCTTTTCCTTTTCATGCTAAAAAAAAATCATTTTATTTCTTCTTCCATTGTTTAATTCATGTTCCTAAAATGATTTTTAGTTGTTTTAAAGCCAAGATGTAGGGTATATTGTTAATTTCAAATGGTTAATAGGAAATAGACCATCTTAAAAGAGGTTTTTATTGGTTTATAAATCCAAAATTTTCGGCCATAGTGTTTCTTAGCCGTCGGGAAGAGCATGCGACGATGCTCTGTCAATAGCCAACAGGCTATCGGCACTCTGCGAGCCAAATACAATAGTGTCATCGGTGCTCTGTGGGTAAAGGGTAGCAGCATCACTGCTCCCTCATGATAAATAACACAAACCCTAATCCATCAAAAATCAATTTTTATGCTTTTATCTTACTTCAAAAATTTTCATTGTAAATGCTTTCCTCCTTTCAGCCATGATATGTTTTCTAATTATGAAATTTGTGTGTTACAGGTGTATCATGGTGATTTGGAAAGAAAGGGAACATGAAGTTCCAGACAACTAGACTGCTAATGATCCAGCCACTATTGAGGTTATACAAAACTGCGGGCTTCTGAAATACTTTCAGGTACCCGGTATGAAAGAACATATCTGATTATTAGAGTATATCATAGGGATGTGGGATCCCGACCAGGAACATTTTGTGGTGGGAATCCATATCCTATCCATAGAGGTTGAGGATATCTATTTTCTGACCAAATTGTCCATGAGGGGAATCCCAGTAGCTCTATCTAGGGCACGAGGAGGAGACACCTCCTTGGATGATATTATTGACCAGTAATATGCACTAGGTACAAAGTCTCCATTTGGAAATCTATGGATCAATTCCATAGTAGATCTCCCCTTGAGGACAATGGTATACACTATCGGCAAGGTGGCGAGAACTAGGTCTGCCCACCTTACTACTAGATCACATATGATATTTTCTTTACAGTATTTGGAGCCTACCGTCTTCAATTGGTGTAAGGGCATGCTGGTATGTCTAAAAAATCAGTTAAACGAATGCAATAGAGGAATATTGAAGCAGTTTGGCTACGGAGCAATGATAGTGTCTTTCATCTTATAGTGGGTGCCTCATATGAGGCCACAGGTGACTATTACCAAGCTTGAGCCTAAGGATCCCAGGATGATTGCATGGGTTACTACCATGCCCC
Source organism: Pseudotsuga menziesii (assembly GCA_001517045.1). NCBI lineage: Eukaryota > Viridiplantae > Streptophyta > Pinopsida > Pinales > Pinaceae > Pseudotsuga > Pseudotsuga menziesii. The sequence goes on along the minus strand of LPNX010795144.1, from coordinate 1,340,932 downwards.
GCCTTGGTGGCGGAGGACCCAAGGTCAATTACGGATCTGGATTCTTTCACTAGTTGAGAAACCTGTTACTCATGGTTGAGGATTATTCCTACGAGGGGGTGAATTTCCGTGATGAACTAGAGCTTGTCTTACTTGAGGGTAAAGTATGGGATGATTGAGGTAAGGAAATACAATATCAACTTGTGTTTTTAGTTTTTGTATTGTATTTCATTTTTATTTTGTAGTACTAAGATATTTGAAAATGTTTCCCTGCAGACATTGGATCTGTACGTCCAGTAGGAATGTCACCTATTGCTAGGCAAGTCGGTACTAGAGACATGATGGTATATCACTCCAAAGTTGATGAAGAGCTCGGATATCTTGAGGAGAACCTAGAGAATTTGATCATGGGTATCCCTGATATGACTACAGATGAGGTCCCTAGGCATTGTCAACACCATACTGTAGGTGTTTCTCGATGACTTTCTAGGCTCCTCTGCAGAGTGGCCCATGCCATTGCGTGCTATCATGAGCATCACGAGGATTAGTTTGCTTTGATCCTCAATTTTTGTGTATGTACTACTGAAAGCTTCGAAGATTCATATTTCGCCCTATATATATGTGTATTCGGAAATTTTTTACGGTCTTGAACTTTGAGGGAACTGAAAGCTAGAGATGCTTCAGCCCAATTTTGTATCTCAACACTACAGTTTTTATATATGAAATTTTTTTATATTTACAGTTGTGTGTGTGATAAATGTGATGTGCGAAATGATTATCTACTTATGAATTTACATGTAGGTTGTCTATATCTCAAATGGACTTTAAATGTATGAGCAATATGCCAATCTAAGACATAAAAAGCTAGGGAATATGCCATAGCATTTAAATGTCTTGGAATGTGTTGATATGTAACTTGCTCAAAATATGTCTCTAACAACCTAACTCTTCAGAAAGTATGGAGAAGTAGGGGATTTCAGATGGTGTAGACTCGATTAATCTGTTGAACAACTAGTTTGGAGTCTAGGTAAACCCTAATTTCCCTTACATCATTATCTAGGGCTTCCATCAAAAATCCAATCACATCTTGGTATTTCGCTAGATTGTTGGTGGAGGGACCTAAAAGAACACCCCCTGAACTCACTAGCTCACTTGTAGGAGAGTACAGTACCCATGCTGTTGATGCAAGGTTAAGTGCATATCAATTAGCACCATCAGTAAAACCAGTGAAAGAAGTCATCTGTCCATTAGCCAAAAGACATACATAAGTAGGGTTTTATGAAAAACACATTTTAAATCACATAAAAAACACACCTCTCAAACCTAAGACAGACAACAAACTATAAACAATATTTACAAAGACCCTATGCTGGATGACCTAGGCATAGTATCTTTTGAGGTAGAGCCCTTTTGGGGGCTCTCCCAAAGGTATTCTGTTGTAATCAACCAATTCATATGCCCCTTTTTATAAAACACAACTGACAATATAAGGCCCATGCCACATAGACGTAAATTTTCTTGCCCCCATCTTATCATGCTTCTGGTCATAGGTCAATACTAGGTCTCCTTCATTGAAGGAATGAGGTTAAATAGTCATGTCATATTGAACTTTCATTCTTCGATTATGTGCCTCATTAGCTAAGGTAGCATCGCGTCGAGTTTCATCAAGTTTGTTTAGATACAAGAATCTTTCTTCATCTATAGTAGTATTGGGCAATAATTCCACAGCAAGTTTTAAAGAAGGGATCTCAAAATCTATCGAGAGAGTTGCTTCCAGCCCGTATACTAGTTGGAAAGGTGTAAAACTGGTGGATATTTTGACAGTAGTCCTATAGGCCTAGAGTGCCGAGAAAAGTTGCAAATTCTAGTTTGACTTGGATTTTCCTATCATCCATTGAAGAATTGTTTTTAGCACTTTGTTTATAGCCTCAAATTGGCCATTGGCCTAAGGATAATAAGGTGTAGAGCTATCATGATGAAACCATAATTTTACACTAAGTTTTGCCATCATTTTTTTTTAAATGCGATCCATGATCGGTCATAATGGACCTAGGAATTCCAAATCTAGAAATGATATGGTTGAATAAGAATAGTGTAGTAGTCTTCCTATATTCAACATATGTGGGCATAGCCTCATCGCATTTTGTAAAATAGTTCACAGCCACAATAATGTAGCCATGCCCCCAATTGAGGTAGGTTTATAGTGCATGAAATCTATGCCCCATTTGGAAAAGGGGCCAATTGCTACAATGGGATTGAGTGGAGCTGGATGTGTGGATTTATTTCAAGTGATCATTTGACATGGTGGGAATTTCTTGACTATTTCAATGAAATATTTTAAGATAGAAGGCCAGAAATACCCGACATGCAAGATTTTATGGACAGTAGCCAACCTAGATAGATGACCACCACTAGATACAACATGGAAATAATTTAAAACAATATCACCCTCTTCATGTGTAAGGCAACGTCGTAATATAGAGTCAACACCACGGTGGTATAGGGTATCAGTCAGGATAAGATAACTTTTGTTCTGGTGGCGAACGTGACGATGTTCATCTCCAGAAGCAGTAGGTTGGTATCGTAAGGTTTGGAGATACAAAATGATATCTCCATACCATGGATCAGTCATACTAATGAGAAACACTGATTCATCGGGCAATGAATCGAAGGGCTCTGCATTCTCTGTAGTACGGGGAAGGTCACATATAAGCTCTGTAAAAACAAGAGACTTCTTAGAAGTACTTTCAGCGAATTCTAACTCAAATTCCTAAAGAATCACAATCCAATGTGAGTATTTTCCCCCAAGCACTTGCCATGTAAGAACGTAGTACATGGGGTTGGAATCCGCATAAACAGTGGTGGTGTGGAGCAAAATATAATGATGAAACTTCTAGACCATGATGACCATGGCCAGAGCAAGTTTATGCACATGTGAGTATCGAGTTTCATATTCTAGAAGACTCTTACTAGCATAATAAATCACATGTTCCTAGTATTTTTCATGTGTTTGAACATAGACCATGCCTATGGTAGACAAGGACGCAGCCACATACAAGGAATAGTTCTTAGCATAATTATGTGGTTGCAACACTGGTGCATGGGTAAGTGCATGTTTAAGATTATCAAATGCATGTTGTGTGAAATCATCCCAGACGAAAGGGGTATATTTATTGATCAACCTCATGAAACCATGTGTCCTTTCTGCATAATTGCAAATGAAACGACATAGAAAGTTTGCCTTCCCTTGCAAACTTTGGAGTTTAGTTATGTTCATGGGAGTGGGTAGGGCTAAGATAGCTTCAATTTTCAAGGGATCTATATGGATGCCATCTTTAGAAACAATAAAGCCAATAATTCGGCCAACTTCTACAAAAAAAACACATTTATGGGGATTTAGACGAATATTAAAATGATGACATCGAAGAAAAATGGCTCTTAGATGATTGACATGGATATCTCGCTACTTGAAATGAGCAAGCAGGTCGTCAATATAAGCTTCCACAACATGTTTAATGTCATGAAAAGCTTATGACATGGTGCGTTGGAATGTCGTGCTAGTGTTCTTTAAATTGAAAGGTAGTTTGTGACAAGAAAAAGTCCCCAAAGGGAAAATAAATGTCATCTTGTGCTAGTCTGATGGGAGAATCTCAATCTGATTATAGTCGGAGAAGCCATCCATAAAGGAAAAAATAAGGCTTTTGACACAGTTGTCGATTATCTAATCGATATAGGGAGTGGTAAAGTTGTCTTTTGAACACGATCTATTTAAATCCCTAAAGTCGATACAAACCCTAATAGTTCCTTGTTTCTTGTTCATAGGGACTATGTTGGACACCAATTCAATTAATGGTGCAGGATAAATGAAACCAGCCTTCAGAAGTTTCTCAACTTCTTCTTTAATAGCGATTGCTTTTCTTGGATGGACCTGTCATAGTTTCTGGCAGACTGGATTGGCATCAGGGTAAGTTTTTATCTCATGAAAAATGATAGAGGGATCAATCCCTGGCATTTATTCATATGTCACTATGAAGACATCCTTAAAATCCTTGAATAGGGCTGTGTATGATTGAACCTCTTCAGGTGAAGAGTTATGACCTATGAAAATGTTCTCGAAAATACCTGGTTTCACTAATATGGCCACATGCATAGTTTTTGTAATGTTACACAAATTTCCCTTAGAATCAACACTGTGAGTGAGGATCAAAGACTGAGCGTTGGTGACTATATCAGATGAAACCGTGGAGGTGAAGTGGTCTTCTACCATATGGCAAGGGGGAAGGAAAAAAGATCAATGATGATGATCTTCCCAAGGCATCTTCTCTAACGACATAACTTCCATAATATATTTGTCTATAGGATGTGTGTGTGAAAGATAATCTAGAGATGGGGGGTTTCAAGATAGTATGGCATGTGATAATGGTCTGAAGCCACCAAAAAATGGTCATTGATGGTGGGGCCACTGGTGGCTTGGATTTCATTGTAAATTTCTTCGAAAGGGGAAAAGGATGTTGATTCATAAGCAATTGCTTTTCCTTTGTCTGCATGAGAGGTAGAAATCATGTTAATAGATGCAGTTTGTGAAGCAAGAGGAGGATCTGATAAGGGAAAGACTCCCATTAATGAAGAATATTTGATAAGGCCTACTCCAATGTCCTTATACTATGGGTTAGTCAGGAGCGAGATGTTATTTGCATCATTTGTAATAGCACTAGGCATGATGAAATCTAACTGATCAATAGTAACAATATTTCCTTGGAATGGGAACTAGATGACCCAAAAAATGGTCAATGCTACAGCTTGGATAGCATAAAACCAGTTACGACCTAGGAGTAAGTTGTAATCCAAAGGAGCTTCCACAACTTCAATGTGAATGGGGACTGAATTCCCCCCTAGTTCAACATGGATGGCAGGTAGTAATCCATTGGGTTTAAATACGCCACCATCAAAATCCTTGAGGGTGGTAGGTGAAGGGTTGATTTCTGGAGAACCAATGGCTCTCCAACAATATAAAGACATGACTGATGTAGAGGAACCATTGTCCAAAATGGTACAATGGATAGTATTTCTAGCAATTTTTGTAGCTATCTGGAAAGCTAATTGATGTGAGAGTCTTATCTTGAAATCGTCGAGTTTGAAAGTGATGATATTACTGTTCTCTGGGTCCATATCACCAAGGGAAGTAAGAAATTTTTTTCATTGCATTGGACAAGTTTGAAGTACCTCTAAAGATGACATAGCACAGGGTGCTTGAGCCAAATCTTTGACAACATTATAATATTAGGAAGCACGAGCATTAGGATTGATTATGGACTTATGTAGAGTACCCTTTGGTGGGCGGAAAATTGCTTCTAGAATAGGTTTTTCAATGTGAAGACCATTATTAGGAGGAGATGTGGAATCTGAGGGTTTTTTGAGTGGAACATCATCAGGTTTCTTTTCTGGAGGAGGGTCATAACTTTGTGATCTTGTGTTCAAGTTAACCATTTCACTAGAAATCATTCAAACTTCGTTAGTGGATGAAGAAGTTTCGTTCAAGCACTTATGATCAATTAACTGTTGTAGGGAAGGGAAAGGATATTTCAGAACTACTGGGGTTGGTGAAGTTTTCAAAAACTTACTGAATTCATCATGATGAGGACATTCTTTCATAAAATGGTCACCTCCACCGATTAAACAAGGGTATTTTACCTTTCGCTTATCTTTTGAATCAATATCTGAGTTTTGTGTTTTATTTCCTTCCTGTTGATTATCAGGTTTTTTAGATTTACTTTTTTCCCTTCTTCTTTCCTCCTGAATATTTGATTGATTGGATCGTGTTTACTTCAGTGGAAGCAACATGAAAGGGTGCAGTTTTGGCCGATGGTGATGGTTGATTTGACAGAGTGGTGGTTTGATTTTGCTTCTTAGAAGATTTTGTCGTCATTTGTGTTTGAACTGAACCAAGTATACCATCAGCAGGCGGTTCAGTTGTGTGACTTAATGGATCTATTGTAGGTCGAGGAGCATGGGGAATTAGATCATACAAAGTACCTAACTATGAATATACCAATTCTAGGTACTGAGCACAGCTAATATCTTTCTCCTTAGTAACAATGCCTCCCATGGAAACATATCTAGAAATAGGTGGGAGTAAAGAATTTGTAAACCAATTAGATAGTAACTGATCAATAATAGGGGCTTTAATTAACTGTCGTCTTCTTCTCCATTCATGGATATGATCAGAGATGTCAGTTGATGTGGTTTGTCGAAGCGAGGTCAATAGGTCTATACATGTTTCATATCGGATTGGCAATTGAAAGTGTGTTAAAAACGCCATTTCTAAGGCATTGAAATCCCAAAAAGAGTTTTGTGGTAACTCAATGTACCACTTTGCGGCAATGCCCATGAGGGTTCTTTGAAAAATCTATAGACGGATTGAGCCATCCATCAAAGAGTTGTATGAAACCATAAGTGAAATGTCATCACATGGTTTTTTGGATCCTCACCAGGTTTACCATCAAACTTGGGTACATCTGAAGGAATCTTTATAGTAATGGAAGTCCAAGAGGGGTCATGATGGATGGATTCATTTAGTAATATTAACAAGTCTGGAAGATCTAAAGTAGCTAGAAATGGAAGTTGTTGATTTGGTTGCGGATACTGGCAGTACTGGTATGGCATTTGCTGACAAGTAGGACCATATGCAGATTGATAGATATGTATGGATGATTCCCTAGAAGCTTGTTGAAAAGGTTGTTTATTTACAAAATTTCCATTGGGAGGTGGGCCACCCGAGGGAGGGGGTCCTCCGAAAGGTGGTGGTGGTGGTCCTCCACCTCCAAATGGTGGTGGTGGTGTTCCTCCAGAAAGTTGTCGTCCAGGTGGTGGGCCTCCAAGTAGTGGTCCTCTAGATGGTCTACGAGGTCCTCCGGGACCTTCCGGACCTCCAATTCCTCCAGGTCCTGCAAGTCCTCATGGTGGCCCTCTAAGTTGTGATCCACCATAGCCCCCAGTAGTATTTACAAGAGATCCTCCATATGAAGGGACATTGGACCAATTTGGTTGTCCCCAAGGTACAAAATCATTCCCAGGGTATGGAATTATAGGATAAATAGCCATTAGTGGTGGTTGTTGATAAACTTGGTTAGTCATAGGTGGTTGAGTTCCTGGATAAGTGTATCCCCAAGAAGATGGATTATTGATAGGTTTCACCCCTAAAGGTTGGCGTGAACTAGATGGGGGATTCACAACATTGTTATTGGTAGGAGGAATAACTACTGCAGGTTGTGATACAACTGAAACTTGTCCTGAACTAGCAATAATTATACTAACCAATGATGTAACTCATGTTGAGGGTTTCCCCCCAGCGTTAGAATGTGCTGACATTGCTTTATTTTTGGATTCCCCCCCAACCATGACTGGTATGGAAGGCCTAGTAACAGACCCAGGATGTGAAACTCTAGGATTGTCATTTTGTCTTGGATTACCTTGAAATGGAACTTTATCAATAGGACCTAAAACTTGAGCTGGTGAATGATATCCATCAAGCCATGGGTTTGATAAACGGGGTAAATGAGCCGAAATAGTTTCATGATGAGACACAGGTGGAGGAATGATTCTTTCTACTCTCTTTGAAAATCTACAAGGTTGATCGAGAGATGCATTAATTTTTCTCTATTCCTCTTCTCCTAAAGGAGGATTCCCTGGTGAAGGAATAATAACCCTGAATTCAGAAATGGCTTGGACCATAGAAGTCCTCCAAAAAGGAGCATCAAGGCTATAATCTAGTTGAATAGGAATATTAATACAGCCTTCCAATAGTGACTGGATAGAAGCATCAGTTGTAGGAGGCAGTTGAATAAAAGGATTTGTATAAATAGTGAAATATTCTCTAGTTTCAATAGCTAAGGTAGTTCCTACGGGAACATTAGTAGAAGCTGGTTGTTCCACGTTTACCCCTTCTTGTCCTTCCACGGTAGGAGGAGAGTTAGGAGGTAAACCTTGTAATTTACGAGAATTACGTCTCGCAATTTGCTCATCCATGGTGATGGCCGAAGTTATCTAATCTAGGTCAAAATGGGGAAAAGAACACAAACAAACCTACATAGAGCTAAAGGTACAAGAAGAATTAAGTGATACGACGAGTTCAGAATAGCTGGTCTCTCACCAGGATTGTTAAGTAGGTGCAACTTGTGATATACCTCAAGGGTATGTGCATAGTAATCTCCCTGAATGTTGTTTTTGGTGTATTGCTCCAAAAAAGACAGCAAATTTTTTTTTCTCATATGGACAGGGTATCCTAGTAGGGTCTCCCGATATACACAAGGTACGTGGGAGCTCAAATCAGTAGTAGTGCTGTTTAATGCACAACCGTTCAGAAGGGGACTTCCGATATACAATCGAGTACATGAAGTACCTTTCTATATACCTCAAGGGTATGTGAAAGGCAGTTCTATATATCGATGGTACGTGGAAGAACCGCGTGAGTCCCAGATTGTAATGCAGACAAATAACGAGAGCTCCTACGTTTTACGACACCCAAACACATCACTAACCTATCACTCAAATTTCTATACAATTTTAGACCTAAAGCTACTGTTAATTTTATCTGGATGATTAGTTGAATGTTTGTGAGGTGTTGTGTCCAATAATGCAAATTAATCTAAATGTAAATGCACCTTTTTTACTTCGATGAGAACTAGCTAGGGTAAGGAAGAAACCTTTTTCTTTTCTTTTCAACAATATACCAAAAGAAATATGCTTTCAACAATCAAAACAAGATCCGATAAAGAATGCAAAGAAAATTATTTCAAACACAAATCTGTTTCAATAAACAACCCTAAAGTCTCTGAAAATGCATGAAAGAAAACTAAGCCTCTAACATGAATGCAAAACTAACTTCTGCTACAATGTCAAAAAGACCTATTCTTTTGAATTACACATGCAAATAGAAATGAAAATTTTGCAAGCATATACAAGAGGAAAGTAATATGATTCTTTTTGTATTTTTCTAGAAAATATGAGCCACACAAAGTAGTTTTAAAAAGAAACTAATCTTCTAGGAAGAGGCTATAGGCTTTCTTTTCAAAAGAAATTTTTTCACACTTCACTAAAAAACCAAAACTGAACTATGTTTCCACTTTCGTTTATGACAATGAAGAAGATAAAAAAATTGGATTTGAGCTCAAACAGAAAATCAAACTCACAAAAACCAGCAAAATCAGACAGCAAGCAAACAAGCAAACCACACTAAATTTTTTTAGAGAACAAAACAGTTTAAAAGTTTGAAAAGAAAAGTTCTTAAAAGAGCAGTTTGAATGCCTACCTCGGTGCAGTGAGGAGCACTACACCAGAGCGTCGTAGGTTGAAATGACGCTTTTAGTATTCTTCACATAGGTGCCATCGGTGCTCTGTCTGTTGAGGAAGAAGGCGTTGTCAAAGCGATGGACAAAGAGGGAAAAGGCGCCCTGGGAGGGTTCGATGCTCTGTCAGCCAAAGAGAAAGGTGTCACTTGAACAATAGATTGAAAGGCTAAAGGCCTGCAGGAGAAACCATAAAAGACTTAGTTGGACTGAAAAGGGTAAAGACTACTCAAAAAAGAGGCAATAGTTAGAAACATAAGATAGATAGCTTACCTTGTTAACTAAAATAACTAAAAGGAGAGAGAATAACTTTCATAGATGGAATGGTTACTGAAGTTTGTAGATCTAACTGGATCTGCACCAGATTTGAGTGGTTCTTCCCTAGATCTGACCAGATTAAGTAATCCCCATTGGAGTCGCCAATTTTGTTATCATGATTTCTCAATCGGTGCGGACATTGTTTGTTCCTCTGCAATGTAAATCACAAATACAGAACAAAAAGACACATCAACATATCTCTTTCCTTAAACAATCAAATTAACTAACATGAAATAGAATATACCTCAACCTTGGGTCTCTTTGTCTTCTCTTTCAAAAGTCCTTGCAATGGCTTAGTACCTACAAAAAAGATAAAAATAAAAATAAACAAGATGAGAGCATCATAATAAATTGATTATTCATATCAGTGATGAAGGAAGCTGATAATATCTAATTACAATAAATACATCAAATACAGGAAAGGGGAATGTATTTGTATTAATTATTAAAGAGAAAGAAGTACAACCAAAAATCCTTGATGTTGATGGCTTTGATCTCTACAAGAATGTCTACAATCCTCTATATCTATGAATACCTCTCCAACCATACGTTAACTCTACTTTGCCTCTAATTCAAACTTCAAACTAATAGCATAAGGGTGCTTTTTCTTGCCTCCCTCACTCTCATCATGAAAGCTTCATTTATAGGCCTAGAACTCATGAGATGAGTAGAAAAATGGATAAGATATGATCCCTACAAGTGAGGGAAGTGAATTCCACCTCTCCCAAGCATGTAGGAACTAACTCCACAGAGGCTTCTGCATGGAAGCTTCTAGAAACTTCTTTTTTCTCATTTTTTTTACCATCGATGCTCCTAGTAGAAATGACAAAGGTGCCAACCTAGGGTTTTTGTCAAAAAAAGAGGGAAATGATGCTTATGGGTGCACTGCGAGGAGCATCGTCGGTTCTCTGTGTAAAAATCATAAAGGCATTGGCCCTTCTAGGTATGGAAAAAATATGACCAAGCTGACTCAAGTCAAGCTCTCTGAAAGGTTTAAAGGAAATGTGAAATTCCCATGAAGGATGATAAGCAATGCGGGATTTATAGGTGCAACAATAGTGTGCCGTAGTTATGTCCACATGTGCTTCTTCGAAAATATGCTCTTAGTCATGCGAGAGGACACATCGCCACAAAATTTCATTAGGTCCCATCTTATACAAGTGTCCAGCAATCAACAAAAAATCAAAATATTTAACCACCAACTGCTTCTTTTTACTCGTGGAAAGTTCTTTTGGTGCTACTCCCATTGCTAAGAACTGGATTATTGGAGCATAATGGTCATCTGCCATTTCAACTCGAAAAAACTATGCATTAGGTAGTCCATATTCAACGTTAGTAGGTTCCTCACCTGTCTCAATTTTTGACAAATGATTGGGGCTCACGTTTGTTGATCTTAGTTTTGTCACCATTTTCGGCTGGTAAATTACACTTTTTGACATCCATTTTGTCATACAGCTTGTCATTCAGCCTCAGGTTATGATATTTTGATGAGCCAACAGCTAGACACAGATCACATTCGATATGCGATGAGCGCATCCAACTTACCATCCAACTCGTCGATCAAACCACGCATTGTTCATAACATATTCCTCAATGGTTAAAGTGTTGAACAATTTTAATTGTTTTCTTGTCCACACATCTAGGTGTTTGAATGACCCTCGTTCTAGAAAGCTCGCCATATTACCTCCTCTATTCGACACAACAATATCAGTCCACACCAAATGGGATCCTCACGCTATAGCACACACAAGGGAGAACCGCCGCACGAGGAATATGGAGGATGATTGTGTGTTGGATTATGGCCATTTGTTTGTAATAATGGTTGACTATTTTAAGGAGTGGTTGACCATTGAAAGGGTCAACTTGATCATTCCTGTAAACACTATATATATGTGCTTCTAAATGAGAGTGTAGCTAGCTAGTTTACATTTTGTCAGTCAATTTCAAAGAGAGACTCTGTAATACTGTTTCAAATTTTAATATAAGTTACATTCTTGTTGTGTTTATGATCATGATCGTGTAAGAATTTAGTAAGCATCACCCTAATTGCTGAGAGGGCCCCTCATCAACCAGTGGTTTTCATTCTTATGTGTATTTTCGTCATTCCTTTCCTTGCAAATTAGTATAGTTTTATTTCTAGTTTGTTTATGCAATTGAATTACTGTAATCGTTCATTTCATTGTTTCCTATAGCATAGTTTATAGTCTGATCTTGTGTTGATAATATAGTTTCATTTCATAGATTAAATAATCGGTTGCGCACATAGTTTCCTTTCGTTTCCTTTCCAGCCTTTTCAACTTACTGTTTAGTCTTATGTTGACAAGTACATAGGGTAGATTGCATTGATATCTTAGGATTAAGTTATAGTTGGTTTAGTTCTGTTCATTTTAATTTTGTCATAAATTTATTTGCCATATATTTTAGTCTGTTTAACAATGCAATAGATAATGATGTCTTTATATTTATGAGTTAGTTTAAGTTATTCTACTGTCAAATTTGATCATTAAGTAGGTTTACTTACTGTTTTTATGAATTTTGGTTTCATGTGCACAAGACCACCTGATAATTAGATCATTTAAGTTATTTTATGTTTTTTTCAGTATACAGACTATCGTTTAGATAGCTTGTTTATCTTGTTATTGAAACCTAACTTCCAGTTTGTTATCCAGCCTTTCGTTTAGCCTTCAATATTCCTGTTTTGTTTTAAGCCTATTTAAAGCTCCGTTTCTTTAGCTTTTGGAACATGTTTTGACTGTGGTAGTTAGATAATGGTTATGTTTATCATTAGGACTATAGGTTAGATTGTTTAAATTATTTATTAAATTATATTCCTATCTTTTACCTCCTTTCACCTTGAATATGTTTTGAGTTATTCTTTGTGATTCTATTTCTTTTGGTTTTTGATTTCCCTCTTCAATACTGTCGTAATATGCAGTAATTATATATTTAGTTTGGCTTGATTTATCCATGTGTATGTTAAGTTTAGGGTTAGACATGTTAAAACTCTAGACAAGTACACTAGCACCTTGGAAATTGGTCATAGTAGTAGGACATGTTTCTTTCACTGTATGGTTACTGAAGAGATTTGGAGAGTAGGATTTAAAGGAGTTATCTTGATTAAGTTTTCTACTTGCTTCCTATTAAAGTTTTATTTATTAAGTTTTCTACTTGCTTATTTCATTAAGGTCTGTTACTTGTTTATAAGTTAGAGTTTCCTTCCATTTGTTTCATATAAGAATTGGTTATTTATGAAAGTAATCTTTAAAAGAATCTTGTCTCTTAGTATATTAGTTGTTCATAATATCTTTTTACTTAAGAATCAATTGCTTATGGAATAGATCACCATGTTTACCATCAGCTGTAATTGGACCTTCCTTAGTTTGCACATACTTGTAGAAGTTAAGTAATATTTGATTCCATTCAGTTTCTTTACATCTTTTGAAAGCCATTTTGACACTACTCCTCCTCAGGTTCCAATCATAGTAAATGCATATTCACAGAACAACCAAGGAGAGTGGAACTAGATAATTTAGTTTTACGATTTTGTACATTTGTTAATTGTATGTATAGCTTAAGTTGTTGAATTTGTGAAAGTGTCTCTAGTTGTTGTACTCTTGTTATAATGCATTGTATAGTTAATCTATGAAGTTTTTTATGAAGATTTCTTCAATTAAGAGTTGGAATAGCTAAGTAAAATGAGGTTTACTTTCTTAAAGTTTACTTGTTTATATCTTTGTCTTTCAATAATTTTCCATAGAGTAGAGTAGTATAGCTTGATACTGCTCTAGTCTAGTACTCTGTTTTGGTTTAATTACCTTCATAGTTGAATTTATAGGAGTTTGACTCGGTTTTTTATTTTGAAATAAATTTCGATCTTTTCTTTGCTAAAATATTTCCACGACACCCTAGGTACCCTTCTACCTTCACATATACTTTGTTTCAACTATAAGTTTATCGACCTCGATCGATAATTAAATATTAGATGAATTAATTAAGACATTACAACACCCAACAACGTTTAAGCGACCCGAATTCATGATGATCTCGAAATCAAATTCCTGAAAGAGGAGTAACCATATGCATATCTTCCCCCCCCAACACAGGATTATTGACCAGACACTTCAAATCTGAATGGTTAGTAATCATCTTGAAATGACCTCCTAGAAGATAATGCCTGGATTTCTGCAGTGCATAAACCATCACTAGCCCCTCGTGCTCTATAGTTGTATAAGTATTCTCTGCGAATGATAACGTCCAACTCACAAAAGAGATAGGGTGATCCAAGTTTTCGTCGCTTTCCTACACGAGCACTGCTCCTAGTGTAACAGAAGATGCATCAACATGAACGTGGAACTCCTTGTTCCAATATTGGAATATAAGTATTGGTGTTGAAGCCATATTGTCCTTCAACGTGTCGAAGCTACTCTGACACTCTAGACTCCATTCAAATACTGCATCTTTCTTCAATAATTTCTCCATGGAGGAGATGATTACAGTGTAGCCTCTGATAAATTTGCGATAATATCCCATGTTTTCCAACGTTGCTCGAAACATCTTTACATTGGTTGGTGGGGGAAAAATCAAGATGAGAGCTATAATTCGAGGGTTGACCAGTAGCCCTTGTTTTCACACAATATGACCTAACATTATGTCAAATGGGGCACAGAAAATGCACTTTTTGGAGTTCAATGCGATCTGGTGTTGGTGACACCTTTCCAGCATTAGTCAAAGGTTGGCCAAATGATCCTTGGTTAGACCGTATACTGTCTAATCAATGATGTACACCTGTAAAACCTTTTGAATGAAATCCTTGAAAGCAGTGATGATGGCCCATGAGAATACCATAGGGATGATTCTTCAACCCAAAAGGCATCATTGTATATTGAAAACATCCCCATTCAGTGATGAATGTTGTTTTATGTTGATCCTCCTTGGCGATTCATATCTGGTGATAACCCGAGAACCCATCTGTAAAGGAGTACATTTCTTTACCACCTACTCCTTCAAGTACCTCATCAGTGAATGGTGTCAAAAACGGGTCATGCATACAAACATCATTTAGTTTCTTGAGGTCATCAAAGAAGATCTGAACTTCACTAGTTTTCTTGCCTTGGACCACCATATGACTGATCTATTCTAACTCTTCGACAGTTTTGATGATTCCAGCATTCAACATATGATCAAGCTCAGCTTTGACTCTGTCTTTGTATCATGGATTTAGATGATATGGTCTCTGCCGCACTGGTTTGCATCTGGATTCAGTGGGATTTTCATTTCCCCTAGGTCACCTAATATCCCTTTCATCTGTAATAATTTTGTCGAAAACAGATCTTGAAAGCCATGCAGGAGATCCATGATCTTTGCATGGTCTCCTCATCCTAGTAGTCCCCATCATTTGCAAACTTCGGATTCTCATTTGTCCCAATGTTAACTTTCTTAATATTTAGCAGCTACGTCGTGGGATCTGTCAGCACATCCAATGCTACGACATCTCGACTCCCTTCAGTATCCAGAATATTAATATTTCACAACTCATCATCATCCTCCAGCTCTCCATACATGTTATAGCATTCCATCATCGATTTAATGTGGAAATATGCATGTGGATCCAAAGGATATGCAACTGGCACAACTTTCAATACTACATCCCAAATGACCTAAAGTGCATTGTGGACATCAGGTTTAGCATCTGTGAAACTAAAAGTGTGAGCAAAACAAACCGTCAAATCCTCCCATGTAGTTTTTTCTCTGCGTAGCTCTGCAGACATGTACCAAGATCTCCACATTTCATCCAAGGTATGAATAAAGGCATGGACCCATTCATCCTTTGGTCACGCTACCCATAGTGTTTGACACTATGCCAAATGGATGTTAGGATCATTATTCCCATCATACTTCCCAGTGTGGTACACCTCTATGGTACCAAAATGGATTGTCATAATCCTCTGACACTACGTCCATCCAATAAACGTTTTCTTATTATCTTCCCGCCAATGGCCTAGAGTAGCCGTCAGTGCTTCCTCCACTGCCAACAATCATTGTGGTGTTGAGACTCTCTCTTCGAATACTATTAAGAATGCAAAAAAATCCGGTATTCCTTCGTATACTGGCAATTCAATAATTTTAGTTTCAACACGACGCAGAGATTGTGTAATTACACCACACTTTATAAAGGATATCTCAACCATGTGGTTTTGCCAATTCTCAAGCACATCATCAAAATCAGACGGTGTAGAGCTAGCACTACACCAACCAAGTTCTCCCTCAACAATCAAGTGGATATAGTCTTTAGAGATGTTGTAAGCATGATCCCACCCCTTCACAACTTCATCCTTCACAGGTTTAATGTATCTCTATCCCTCCTTTGGATCCATGGGTGCGATGACTCAAATGTCCTGGTTCTCGAATGTCATCATGCAGTTCTTAAAATAAATCATGGCCATACTATCATTTTCCCATCCAATCCCCAGCAGTGCAAGATAAGAGCCTTCCCCATTAATGACTTCAATCACATCAAATTCAACGTTTGTTCTCATACCTTCAACATCGACGACCAAGTTCATTACCCATCCAATTGGTTGCACCTTAGCTTGGTTCACCAATCACATCTCCACAGGGGACCAACCCAAAATTGGGCTCCCCATTTTCTACCAGGTCTACTAAGTTAGGATGTTAACATCCAATCACAAGTCCAGGATGACTGATTCCACCTCATAGTCCCCAATCTGGATATTCATACGCATCTCTTTACCTGTCTTTTTCTTTTGCAAGGATTTCACTATGGAGTCCTTCATCTCCTTGCTAGGACAGTACAACAACCTCTCAAGCTCAACAAGAGCCTTGAGATATCATACTAGTGCTAAGAATTTCTTAAATAATTGCTGCAAGGTACCATGCTGTCACGATGGTCCTATTTCTAAGGATAAACCAAAGCCAGATGGCATTTCATAGACAAGAGACTTACTAAGATTTGGTTCGATCACATCTCGAGTTTCAAAAAATGTCTCGTTTACTATCTCAATATCAAATTCCATTTTATTCGTCCCAGATAATTGAACTTGTGGTTGGGTACATCATCTCCAATCATCGCACCTCCGCGAGTGACAATGGTGATGTCGAAATCTTGCATTCTAGGATGTTGAAATCGTCGCAACTGTTGGACCTTGAGTCTGGTTCATCGGTGGAGTTTGAGCCAATGGTGGATTCTGGATTAGTAGCGGGTTCATCAGCAAATTACACATTCTGATTCTGGAGTGAAGCTTGATTCTAGTCCTGGCTCTATAACTGGTTCTGGGCTAGTAGTTGATTCTGAGTCTGCAACTGGGCTTGATTTTGCAACTGTGAAACGTTTCCAGTTTCCCATCTTGCAATTAAATACGGGAAGTTCTCCATAGTATGATCAATCAATGCACATTACATACATCAGCACTATAAGTGTGAGAATACTCTCTGATAATTCCTGAATACTCCACAATTGTAACATTCGACAGATGCATGACCTCATCGCCCTCCTCGTCCAAAACCTCCTCCTCTACCTCAGAATCCTCAGGAAAATCCCCCTTGATGTGGGTACTGCAGCTGAGCTACCTATTATGGTGGGGGATTTAGTTGTTGCTAAACAAAGTGCACTTCTTGAATGTATTTTGGCTATGCCTGGGTCATTGACGTTTGATTATATGGTTATTGCAGTGCAAACTGCGGTTGCATTTCAGACTACCGATACGGCTGTGGTGGAAAAAACTGCATCAATGGCGACGATGTGTACTATAGTTGTGGTTGAAAATTGACCATCTGAGGCTATGGATGTAGTTTCTGGACTACATAGTGGCCTTCACCCTTCATGAAATATGAATCACAATTTCTGTCCTGAAGAAGATCGTATGCTCGATAGTCTCTATTCTCATGCCCGATTGAGCAACAGAATGAACAGTGTAAATTGGAAATTTTTGAGACCATTTTCTGCATATAGCTACATTCCTCATGTCATTGTCCATATACTTGGCATATGCAACACCATTGAACAACATCGCTACTCAACGGGTTCGAAGCTCCAGATAATAGATAGTTTCTAAAGTCGGGGCAAGTATCTTTGGTGTGGCCATCTGTGTGACACCTAGTACACCAAATATCTATGCATTCCTCCTTACCTTTCTTAATATCCTACAGCTAAAGTGTGAGGTTTTCTAGTTTCGCTTGAATTTGATTCATCCCGGTTGCACTTTCCCTGATAGGTGAAGCTTCGAGCTTCATCGTAATTTCCAGGGCTTCGCTCTACATCGCTATCTTTTGCTGCATCGATGGTTGTCAAATATGAGAAAACAATGCTGTGATAAACCATTCTTTATGTTTGACATCACTCATAGCAAAAATGACTCTAGCCATCAGTGTCTTCAACCTCTGATCGAAGTCCCAAATGGTCTCATTAGGAAATTGCTTGATTTCCTTCAAATCCATAATGTATTGTGCTTCCATCTTCATTTTTCTGAATTCCTACATTAGTCCCATATGGATCTCATCCAATGTCTTCATCAGAGTCCCCTGAGGAACTTGGATAAACTTCATAAACCATTCAAGTGCGTGACCCCTCAGAGTAGTCACTAACTATCCTTTATGTACATCATCATCAGTGGTCTATCTAATAGTCCACACTGCTTCGCATAGAAACCAGTACTGCTCAGGATCATCAGTCCCTTTTCCATGGAACAAGGGTAGCTTCATATTGTCACCCGCCATCCTAGGCCACCTTCTGATAGATGCTAATCTACTACTAGACTGTTTTTGGCATGTCAGGCATGTCGATGTGGGACTTAGATTTTTTCCTGAGTTTGGAGTAGTGTGTGAAGGTGTTGGTATGTTGTTGCTGGGGTTTGATCTTATAGTCCTTTTTGGCATATCTTGGGCCTGGTTGTCCTTGTTTTCACTATAGGGTCACTTTGTCTTGTATTGTTTTCATTTCGCGGTCTTGCATTCTAATCGTAGCAATACCTTCCCCTATCCTCTGCCTCTTCTCTAGTCGAAACCTTACTCCTCCCCTTGTACAACCACTTTCTTCCTTGGATTACCTCACAATTTCATCAAAATTTGAACCCATCTACCCCTTATCTTCTCATTTGTCTCCCCCCTTGGATGCAGTATCCACAACCTCCGCACACCAAAGTGTTATTAATCTAGGTGCATATTTAGTATACCCTTTTCGCAAACCAACATTTAATTCGACAATTGAATCGATAATAAGAACTAACTCTGGGTACATTGAAGAAATCCCACTCTACTTCGTTGTAAGATTTATTGGTGTTGACAGTGAACTCAGTGTTATATCCTTGTAGGATACTACCCAACCAGACCTCAATGGCACACGACACTCTGTTTTTAGTTTCATGCAGCTCCTGGATCAGGTCAGGGGTCTAGGATGTTGGTTCTCCTCTTTGAAATTTCATCTTCTTGTATGTGAATCATGCCAGCCACTCATACAATATGATAGTAAATATACTGAAGAGGTATTCATGTGGACCATCATGTATATATCTCACTAACCACTTGTTTGTTGTCATCCCAGGGTTCTCGTTTTCTGCTTCAGCAAATTCTCTCAAATTCTGATCAAACCAATATTTAAGTTCTGGTCGCATCGGATTCCATATCCATTCTTGGGTAACCATTTGTCAGATGCTACATACCCTCCTCTTAGTCGCAACGAGGTCCCAACAAAAAGACCATTTGTTGGTGCAATTCTGACCAACAAAACCCAGTTGACAGTGGTTCCAATCTATCGATGCTCAACAGGTCATGATCTCCCTAAGCATTGGCCCACACAGGTTTTACCTTGTCTAGCAACACCTGCAGAGCAGATGAGGTCTCACCAGAGATGTTCAAGGGAGAGCTGTCGGAACTAAGTTTCCATGGTATAGAATAGGGTTGGGGCATCAGAGATTGACCAACTTAATTTCCAGATCTAATCTACTTACCAAACCATTCATCATGTTGCATTTATTCATTCATCATTACAATAGATATACTAGTGGGGAAAACAGATCTAAAAGATGATAGTATCCATAAGCAGAAAGCATTGCATTATCCATTCATATGCAAATCTATTCATCATTCATCATCAAAATCATAGCAATGAAAAATAGGAAAAGATAAAGGGAAACATGAGTTCAGATCAATCCACATCACATCATATTAAATCCACAGAACAAATCGCAGATCAAAACAGAAAACGATCCAGTATCACTATGTCTAGTATCACATCCAGTATTCATTCTCCATCTATGTATATATATCGATTACATGCATAATTCTTCTATTTATAGGCTTGCACCTTTACATTCAAGGTCCACTTCTAACTAACTTCTAACAAACTTCTAACTAACTTAACCACTACGGACCAATATTCCGAAGAAATGGTCAATAAGTACAAAAAGTGACATGAAAATAGAAAAAAGTGGAATATTTTCCTCCTATCGTGCTATCTTTTCCTTTTGTGGTGCCACATGATCATTAGAGGAAATTTCAACTCAAAATGGGCCTCCTAAAATGAACTAATAAAATAATAGTTAAAATAATAAAATAATATTTATTAATTTTGGAGGAAGAAAAGAAAAAAAACTTCTTTTTTGTTTGTATTTTTGACATATCTCCCTGTGTTTTTACTCAAATTTCGATCGGGAGAGCTCGTTGGATGCGGAATTAAATTCCACATCCAATGAGTACCCACTCGTCATACTTTTTTCGGACCCCGCTACCCCAAAAACAAGAAATACCTGAAAAAAAGTAATGATGATGTCATCATTCCATTTTTCAGGTATTTCTTGTTTTTGGGGTAGCGGAGTCCATAAAAAGTATGACGAGTGGGTACTCGTTGGATGAAAAATTTAATTCCGCATCCAACGAGCTCTCCTGATCAAAATTTGAGTAAAAACACAGGGAGATATGTCAAAAATACAAACAAAAAAAGTAGTTTTTTTTATGATACCTATCCCCAAATTTATATTAAAAAGGTGTTTAAGACCTATACGGTATTTCAAATTTAAAGCAATTTCATTGGCTAACACATGATGACATGGAATTTGAATAAAATTTTAAAGGCCCATTTTGAGTTGAAATTTCCTCTAATGTATGCGCAGCATCCTAGATGTCGTGCAACTCACTTACTTCCAACCCCTTGCCAATAGGGGGGGTCATGAATCATATATTATGTAGTCTCTTTTCCTTATATGCAAGTTACATTTAGATAATATTTTATGTTTCTTGCATTCAACTTTATGCTTGTTCCTTTTCTTTAACCTTGTTCCTCCTTTTTGTACATAAGATTCATCGAAATTGGAAAATTTATATTTCATTTTCTCATGCATGTGTTGAGTTTGTTTTGAGGAATTTTGGTCAATATAGTTTCAACACTAATATGGATTTGAGCTCCCACATACCTTGTGAATTTTACAACACTACTATGGATTTGATGTCCCACATACCTTGTGTATATCGAGAGACCCGTCTAGGATTTTAAATCTGACCGAGTATACTATTGGTCATCTTGTCAAAGAAACACACCAAGAAAAACAGTCAAGGAGTTACTACATAGATAATTTTGAGTAGTTGGGTATAAAACCAAGGGTAAACTTCCAATTGTCCTTGGTTCATATTACGATTGGACCCTACGATATATGGTGAGTTGCAGAAACTTGACACTCCTGTGAGGATTCATCTTTTTCAACCCCACATGTCACATAAGTCTGCTTGTTACCTCAGATTGAACAGCACTTGTTGTCTGTGTTAGGTCATGTTTTTGTCTTCCATTGTTTTTTTTTATACTTTTATTCATATTTTGAATCTTGCTTTTACTTTTTGTTTCTTGAAAATTTTGTTGATAGGGACAATGTTAATTTTAACCTTTAATTCTTATGATTTTTTATTTCTTAGCTTATTTTTATAAGTTTTGCTTTGATTTTATAATTAAAGGGTTTATATAAGGCATATATGGATTAGAAAAGTTTTATAAATAGCATAAAAGTTAAATTTAGACCCCTAAACCAAGTGCAAACTCTTATCATTAGCTTAAAATTGTGAAATCATTAAATTGGACTTTCTTGTAGCGCAAGACAAAAATAGATGCACTAGAGCGCTACAAGAAAATCGCTCGAGCTAAAATCATCATTTTTTGGTCCAATTTCTTCGGGATTCTCACACCTGTGGTGTCAATCACATTGTATGATGCATTTGATACGTGTCTTCTACAGTTTAATCACTGAAGCAAGTGGAATATCATCATAAGGGCGAGATCGTGGTGGTTTCATGCAGAGTAGATATAATGATGACAATAGAGTATAATGAGACAAAGCTATTTGGGATTATGTTTTTATCTGATGGACACGAAGAGTAAGTGAAGATCATGGAGAGAAATTAGTGCTGAGTAATCAGGATTTTGAAACTAAACGAGAAATTAGGGATTTTAGTAGCAACTGGCTGGAGTGGTCTAAGCGGTCAGAGACAGGTGGAGCATGCAATTCGACACTTGGCTATTGAAATAACTATATTCCAGCACTTGAATCGGTCATCTTAATAGGTAGTTCGCATGCCATTGCCCGATTTTTTTTAAATTTGGGTCTTTTTTGAATAAATGACTAACGACAAATTTGAAGACAGAATACGAGTTTTAGACCTAATCCATGTTAAATGATGAATTATTAACCAATACATTTAAAGTATTCATCATTTAAACAGAGGAATTCAAAGTAGAGTCTTTTGGAGGTCCCTATTCTGTATTCTATGATATTTTGTTAAAGTTTGAAGACAATCAGACTGTGGTGTATCAAAAGAAGTTGTTTAGCCATAGTTTAAAATGAAAAAGAGTGGAAAGACAAATAGGGCAGAGCCCCTCAGACTTAAGCTGGGTGAAGAATTTTCTAGATTGTGCACAGTTGTTTTCAGATGCAGGATGGTTAATGTTTTTCAAAAATATTGATGGATGTCATGCAGAGGTGTCTTACAAATTTGCTCAATGCCTAGACAAAGACATAGTGTCTTTTGACACCTTAACGTTCAAATTAACTAAGGAATTAATAGCTGAGGCAACAGGGATCCAGGACGAGGGAGAGTTATGATTTAAAAAGGTTCCTTTCATCTTTAATGCTTAGAAATTCTTGCTTCCTGGAGTGATTGCAGATTGGGGAAAAGGTGTTCCAATCCAAAACTTTAAACTTGAATGGATTGAGCCCATTAAAGTCTTGCAGAGTTATGTCATCTATGAGGGTAGATTTGCCTTTGTTTTCAAATATCACTTTAGGTTCCTCTAGCATATTAGTGATGATTCTAAAATGAAATTACCTTTCTTCTTTCTGAAAATCTTACAAAAAATGTCATGTAGGGTGAGGGAGCACCAAAATCATACCAAGCAATCTGTTTTCACCATGGACTTATTAAGCTAATCATAATCACTGTATTGTAGAAAAGGGAGAAGACTTGGGAGCACTTCATTTTTTGGTCAGGTTTCAAAACTAATCAATAGGAACAGTCTCAAAGAAGACAAGTAGATAAAAGTCAAACATTGATTAAGAAGATTAGAAAAAAGGTAATAGTCAAGGATGAAGAAAATGTTAAACCAGAAGAAGTTTCAAACCAGGAAAATAAAAACTTTGAATTTGAACAACGAGTTAATGATAATGAGAGCAAGAATTTACAGTTAGAAATTAAAGAAGCTGATCCTGTTGTAAATGTTATACCTACAGAATCATTTCAAGATTTAAAATAAGATATTGAGGAGCAAAATCAAAGCCCTATTACAGTACTATCAGAGGAAGATGAAAAATACTTATTTGATGATGATAAAATTCCTATCACTAATGAAGCTAGGGTTTATGCTGAGCAAAAGCTTCACACTCATTGTGATGAGGAAGTAGTGTCAAAAAGGAAGAAAATGAAGGTTGTTGAGTTTGCTTCAATCACACATCAAGGAAAGACTCTCAAGATGTTGGGATATATTGCTGCAGTTTGGAGACCTAAAACAAGACCTAAGAACAAACTTAGGTTAAACATGAAAAAGCTGTTGAATCCCAAATTGGCTAAAGAAAAGGTTACACTGATAGAGGATTCATCTTCTGAATACGAATTGGATGATGGTGAAGATGGAAATAAAGGTAAAAATCCAATAGAATCAAAAGGAAAATTTGTCATGACTGATACCAAGATCTCTAATATAATTCTGGAGATTCGAACTCAAATGTTTCAAGGATAGCAACAAAGTTAGGTAAAGAGTTCTTGTTTAGAGAAGAAGGAGATAGTTGTAGAAGAAGTTCCATGCAATGCTCAAAATGAAGAACATCCGAGGTTTCCTATGATTTCTATAGAACTTATGGAAGAGGATGAGGAAATTTATAAGAAGCTGAAAATCCCATGGACACTAGAAGGGATGCAAACGTTGGCAGGAGACAAATGTATTGATTCTGTAAAAGAAAATTTACAAAAAAGTATTAAGCAATATATGTATCAAATTAAGTATATGCATGAAACTAATGATGTGCTAGTTACTGCAAACAGAAGACTTAGAGAATATTTGGAGGAAGTTAATAGTCATTACCAGGAATTGATTACAGTTTCAAGAAAAGCACTTAAAAGGAAAAGGAAAACAGAAAGATAGTTCACAGAGTTAAAGCAAACCATGCAGGACCTGCAACAGCATAATGAAGAGCTAAGAAGGAGGATTGCAGACATGGAGACAGACCAATTGAAGGAAAGAAGGAAAGCTCAAGCCTTGGAAGGAATTGCTTTACTACCTAAAGATTTGTAAAGTTAGTCAAGACAATCAGTTATTAGTTAAGTTTGAAAAGTTATTTTATTTTTGTAAGGATGATTCAGATGGAACTATTCTATAGGTAGTCTTAAAATAGTTAGGGTTTAGTTATTTAACTGATTTTGAAGAATAGGATAAATGTAAGTCTGAAAGAAGACAAATGGTTGGATTTTTTTTTGCTGACAAGGGGAGGCTATCAGGCTGTGTTTATGAGCTAAGTAAAAAATTTTATGTGTTTTTTGAATACTGAACTATGAAATATATGCACTATATGCCCTTCAGATTATTGACTGGTTTCATTTATAAATTGTGTTAATTACTCAGTTGGTATATTCATTTCTTGTTTAATGTTTTTATGCTTGGAATGCTTGCTAACTGTGGGTGAAATTTAGTATTGTGTTTTCTGTTGGATTATGGTTTATGTGTTATGCATCTCAATCATTCAAATTCTCATGATTTAGTGTTTAATTTGGTTTTATGAATGTTTTCCCTCTTGTCTTCAAACTGGTCAACCAAAAAACCTCGAAAACCCTAAAACCCTATTTTACTTTATTGTGATTATTTAGATTGTGTTGGCTTGTTCTCTTGTAGTCTGGGAACAATTTCTGGCACTAACATCTTTGGCGCCTTTGCCAGTGAATGAAGTTGAAAACCTATTTTTTCCCTGGGATACTTATCATTTCACTGGTTGTAAGAGGTGAACTTAAACCAACAAATATGAAAGACTACTTTTCACCAGTATTTCACAGTGGCTACTAAGGGAGCTGGGACAAGAAACAGACCTAGTTCACCTTTACAGTTGGGTGTTGCAGATCCAGAACAAATACTAAAAATAGCTAGGAAAATCAAAAGGTCTCAGTAATCACCAATCCTATGTAACCCTGATTAGTTAGATGTTTCATCACCTTTATCTTCCTTGAAGAGAGAAGAACAAAATTCACCTTGGTTGAAGCCTATAATTCCTGTCAGTAATTTTTAAGTTTTCACTGATCCTTAATCCTTCAAGAAAGCAAAGACAATATCTCCTGGTAAAATTCCTCTATTTCATCTAAAAGTTGGTAAAACTCCATTTCAACCAAGTTCCAGTCGAGTATTTCCATCACCAAAACCAATCAACTTAAAAATGGCAGCACAAAATCAACCATTAGATATGATTGACCAAATGGTTGCAGCTAGGTATGCACCTTTAGTTTTGCCTCAGCCTTTGAATGCACTTCTTGGAGGTGATTACCAAAAATACCTGCCTAGGTTTAATGGACAAGGTGAAACTACAGTTGAGGAACATTGGGAGGCCTTTCTCAGTTATGGTGATAATCAAAATATTGAAGCTAAGGATGTATGGATGAGGATGTTTGTACAAAGTCTTTATGAATATGTTAGAAAATAGTTTAGGGAGTTTCCTGCAAATTCTATCACTATGATAGAATATCTTCAGGACCTTTTCATGAGACAATGGGGAGATACCAAAGATCATACGTATTATATAAATGAGTTTGGACCCCTTAGGAGAAAGAAGGATGAAACCATAGCTGATTTTTCAAAGAGATTCAATAAAATGTATGGCAGAATTCCCGTAGAAATAAAACCTTCAGAAACATCTGCAAAACTCACATATGCAAATGCCTTTGATCATGAACTTTCCTTACTTCTAAGAGAAAGAAGAGCTGTTTCTCTATTGAAAATGTAGGATGCAGCATTAGAAGTGAAGTCTAATATATTAGCTTCTAATAGATTGAAAGGAAATACAGCTCAGCAAATATATGACAGGAAAGGTAAGAAAGAAGCAGTTCCAGGGGGTTTCAACATCCCACTCTGCAGAAGGTAAAATTGATGAAATGGCCAAACTAGTTAAGATCCAGACTACAAAATTAAATAAGTTGGAACTAGAAATGAATTCAAACAAACCTATTCAAGAGGGTGAAAGAAACCATAAAAATCAAAACCAATTCAGAAGACAGTTCGCACCTCGTTTCATACCTAGAGAACGAAGAAACAATGATATACAACAAGAAAGGACAGAAACTGAGGATCAAAGAGTACCACCCCCTCTTTAGAATAATGTTGTTGATGAAGAATAAATTCAAGAGGAAGTGTTATTTGAAGATACAAACCAGGATATGAATTATTTTGGAGAGCAGTTAACTAAGGGTTTTGTCACTAAAGAAGAGTTTTTAAATTCAGAATACTATGTTGCTGATATGTTTGAAACAAAAAATGATTTAAATCTAGAAATGACTACTGTAACTGTTGATTCATATCAGACTGACCCAAAGAAAACTTTGAATTTGAGGTCAGGCCCAAAGCAAGTAGTTCAAAATCTGAAGAAGAAGGTAGTTGTACCTACTAAACAACAATTTGATCCTATGTTAGAGAAAAAACAAATTCAGGATAAACAAAAGAAGAATATGGAAGTTCAAGAGGTAAACAAAAGTGTGCTGAATTTTAATCTGGAAAATGAATTAGGAAAAATTAAGATTCTTATGCCTTTTACTAAGTTAATGAAAAATCCTTCTTATAAAGAATCAGTTCTTAAAATGATTGGTCTAGCAAACAGTTAGCCTCTTTCTGATACAGTGAATTTACAAGAAGAAAGCCCTAAAATATTTATTGGATCAGCTTTAGCTGAAAAAACTAAGAATGAAGCTAGTGCATCACCTCCTTTTTACATCACACTGACTATTCATGAACAAATGATACATAACTGTCTTTTGGATTCAGGAGCATCACACAACCTAATGACAAAGGCTGTCATGGAGGTTCTAGGTTTGAATATAACAAAACCCTATCATGATTTGTATGCTTTTGATTCATGAGCTGTAAAATGTTTGGGAGTGATTAAAGATATGGTTGTCAGTTTGGCTCAGCTACCAATGAAGAGTGTTATTATGGATGTGGTAGTACTAGACATTACACCTAAATTTGGATTACTCCTCTCTAGATCTTGGGCAAAGAAAGTTGGTGGAACTTTACAAATTGATTTAACATATGCTATTATTCCTGTATTTGGAGGAGAAAACAGAAGGCTGTACAGAGAACTACAGTTTGCCTATATTGTGACAGATGACAAGAACCCCACAAATCATCCCTTGTATGTTGTTGATAAGGATTTGGGTACTTGTATGTTACATTTTAGTGATGATGATAATACTACTGGTTTGTTACAGGTTGAAAAGGAAAATCCAGTTAAATGCATTAGGCAACAAGAAGATGAACTTTGGCAATTATACTTTAATGGATCATCTTGTAAGGAAGGTGCTGGATCAGGGGTTATTTTAATATCTCCTGGTGGTGAAACAATGAATCTGATGTATAAATTAGAGTTTATTACCACCAATAACACTACAGAATATGAAGCTTTGTTGTTAGGTTTGAAAGATGCCAAATATTTAGGCATTCAATAGATTTCTGTATATGGCGACTCCGAGTTGGTTGTTCACCAGGTGAGGAACAACTATCAAGTGAAACAAGATTTGCTGAAAGTCTATCATAATGAGGTATGGGATATTATAGATAAATATTTTGTGGCTTTTAAGTTTACCTATGTTCCTAGGGACCATAATCAAACTACTGATTCTTTGGCCTTAGCATCCACACATTTTAGAATCCACAAAACAACATAGCTAAAGTATCCTATTGAGGTTAGGTACAGACCTTCTGTGCCTGATAACATAAGGCAGTGGAAAGTTTTTGAAGATGACATTGAAATAAAAATATTTTTAGAGCTGACTGATGAGTTTTCCAATTCCCTGATTGATCAAGAAGAAGATGATGAGGTTGAATATTCTGAAGATATTGCTGAAAATTACATTGTTGGCCACAAAATTATTGAACTTAAAGGTAATTTCATTCCTAAAGGTTTGGTGCCACTAGAAAGAATATTTTCAAAAGATGATACACCTTTAAAACCTATTGTTGAGTCTTTGGAAGAAAATGTGGTGGACTGTAATATTGGTACTCCAGAAAATCCTAGAATGGTGAATATTTCAAAAGCACTCACAGCATAACAGAGAAACATGTACATTAAGTTGTTAAAGGAGTACGTTGATGTTTTTGAATGGTCTTATGAAGATTTGAAGACATATGATACTGGGATTATACAACATAAAATACCTTTAAAACCGAATGTTAAACCTTTCCGACAGAAATTAAGGAGGATAAATACAGCTTTGTTTCCTATTATTGAAAAATAAGTGAAGAATTTATTAGATGCCAAGATCATCGTTCCTCTTAGGTATTCTTCATGGGTTGCAAATTTAGTTCCTGTCAGAAAAAAGAATGGAGAAATCAGACTATGTGTTGAATTTAGAAATATGAATAGGTCTTCATTGAAGGATAATTATCCTTTGCCTAAATTAGAACAAATATTGCAAAAGGTTGTTGGGGCACAAAGGATTTCTATGGTTGATGGTTTTTTAGGATAAAATCAAATTTCCATGCATCCTGATGATAAAGAGAAAACAGCTTTTACTACTCCCTAGGGAACTTTCATGTATGATAAAATGCCTTTTGGGCTAATGAATGCTAGAGAAACTTTTCAAAGAGCTATGGATATATCTTTTGTTGGGGAAAGAGACAAGTTTGTAGTGATTTACTTAGATGATATTACAGTCTTTTCACAATTAGATGATGAACATCTAAAACATTTGAAACAAACTTTTCTAAAATGAATAAAATATGGTTTATCTTTGAATATGAAGAAGTCACATTTTGCTGCACAGGAAGGTAAATTATTGGGTCATTTAGTTTCAGCCGATGGCATAAGGACTAATCCAAAAAGGGTGAAAGAAATAATGAAAATAAGTCTTCCCAGAAGCAAAAAAGATGTACAATATTTCATTGGTAAAATCAATTTTCTGCATTGGTTTATACCAAATTTTGCTGAGACTATCAAACAGATTACAACCATGCTGAAGAAGGACCAAGAAGTCAAGTGGACTACAGAAGCAAAGAATTCATTCGAAAAAATTAAGATGCCTCTTACTGAAGCTCCAATATTAGTAAGTCTAGATTTTACAAAGGAATTTCTAACCTTTTCTTTTGCATCTGAAGATACATTGGCTGTTGTTTTATTACAAAAGAATAAGAATGGTCTTGAACAGCCTATTGCATTCTTCAACAAAACTCTTAGAGATTCTGAATTAAAATACAACATTTTAGAAAAACAGGCTTATTCTTTGGTAAAAGATTTGAAATTTTTCGGAATCTATGTTTTACACTCCAAAGTTTTTGCATGTGTGCCTAATGCTGCCATAAAATATGTTTTGACTTAGCCTGATAGTGAGGGAAAAAGAGGAAAGTGGATTGCTAAAATCATGGAGTATGATGTGGATATCAAACCTATAAAGCTAGTAAAGGGACATGGTCTAGCTAAGCTGTTAGCTGAATCAAATTTCCAAGCTTTAGGATTGCATTTGATGGCAGAACAGCCAGCACGGGAAGAAAATCAAGAAAAGATGGAGAAAGAGAAGATTATGGATTTCTATTCCGCATCTACATGGTATGCAAACATTGTATATTTTCTGTTGTACTTACAATGCCCATAACACTTAGATAAAAAAGCTGCTAGGTCTTTGAAATTAAAAACTACTAAGTATTGTTTGGTAGAACAACAGCTGTTCTGGAAAGATCCACGGGGTATTCTACTCAGATGCTTAGATAAACCTAAAATCGAAGGAGTAATTTCTGAATCTCATGAAGGTGCTTGTGGAGGTCATAAGTATTGGAAGGAAACAACATATAAAAATCTAAGAGCTGGATACTATTGGCCCTCATTATTTTTAGATGTATATCAGCAGGTAAGATCATGTATCCCTTGTCAGAAATTTACTAGTAAACAAAAGTTGCTGTCATTACCTTTAAAACCAATTGCAGTAAATGCCCATTTTTAGCAGTGGGGTTTAGAATTCATAGGAGAGATAAATCCATCTTCCTCAGGGCAACATAAGTGGATTTTGACTGTAACAGATTTATTTACTAAGTGGGTGGAATCTATTCCCACAAGGAATGCCACAGATAAGGTGATCATAGATTTTATTGAAGAAAATATTCTTAGTAGATTTGGATGTCCATAGAGAATATTAACTGACAATGCAAAAGCCTTTAAATCTAAGGCTATGGGGCATTTTGTGAAAAGAATAGCATCCTATTGAAACATTCAACCCCTTACTATCCTCAAGGTAATGGTTTAGTTGAGTCATAAAATAAAAATACCATTCAGAGTATCAGGAAATTGCTGAAGCATAATAAAAGATCATGGGATTCTATGCTAAAGTGTGCATTGTGGGCAGACAGAATAACATTTTAGCAAGCAATTAGAACTTCTCATTTCCAATTAGTATATGGTACAAATGTAGTTTTTCCTATTTAGTTGGGTATCTCAGTGATGAAGTTTTTTCAATACTGTCAGGAAGAACCTAATGATATACAGAGAAGAATTTATGCAATGATAGAGTTACAACAGAAACGAGAAAAAGTGGAAGAAAAGGCACAGCTATACAGGTTGAAGATTAAACAAAGATTTGATAGGAGGATCAAAGACAATACTTTCTTAGTAGGAGACATGGTTTTGAGATGGGATGCTAGAAAGGAGAAAAAAGGAAAGCATGGGAAGTTTGATAACTTTTGGTTTGGTCCTTTCATAGTATCAAATTTTTTGGAAAATAATACTTTTGTTCTACAGACCTTAGAGGGTGAGGAGTTGTCTAGTCTAGTTAATGGACGATTCCTCAAGCATTTTTACGGTTTTTGAAATGGATTATGGTTTTTCATTATATATACCAATGTGAATAAACAGAATAAGGACTCCATAACCCAATGGAAATTTTCTAGACTAGCAGATAGCAGTATAGAAGGCACTGGTCTACAAGTTCTTGAAGCCTCACAGGGAGGACTTCATCCTGTAGCAAGAGCCAGATCTTAGGTCATGTTTTTGTCTTCCATTGTTTTTTTTATACTTTTATTCATATTTTTAATCTTGCTTTTACTTTTTGTTTCTTGAAAATTTTGTTGATAGAGACAATGTTAATTTTAACCTTTAATTCTTACGATTTTTTATTTCTTAGCTTATTTTTATAAGTTTTGCTTTAATTTTATAATTGAGGGGTTTATATAAGGCATATATGGATTAGAAAAGTTTTACAAATAGCATAAAAGTTAATTTTAGACCCCTAAACCGAGTGCAAACTCTTATCACTAGCTTAAAATTGTGAAATCATTAAATTGGACTTTCTTGTAGCGCAAGACAAAAACAGATGCACTAGAGTGCTACAAGAAAATCGTGCGAGCTAAAATCATCATTTTTTGGTCCAATTTCTTCAGGATTCTCACACCAGAGGTGTCAATCACATTGTATGATGCATTTAATATGTGTCTTCTACAGTTTAATCACTGAATCAAGTGGAATATCATCATAAGGGTGAGATCATGGCGGTTTCATGCAGAGCAGATATAATGATGACAGTAGAGTATAATGAGACAAAGCTATTTGGGATTATGTTTTTATCTGAAGGACACAAAGAGTAAGTGAAGATCGTGAAGAGAAATCAGTGCTGAGTAATTGGGATTTTGAAACTGAACGAGAAATTAAGGCTTTCAGCAGCGGCTGGCTAGAGTGGTCTAAGCAGTCAGAGACACATGGAGCATGCAATTCGACACTTGATTAAAGAAATAACTATATTCCAGCACTCGAATAGGTCATCTTAACAGGTAGTCTGCGTGCAATTTTCAAGGTTTTTTTAAATTTGGGGCTTTTTCTAAAGAAATGACTAACGACAAATTTGAAGACAGAATACTAGTTTTAGACCTAATCCATGTTAAATGATGAATTATTAACCAATACATTTAAAGTATTCATCATTTAAACAGAGGAATTCAAAGTAGGGTCTTTTGGAAGTCCCTATTCTGTATTCTATGACAGTTTGTTAAAGTTTGAAGACAATCAGACTGTGGTGTATCAAAAGAATCTATTTAACCATAGTTTAAAATGAAAAAGAGTGGAAATACAAATAGGGCAGAGCCCTCAGACTTAAGCTGGGTGAAGAATTTTCCAGATTGTGCACAATTTTTTTCAGATGTAGGATGGTTAATGTTTTTCAAAAATATTGAAGGATATCATGCAGAGGCATCTTACAACTTTCCTCAATGCCTAGACAAAGACATAGTGTCTTTTGACACCTTAAAGTTCAAATTAACCAAGGAATTAATAGCTGAGGCAACAGGGATCCAAGACGAGGGAGAGTTATGATTTAAAAAGGTTTCTTTCATCTTTAATGCTCAGAAATACTTGCTTCCTGGTGTGATTGTAGATTGGGGAAAAGGTGTTCCAATCCAAAAATTTAAACCTAAATGGATTGAGCCCATTAAAGTCTTGCAAAGTTATGTCACCTGTGAGGGTAAATTTCCCTTTGTTTTCAAATATCACTTTAGGTTCCTCCAGCATCTTAGTGATGAGTCTAAAATGAACTTACCTTTCTTCTTTCTAAAAAGCTTACAAAAAATGTCATATAGGGTGAGGGAGCACCAAAATCATACCAAGCAATATGTTTTTCACCACGGACTTATTAAGCTCATCATAATCATTGTATTGCAGAAAAGGGAGAAGTCTTGGGAGCATTTCATTTTTTGGTCGGGTTTCAAAACTGATCAAGAGGAAAAGTCTCAGAGAAGACAAGTAGATAAAGGTCAAACTTTGATTAAGAAGCTTAGAAAAAAGGTAACAGTCAAGGATGAAGAAAATGTTAAACCAAAAGAATTTTCAAACTAGGAAAATAAAAACTCTAAATTTGGACAGCGATTTAATGATAATGAGAGAAAGACTTTATAGTCAGAAATTAAAGAAGCTAAGCCTGTTGTAGATGTTGTACCTACAGAATCAATTCAACATGTAAAAGAAGATATTGAGGAGAAAAATCAAATCCCTATTACAATACTATCAAAGGAAGATGAAAAATACTTATTTGATGATGATAAAATTCCTGTCACTAATGAATGTAGGGTTTATGCTGAAAAAGAGCTTCACACTCATTGTGATGAGGAAGCAGTGTCAAAAAGGAAGAAAATGAAGGTTGCTGAGTTTGCTTCAATCACTCATCAAGGAAAGACTCTCAAGATGTTGTGAGAGATTGCTGCACTTTGGAGACCTAAAACAAGACCTAAGAACAAACGTAGGTTAAACATGAAAAAGCGGTTGAATCCCAAATTGGCTAAAGAAAAGGTTACACTGATAGAGGATTCATCTTCTAAAGATGAATTGGATGATGGTGAAGATGGCAATAAAGGTAAAAATCCAATAGAATCAAAAGGAAAATCTGCCATGACTAATACCAAGATCTCTGATATATTTCTAGAGATTCAAAATCAAATGTTTCAAGAACGGCAACAAAGTTAGGTAAAGACTTCTTGTTTAGAGAAGAAGGAGATAGTTGAAGAAGAAGTTCCATTCAATGATCAAAATGAAGAACATCCAAGCTTTCTTGTGAATTCTACAGAACTTATGGAAGAGGATGAGGAAATTTATAAGAAGCTGAAAATCCCATGGACACCAGAAGGGATGCAAACATTAGCAAGAGACAAATGTATTAAGTAATACAAGTATCAGATTAAGTATATGCATGAAACCAATTATGGGCTAGTTACTACAAACATAAGACTTAGAGAAGATTTGGAGGAAGTTAACAGTCATTAACAGGAGTTGATTACAGTTTCAAGAGAAGCACTTAAAAGGAAAAGGCAAACTGAAAGATAGTTCACAGAGTTAAAGCAAACCATCCAGGACCTACAACAACATAATGAAGAGCTAAAAAGGAGGATTGCAGACATGGAGACAGACCAATTGAAGGCAAGAAGGAAAGCTCAAGCCTTGGAAGGAATTGCTTTACTAGCTGAAGCAGCTAAAGATTTGTAAAGTTAGTCAAGACAATCAGTTATTAGTTAAGTTTGAAAAGTTATTTTATTTTTGTAAGGATGATTTAGATGGAACTATTCGATAGGTAGTCTCAAAACAGTTAGGGTTCATTTATTCAACTGATTTTGAAGAATAAGATAAATGTAAGTCTAAAAGAAGACAAATGGTTGGATTTTTTTTTCCTCACAAGGGGAGGCTATCAAGATTTGTTTATGAGCTAAGTAAAAACTCTTATGTGTTTTTTGAAGAATAAACTATGAAATATATGCACTATATGCCCTTCAGATTATTGACTAGTTTCATTTATAATTTGTGTTAATTACTCAGCTGGTATATTCATTTCTTGTTTAATGTTTTTATGCTTGGAATGCTTGCTAACTGTGGGTGAAATTCAGTATTGTGTTTTCTATTGGATTATGGTTTATGTGTTATGCATCTCATTCATTCAAATGCTCATGATTTAGTGTTTACTTTGGTTTTATGAATGTTTTCCCTCTTGTCTTCAAACTGCTCAACCAAAAAACCTCAAAAACCCTAAACCCTATTTTACTTTATTGTGATTATTGAGATTGTGTTGGCTTGTTCTCTTATAGTCTGGGAACAATTTCTGGCACTAACATCTTTGGCATCGTTGTTGGGGAATGAAGTTCAAAACCTATTTTTTCCCTGGGATACCTATCATTTCACTGATTGTAAGAGGTGAACTTAAAGTAGCAAATCTTACAGACTACTTTTCACTAGTATTTCACAGTGGAGACTAAGGGAGTTTGGACAAGAAACAAACTTAGTTCACCTTTACAGTTGGGTGTTTCAGATCCAGAACAGAGACTGAAAATAGCTAGGAAAATCAGAAGGTCTCAGTCATCACCAACCCTATGTAACCCTGATCAGTTAGATATTTCATCACCTTTATCTGCCTTGAACAGAGAAGAACAAAACTCACCTTGGTTGAAGCCTATAATTCCTGTTAGTAATTTTCAAGTTTTCATTGATCCTTAATCCTTCAAGAAAGAAAAGACAAAATTCACCTTGCTTGAAGACTATAATTCCTGTCAGTAATTTTCAAGTTTTCACTGATCCTCAATCCCTCAAGAAAGAAAAGACAATATCTCCTAGTAAAATTCCTCTATTTCATTTAAAATTTGGTCAAAAATCCATTTCAACCAAGTTCCAGTCAAGTCTTTCCATCACCAAAGCCAGTCAACTTAAAAATGGCAGCCCAAAATCAACCATTAGATATGATGGACCGAAAGGTTGTAGCTAGGTATGCACCTTTAGTTTTGCCTCAGCCTTTGAATGCACTTCCTGGAGGTGATTACCAGAAATATCTACCTAGGTTTAATGGACAAGGTGAAACCACAGCCGAGGAACATTGGGAGGCCTTTCTTAGTTATGCTGATAATCAAAATATTGAAGCTAAGGATGTATGGGTGAGGATGTTTGTACAAATTCTTGATGGAGATGTCAAAAAATGGTTCAGGGAGTTGCCTGCAAATTCTATCACTATCATAGAAGAGCTTCAAGACCTTTTCATGAGACAATGGGGAGATACCAAAGATCATACCTATTGTATAACTGAGTTTGGAGCCCTTAGGAAAAACAAGGATGAAACCATAGCTGATTTTTCAAAGAGATTCAATAAAATGTATGGCAGAATTCTTGCAGAAATAAAACCTTCAGAAACATCTGCAAAACTCACATATGAAAATGCCTTTCATCATGGATTTTCCTTACTTCTAAGAGAAAGAAGACCTATTTATCTATTGAACATGATGGATATAGCATTAGAAGTGAAGTCTAATATATTAGCTTCTAATAGATTGAAAGGAAATACAGCTCAACAGATATATGACAGGAAAGGTAAGAAAGAAGCAGTTCCAGGGGTTTCAACATCCCACTCTGCAGAAGGTAAAATTGATGAAATGGCCAAGCTAGTTAAGATCCTGACTGCAAAATTAAACAGGTTGGAACTAGAAACTAATTCAAACAAACCTGTTCAATAGGGTGAAAGAAACCCTAACAATCAAAACCAATTCAGAAGATAGTTCGCACCTTGTTTGATACCTAGAGAATGAAGAAACAATGCTATACAATGAGAAAGGAGAGAAAATGAGCATCAAAGAGTACCACCCCCTCTTCAGAATAATGTTGTTGATGAAGAAGAAATTGAAGAGGAAGTGTTATTTGAAGATACACACCAGGATATGAATTATTTTGGAGAGCATTTAACTGAGGGTTTTGTCACTAAAGAAGATTTTTTTAATTCACAATACTATGATGTTGATATGTTTGAAATAGAAAATGATTTAAATCTGGAAATGACTGTTGTAACTGTTGATGCATATTAGACTGAGCCAAAGAAAACTTTGAATTTCAGGTCAGGCCCCAAGCAAGTAGTTCAAAATCCGAAGAAGAAGGTAGTTGTACCTACTAAACAACAATCTGATCCTGTGTTAGAGAAAAATCAAATTCAGGATAAACAAAAGAAGAATATGGAAGTTGAAGAGGTAAACAAATGTGTACAAAATTTTAATCTGGAAAATGAATTAGGAAAAATTAAGATTCCTATGCCTTTTACCAAGTTAATGAAAAATCCTTCCTATAAAGATTCAGTTCTTAAAATGATTGGTTCAACAAACAGTCGGCCTCTTTATAATACAGTGAATTTACAAGAAGAAACCCCTAAAATCTTTATTGGATCAGCTTTAGCTATAAAAACTGAGAATGAAGCTAGTGCATCACCTCCTTTTTACATCACACTGACTATTCATGAACACATGATACATAACTGTATTTTGGATTCAGGAGCATCACACAACCTAATGCCAAAGGCTATCATGGAGGCCCTAGGTTTGAGTATAACAAAACCCTATCATGCCTTGTATGCTTTTGATTCACGAGCTGTAAAATGTTTGGGAGTGATTAAAGATATGGTTGTCAGTTTGGCTCAGCTACCAATGAAGAGTGTGATTATGGATGTTGTAGTAGCAGATATTACACCTAAATTTGGATTACTCATCTCTAGATCTTGGGCAAAAAAAGTTGGTGGAACTTTACAAGTGGATTTAACATATGCTACTATTCCTGTATTTGGAGGAGAAAACAGAAGGTTGTACAGAGAACTACAGTTTTCCTATATTGTGACAGATGACAAGAAACCTACAAATCATCCCTTGTATGTTGTTGATAAGGATTTGGGTACTTGTATGTTACATTTTAGTGATGATGATAATACTGCTAGTTTGTTACAGGTTGAAAAGGAAAATCCAGTTAAATGCATTAGGGAACAAGAAGATGAACTTTGGAAATTATACTTTAATGGATCATCTTGTAAGGAAGGTGCTGGAGCAGAAGTTCTTTTAATATCTCCTGGTGGTGAAACAATGAAGCTGATGTATAAATTAGATTTTATTACCACCAATAATACTGCAAAATATGAAGCTTTGTTGCTAGGTTTGAAAACTGCCAAAGATTTAGGCATTCAATAGATTTTTGTATATGACGACTCCGAGTTGGTTGTTTGGTAGGTGAGGAACAAGTATCAAGTGAAACAAGATTTGCTGAAAGTCCATCGTAATGAGGTATGGGATATGATAGATAACTATTTTGTGGCTTTTAACATTACCTATGTTCCTAGGGACCATTATCAAACCGTCGATTCTTTGGCCTTAGCAACCACACATTTTAGAATC
Source organism: Pseudotsuga menziesii (assembly GCA_001517045.1). Taxonomy (NCBI): domain Eukaryota; kingdom Viridiplantae; phylum Streptophyta; class Pinopsida; order Pinales; family Pinaceae; genus Pseudotsuga; species Pseudotsuga menziesii. Next base: position 1,302,916 of record LPNX010795144.1, on the reverse strand, counting down.
CCCAAAGCAACATAGCTAAAGTATCCTATTGAGGTTAGGTACAGACCTTCTATGCTTGATAACGTAAGGCAGTGGAAAGTTTTTGAAGATGAAATTGAAATAAAAATATTTTTAGAGCTGATTGATGAGTTTTCCAATTCCTTGATTGATCAAGAAGAAGATGATGAGGTTGAATATTCTAAAGATATTGCTAAAAATGAGATTGTTGGCCACAAGATTATTGAACTTAAAGGTAATTTCATTCCTAAAGGTTTGGTGCCACTAGAAAGAATATTTTCAAAAGATGATACACCTTAAAAACCTGTTGTAGAGTCTTCGGAAGAAAATGTGGTAGACTATAATATTGGTACTCTAGAAAATCCTAGAATGGTGAAGATTTCAAAAGCACTCACAGTAGAATAGAAAAACGGGTACATTAAGTTGTTAAAGGAGTACGTTGATGTTTTTTCATGATCTTATGAAGATTTGAAGACATATGATACTCGTATTATACAACATAAAATACCTTTAAAAATGAATGTTAAACCTTTCCGACATAAATCAACGAGGATAAATCCAGCTTTGTTTCCTATTATTGAAAAAGAAGTGAAGAAGTTATAGATCATTGTTCCTCTTAGGTATTCTGCATGGGTTGCAAATTTATTTCCTGTCAGAAAAAAGAATGGATAAATTAGACTGTGTGTTGACTTTAAAAATCTGAATAGGTCTGCATTGACGGATAATTATCCTTTTCCTAAAATAGAACAAATATTGCAGAAGGTTGTTGGGGCACAAATGATTTCTATGGTTGATGGGTTTCCAGGATATAATCAATATTCCATGCATCCTGATGATAAAGAGAAAACAGCTTTTACTACTCCCTGGGGAAAATTCATGTATGATAAAATGCCTTTTGGGCTAATGAATGCTAGAGCAACTTTTCAAAGAGCTATGGATATATATTTTCTTGGGTAAAGAGACAATTTTTTAGTGATTTACTTAGATGATATTACACTATTTTCGCAATCAGATGATTAAAATCTAAAACATTTGAAACAAACCTTTCTAAAATGTAGAAAATATGGTTTATCTTTGAATATGAAGAAGTCACATTTTGTTGTATAGGAAAGTAAATTATTGGGTCATTTAGTTTCAGCTGATGGCATAAGGATTGATCCAGAAAGGGTGAAAGCAATACTGAAAATAAGTATGCCCAAGAGAAAAAAAATATGTACAATCTTTCATTGGTAAAATCAATTTTCTGCGGTTGTTTATACCAAATTTTGCTGAGACTATCAAACAGATTATAGCGATGCTAAAGAAGGACCAACAAGTCAAGTGGACTATGTTTGTGCCAGAAATTGTTTCCAAGGCTAAAGAAACAAGCCAACACAATCTCAAATAAAACTCAATAAAGTAAACAAAGTTTAAGGGTTTCTGGATTGTTTGCTTGGTTGTGAATTTGGTAACAATAGGGATTACACTCATGAGTTAAACAAGAACTGAATCATAAACAAATAAGGACAAATATGCATAACATAATCAACAAGTATCAATAAGCATATAGTCTTAAAGTCCATTCAAAACTGACAATCATCACAAGTAAAGAAACCATGAACTAGCAATGAATATATCAGTCCAGTAGTTAAACAAACTCAAAATGAAGCTAAGATATATACTGAAAGGTAAAAAGTGTCATAAATTTCATAGTTTGTCATCAAATGCATATAAGAGTTATGAAGCTTAACTCACAAATAAGTTTGACAGACCCCCTGAAGTTCTCCCAAAAATCAAACCTCCATTCTGTCTTTCTAACCTCTTTAAATACTACTTTTTACAAAATCAGTTAAGGATCAAACCCTAACTACCCTTAACTAATTCGATGGGATAAAGTAAAATTTACAATATTACAAAATATGACATTTTCCAAAAATAGTAAACAACTAACTAATATGTTTCTCAAAAAGAGATAACAAAAAACTAATTCAATAACTAACTCATAGGTCCTTATCTGCCTCAACTAGCAAAGTTATGCCATTCAATGCCTAAGCTTTCTTCCTAGCTCGCCTCTCTTCATCTTCCATGCTTGCTAGTCTTCTAGTGAGTTCTTCATTTTCCTGTTGTAAGTCTTTGACTGTCTTTTTCAACTCTGTGCATGGAAAGTCAGTGGTTATTTTTCTCTTTAAAGCCTCTTTAGATACTGCTGTCAATTCCTAAAAATGTTCATTAACATCTTGTAGATCTTCTCTAAGCCTTATGTTTGCCATAATCATCCCATCATTGATCTCTTGCATGTAGTTCATCTGTTGTTTGTACTGCTTAATAGTTTTCTACAAGTTTTCCTTATCTGAATCAAATGACCTCTCTATCATGATCTCTTGTCCATAACTGGGCATCCAAGGTATGTCAAACTTCTTAAAAATGTCTGCATCTTTATTTAACAGGTTTGTGGAAATATCAAGAATATTAGGGTCTTCCAGAATACCTGCTTCCTTAAGTATGAGTTCATCTTCCCATTCTAGATCTTCAACATGAGGTTCTTCAACTTTTTCTTCCTGTTGTTGCTTTTAAAGTTCATTTCTCAATTCAAGGAATATGGTACAAAGTTTAGGCTCGGTGACATTTGAATTTTCTACTGACTGTGATGACCTTTTTGCCTTTGCAGGATGAAAAGATGAAGTTTCTGCAACTGCTGTTTTCTTCCTTTTAATGCTCATTTTGTCAATTTTTGGTTTTTCATCTGAGGAAATATCATCCAGGACAGTCACTTTTTTGGTATTCAATCTAGGATTGAGAAACTTCTTAATATTCAACCTTAGCTTATTCGTTGGCCTGGTTTTAGGCCTCCAATATGGGGCTATCACTTCAATCCTGTTCTTCTTTCTCCTATGTCTCACTGTTTTGTTTTCCAAAGTGGAAAACTCGATGCATGAATCAATCATAACTTCAGTTTTAGCAATATATTGATCCTCCTCTAACAAATAACCTTCATCATCCTACAGGATATTAATGGAGCTCCTTTGCTGAGCTTGAAAATATTCTTCAGCAACTTTTTCTATAACGACAGCTTTACCTTCACTAAGGGCTTCAGCAGGGGCTATGTGTTGCATGGACTGATCCTCCTTTTCTGTAAATAATGAATATTTACCTTTAGTGTCAACTGGAAACATCTTAGGTTCATTGTCCTTCTTCACAGGCTCTGGTGCTTCTTCGATTTTATCCTCCTCCTTGACTTCAGACTTCACCTTTTGACCTAATTTCCCCATTAGTACTTTCCCTTTGTCTGCTTACTTTTTAGTTTGCTAATATTCTTGTTTAACTTGAAAGCCAGACCAGAAGAGGAAGAAATCCCAACTTTTCCCTTCCTTCTGCAAGACAGTACTAATGATCAATTTGATTAGTCCATGATGGAAAATAGATTGTGATGTATGGTCTTCATGCCCCTTAACCCTACTAGACATCTTTTGCAGGCTTTTGTACAGGAAAAAGGGAAGACTCATCTCAATGGACACCCCAACCATATGCTGTAAAAATCTGAAGTGGTATTTAGAAACATATGCATATCTTCCCTCACATGTTATATAGCTCTGCAAAATTCTGATGGGTTCTACCCACTCACTTATGAAGTTTTGGATCAATATGCCCTTGCTCCAATCTGGGGTGACATTAGGTAACAAATACATCTAAGCATCAAAGGTAAAGGGGAGTTTTTTAAACCACATTTCCCCTTCATTTTCTATTCCTGTAGCTTCTGCAACCAAATCCACTGTCAGCCTAAACTTTAAAGTGTCAAAAACTATCATATCTTGCCTATAGATTTTAGCAAATTGATGGGAAACCTCAGAATTGTATCCATTTATCCTCTTGAAAAAATCAAGCCATCCAACGTTTTGGAACAGTTCTACACAGCCTGGAAATTTCTCAATCCATCTTGCATCAGTAGGTTCTGCCCTATTTATCTTGCCACTCTTACCCATTTGTCTTCAAAAACTAGAAACTGTATGACTTTAGGGTTCAACAGATGACCTAGTAGCTGCTTTTTTGCCTCTCAAGCCTCTTAAGTTTCAATGAGCAACTCCCCACAACTTCCTAAATGATTCTTTTAGTTTACTAATACATGTTAGGCTTTATCACAGGTATAAGTGGTCTAGGTCATTTAGAGTACTCTAGCCTCTTCAGTGCAGCTGATTATGAAACCTAGTTATCAATCAATTTTTTTGTTCAAATGAATGACCATCTCCGGCATGTATAATAAAACTGTGTAATGATACCAAAATTAACTCTCGAACCCTTCTGGTACCAGCTTATGAACAATTTCTGCACAATAAGACTTCGCAAATATGATTTCTGCTACAAGTTTCTCAAATTAACTGAAAAACTGTTGATGAAAACTAGGTCTTATGCACACTGCTCATTCAAATATCAGACCTTCTTTAGACTATGTAAAGAGAACCCTGTGTTGCAATGGCAAGGAAAACAAGTTCGTGCTCTATTCATTTTTCTGTTTCAATTTAACTTCAACACCAAGCTAACCAGCTTTCTAGCATGCACCAAAACTAGGTCTTTAGGCTATCTCAAATGTTCAGCTCCTTCATTACATCTTGCACAAGTAGCAGGCTTATTTATGAAGTTTGAACATCATAAAATGTGCAATTTTTTCACATCATCGAACTTTCAAACTTTGACAGGGTCATATTCACATGAAAACTGATATTTTTCACCTAATCCCTCAACAATACTCTTAATCTCCTTATTTCTTCGACAAGCACATTGTTTAAAGCATATATTAATATTTGGCTTAATCAATTTTTATAAATCAACATTTACCAAAAAACCCCAAATTAGGCAGACATGAACCAGTCATCACGGAATACCTTTTTTACACGCTACTGCAGATGCTCAAAATCGTGGTCTGAGCTGTCATATTCTCCACCTTAGATATACAAGAGTCCTTCAACGTTCAATTTGACTACATGTGGCGGAATCTAATTTCCTGTGAAGCCATAAAAACCTCATCTCTGTTGTACAACGGCAATGTCCTGTTTTTCAGCAGCTATGGTTGCTCCACTAAGTCCTCCATCCTCGAATATGCATGTAAGTAACAACCCATCTCACATTAAACCAAATCTATGCTGCTACCTATCATGATGGACTGCATTCGGTTAATGATGACCACGATCCTTTCTATGACATGAAACGACATGTTCTCATTATGCTCACTGAATCCACACGTAGGAAAAACCCTCAATTCACGCGATTAGTCACTCACAATTCATAAGCATGCAGAAATTTGGCTAAAAACTCGAAGAAACTAACAGTCGCGATATTCTTGTAGCGCTCCTTTGTTAATTTCAGAGACTTGCGCTACAAGAATAAAATTAACTCTATTTTGGCGTTGTTTTACAATTTTTTCTAATTTGTATGAAGTTTAAAATCTATTTGAATGATGAGTATGATTATAATATGTTTTGTGAGTCCACCATACCAACATGATGACCTTTTAAAACCCTCTCAATAATCTATGGGATCAAAAAATAAAACAAAAAGTCTAAAGGCAAAAGCTCAAAATTTCATTTGAAAACTAAAAATATCTTCAAGGAAGCAAAAAAAACCAAAATAAATAAAATGAGTAACTTGAAATAAAATGTAAATCAAACAAAAATTGAAGAAACAAATTACTGACTTAACATCTGGCTCCAACTGCGGGATGAAGTCCTCACTGTGAGGCTTCAAGAACCAGTAGACCAGTGCCTTTTGTCTGCTACCTTATCTATCGGTTTGCAAAAATTCCATTGGCCTATGGAGTCTTTATTATGCTTCACTCACCGGTATGTAAAATGAAAAGTGAAAATCCCCTTATAAACTGTAAAAGTGCTTGAGGAATCATCCATTAATAGGACTGGACAACTCCTTACCTTCCAAATACTGCAGGATAAAAGTATTATTCTCCAAAACTTTAGACACAAGGAAACGGCTAAACCAGAGATTGTCAAACTTACCATGCTTACCCTTTTGCTCTTTCCTCGCATCCCACCTTAGAACCATATCACCAACTGAAAAATTGTTTTCTTTGATGTTTCTATCAAATCTGCTTTTGATCTTGGATCTGTACAACTGTGCCTTTTCATCTACCTTTTCCCTGTTCTGCTGCAATTCTATCATTTCAAAAACTATTCTTTGCATATCATTGGGCTCTTCCTGAGAATTCTGAAGGAACTTCATCATGGGGATCCCCAATTGAATAGGGAAAATTGCCTCTGTACCATAAACTAACTGAAAGGGAGAGGTTCCAATGGCTTGTTTGACTGTGATTCTATCTGCCCACAATGCGTACTTCAGCATTGAATCCCATGATCTTTTGTTATGCCTGAGCAACTTCTTAATATTCTGAATAATGTTCTTATTAGAGGATTCAGCCAAACCATTACCCTGGGGATAATAAGGAGTTGAGTTTTTCAGTATAATTCCATTCCTTTCACAAAAGGCCTGCATTGCCTTGGATTTGAAAGCCTTAGCATTGTCTGTCACTAATTTCTGAGGACAACCAAATCTACTAAGAATATTATCTTCAATGAACTCCATGATTACCTTATCTGTAGCATTCCTAGTTGGTATGGCTTCCACCCATTTAGTAAAAAAGTCTGTTGCTATCAGAATCCAATGGTGTTGTCCTGAAGATGCTGGATTTATTTCTCTAATAAAATCTAGGCCCCATTGCTGGAAAGGAGCATTAACTGCAATGGGTTTCAGATGCAAAGACAACAATTTCTGTTTGCCAGCAAACTTCTGACAAGGAACACAGTCTCTTACATGCTGATTAACATCTGCAAACAAGGAGGGCCAATAATATCCAGCTCTAAGAATTCTGTAGGCTGTTGTTTTCCAATACTTGTGCCCTCCACAAGCACCATCATGAGATTCAGAAATCACTCCTTTAATCTCTGATTTGTCCAGACATCTGAGCAGAATACCTCCTGGGTCGTTCCAGAATAATTGCTCTTCCATTAAACAGTACTTAGTAGCTTTAAGCTTTAAATATCTAGCAGCCTTCCTATCCATATGCTCAAGACATTGCAAAAATAACAGAAAATGAACAATGTCTGCATACCATGCTGATGATGAATAATAGTCCATGATCTTTTCTTTTTCCAGAACTGCTTGATCTTCTTCAGGAACTAATTCTTCAGCCATGACATGCAATCCAAGTGCTTGACAATTTTATTCAGTCAGTAGCTTGGCTAAACCTTGTCCTTTGACCAGCTTAGTAGGTCTGATTTCTACCTCATATTCCATAATTTTAGCAATCCATTTGCCTCTCTTCCCTTCATTATCAGGCTGTGTTAAGACATCTTTGACAGCAGCATTAGGTACAAATGAAATAACCTTTGAATGCAGAACATAAATTCTGAAAAATTTCAAAGCCTTTACCAGAGCATAAGCTTGGTTTTTCAGTATACTATATTTCAGTTCAGAATCCCTGAGAGTTTTACTAAAAAATGCAATGGGCTGCTCCAATCCTTCCTTATTCTTCTGAAGTAAAACAACTACAATTGTATCCTCTGATGCAAATGAGAATGTGAGGAATTCCTTAGTAAAATCTGGGCTTATTAACACAGGAGCTTCAGTAAGAGCCAGTTTAATTTTCTCGAATGCACTCTTAGCCTCAGTGGTCCATTTGACTTCCTGATCCTTCTTGAGCATAGTTGTGATCTGTTTGATAGTTTCAGCAAAGTTGGGTATAAACCACCACAGAAAATTGATTTTGCCAATGAATGATTGAACATCCTTTTTACTCCTATGCAAACTAATCTTCAGAATAGCTTTCACTCTTTCAGGATCTATTCTGATGCCATCAGTAGACACCAAATGACCAAGTAGTTTACATTCTTGCACAGCAAAATGTGACTTTTTGGGATTCAAGGATAGGCCAAATTTTCTGCATTTTAGGAAGGTCTGCCTCAAATGCTTCAAATGCTCATCATCTGACTGTGAGAAAATAGTAATATCATCCAAATAGATAACCACAAATTTATCTTTTTCTCCCACAAAGGCAATGTCCATTGCTCTCTGAAAGGTTGCTCCAGCATTCATCAATCCAAAAGGCATCTTGTCATACATGAATGGCCCCCAGGGAGTTGTAAAGTCTATCTTCTCCTTATCATTAGGGTGCATAGCAATCTGATTGTACCTTGAGAAACCATCTACCATAGAGATCCTTTGTGCCCCAACTACTTGCTACAATACCTGTTCAATCTTAGGAAGAGGATAGTTGTCTTTTAATGAAGATCTGTTCAGGTTTCTAAAATCAACACATAATCTGATTTCTCCATTCTTTTTTTTTACAGGAACCAAATTAGCCACCCAAGAAGAATACCTGAGAGGTACTATGATCTTGGCATCCAACAGCTTCTTTACTTCTTTTTCAATCATAGGAAACAAAGATGGGTTAATCCTCCTTAGTTTCTTTCAGAAAGGTTTAACATTTGGTTTCAAGGGAACCTTATGCTGTATGATTCATGTATCATAAGTTCTTAGTTCCTCATAAGACCATGCAAAAACATCTACATGCTCCTTTAACAGTTTGATATATCTGTTTCTTTGTTTAGCTGTCAAGGATTTAGAAATTTTGACCATTTTTGGATGTTCTACAGAACCAATATTGCAGTTAACTACATTATCTTCTGAAGACTGAACAATAGGCTTTGAAGGTGTATCATCTTTTGTAAATATTCTTTCAAGAGGTATCAAACCTTTGGGAATGAAGTTGCTCTTTAGCTCAATAATTTTATGTCCAACAATCTCATCTTCAAAAAAACTCATCTACCTGTCCCTCTTCTTCATCCTCATCCTGATCAATCAAGGAATTTGAAAACTCAGCTATAAGTTCAAGGAACCTTTTGATCTCAATGTCATCCTCAAACACTTTCCATTGCTTCACATTATCAGGTACACAGGGTCTGTACCTCACCTCTATGGGATACCTTAACTAAGTGGTCTTAGAAATTCTAAAGTGTGTGGCAGCCAAGGCCAAAGAATCTGCAATCTCATTATGATTCCTTGGAATATGAGTGATGTTAAATGCTATAAAATAATTTTCAAGCATATCCCATACCTCATTCCAATAGACTTTTAGCAAACCCTGCTTCACTTGATAGTTGCTCTTCACCTGCTGAACAACCAATTCGGAGTCGCCATATGCAGAAATTTGTTGAATGCCCAAATATTTGGCAGCTTTTAATCCCAACAGTAAAGCTTCATATTCAGCAGTGTTATTTGTAGTAACAAACTCAAGTTTGTACATTAGCTTTACTGTTTCACCTCCAGGAGATATAAGAAGAACTCCAGCACCAGCACCTTCTTTACAAGAAGATCCATCAAAGTATAATTCCCATAGCTGATCTTCTACTTCTCTGCGGTGTTTTACTAGCTGCTCTTTCTCCACCTGTAACAAACCAGCAGAGTTATTTTCATCACTGAAATGTAACATGCAAGTTCCCAAGTCTTTGTCAACAACATATAGTGGATGATTTGTGGGATTTTTGTCATCTGTCACTATGTAATCAAACTGAAGCTCTCCGTACAGCCTTCTATTTTCTCCACCGAACACAGGAATGGTAGCATAAGAGAGGTCCATTTGTAAGGTTCCTCCAACCTTCTTTTCCCATGACCTGGAAAGAAGTAAGCCAAACTTTGGTGTAATGTCAGCTACCACAACATCCATTATCACACTTTTCATGGGCAATTGAGCCATACTAACAACCATGTCTTTTATTACTCCTAAACACTTCACTGCTCGGGAATAAAAGGCATACAAATCATGATATGGTTTGGTAATACTCAGGCCCAGAGCTTCCATAACAGCCTTTGGCATCAAGTTGTGGGATGCTCCTAAATCTAACAAACAATTGTGTATCATCTGTTCATGGACTGTCAAAGTGATATAGAAAGGAGGTGAAGCTCCTGCTTCGTTTTTAGTCTTCTCATCCAAGGCTGATTCGATGAAAATATTAGGACTCTCCTCTTGCAAATTAACTGTGTCAGAGACAGGCTGATTGCTGGTGGGATTAAGCATTTTAAGCACTGATTCCTTATATGAAGGATTTCTTATCAGTTCAGTTAAAGGTATAGGAATCTTTAATTTACCTAATTCATTCTCTAAACTGAAATTCTGAACAGTCTTATTTACCTCTTCAACCTCTGTATTCTTCTTATTTTTTTCTAAACTTTGCTTCTTTTCTGCTGCAGGATCAGATGGCTGATTAGTAGGGACAACTGCCTTCTTCTTTGGAGCTTGTACCACCTGTTTCGGACCTGATCTCAGATTTACAGTCTTTTTGAGATTATTTTGACAAATAGCAGCAGTTATAGCAGTCTTTTCCAGACCTATATCATTTTCTGTTTTGAACATATCAGCATCATAAATTTCAGCATTCAGAAACTCCTCTTCAGTAACAAAACCTTCAGACAATCCTTCTCCAAAATGATTCATATCTTGGTCAGTTTCTTCAAAAAGCAGCTCCTCATCAACTTCTTCCTCATCATCTATATTGTTCTGAAGTGGAGGTGGTGGCACTTTTTGGTCCTCATTTTCCCTCCTTTCTCGCTGGATATCATTATTCCTTCATTCTCTAGGCATGAAACGGGGAGCAAATTGCCTTCTGAACTGATTCTGATTATTTGGACTTTGTTCACCTTCTGGAGCAGGCTTGTTAGAATTTTTCTCAAGCTCTAATTTGTTCAATTTGGCAGTCAGAATCTTTACCAACTTAGCCATTTCATCAATTTTTCCTTCTGCAGTAAGTGAAGATGAACCTCCTGGGGCTGCTTCCTTCTTTCCTTTTCTTTCATACAGCTACTAAGCTGATTCCTTCTTTAGTCTATTTAAAGCCAGTACATTAGATTCAACCTCCAATGCTGCATCCTGCATGTTCAGCAAAGAGATAGGCCTCCTCTCTCTCAGTAACAAAGAGAATTCATGATCAAAAGTGTTTGCATATGTCAGTTTAGCTGATGTTTATGTACGGTTTATCTCAGCAGGGATTCTATTGTACATCTTGTTGAACCTTTTTGAAAAATCTGCAACTGTTTCATCTTTTTTCCTCCTAAGAGCTCCAAATTCAGTTATGTAATAGGTATGGTCTTTAGTGTCCCCCCATTGTCTCATGAAGAAATCATGAAGTTCTTCAATGATTGTGATAGAGTTAGCAGGTAACTCTCTGAACCACTTCCTCACATCTCCATCAAGGCTCTGAACAAACACTCTCATCCAAACATCCTTATGTTCAATGTTCTAATTGTCAGCATAATTGAGGAAAGCTTCCCAATGTTCCTCAGCAGTGGTTTCCCCTTGTCCATTGAACCTAGGAATATATTTCTGGTAGTCACCTCCAGGCAAGGCATTTAAAGGCTGAAGCAAGACTAATGGTGCATATCTGGCTGCAACCATTCGGTCCATCATGTCTATGGGAGGATTTTGGGCTGCCATTTTTGGACTAACTGTTTTTTGTGATGAAGAAGTTTGGCTAGAACTTGACTAAAAATGACTTTTACCTAATTTCAGCTGAAAGAGAGGTATCTTTCCAGGAGAGGCAGTTTTACCTTTTATGAATGATTGAGGATTGGTAAATATTTGGAAACTGCTATCAGGGATAATAGGTTTCAACCAAGGTGAGTTTTCTTCTTCTTTTCCTAACAATGCTGAATGTGATAACCCACCCAACTGATCAGGGTCACACAGGGCTGGTAAAGATTGAGACCTTCTTACTTTCCTTGTTGTCTTTAATATATGTTCGGGGTCTGAGACACCTAACTGCAATGGTGAAGTAGGTCTATTCCTGGTTCCCACTCCTCTAGTAGCCACTATGTCAAATTTGGTGAAAAATAGCCTTAAAGATGAGCTGGTTTAAGTCCACCTCTTAAAACCAGTAAAATTGATAAGTATCCCAGGGAAGATATGTCTTCAACTTCATCCCCAGCAACGGCGCCAAAGATGTTTGTGCCAGAAATTGTTTCCAAGGCTAAAGAAACAAGCCAACACAATCTCAAATAAAACTTAATAAAGTAAACAAAGTTTAAGGGTTTCTGGAATGTTTGCTTGGTTGTGAATTTGGTAACAACAGGGATTACACTCATCAGTTAAACAAGAACTAAATCATAAACAAATAAGGACAAATATGGATAACATAATAAAAAAGTATCAATCATCATATAGTCTTAAAGTCCATTCAAAACTGACAAGCATCACAAGTAAAGAAACCATGAACTAGCAATGAATATATCAGTCCAGTCGTTAAACAAACTCAAAATGAAGCTAAGATATATACTGAAAGGTAAAAAGTGTCATATATTTCATAGTTTGTCATCAAATGCATATAAGAGTTATGAAGCTTAACTCACAAATAAGTTTGACAGACCTCCTGAAGTTATCCCAAAAATCGAACCTCCATTCTGTCTTTCTAACCTCTCTAAATACTACTTTTTACAAAATCAGTTAAGGTTCAAACCCTAACTGCCCTTAACTAATTCGATGGGATAAAGTAAAATTTACAATATTACAAAATATGACATTTTCCAAAAATAGTAAACAACTAACTAATATGTTTCTCAAAAAGAGATAACAAAAAAATAATTCAATAACTAACAAATAGGTCCTTAGCTGCCTCAGCTAGCAAAGCTATGCCATCCAATTCCTGAGCTTTCTTCCTATCTCACCTCTGTTCATCTTCCATGCTTGCTAGTCTTCTGGTGACCTCTTCATTTTCCTGCTGTAAGTCTTTGACTGTCTTTTTCAACTCTGTGCATTGCAAGTCAGTGGTTCTTTTTATCTTTAAATCATCTTTAGATACTGCTGTCAATTCCTGAAAATGTTCATTAACATCCTGTAGATCTTCTCTAAGCCTTCTGTTTTCCATCATCAGCCCATCATTGATCTCTTGCATGTAGTTCATCTACTGTTTGTACTGCTTAATAGTTTTCTGCAAGTTTTCCTTATCTGAATCAAATGACCTCTCTGTCATGATCTCTTGTCCATAACTAGGCATCCAAGGTGTGTCAAACTTATTAAAAATGTCTGCATCTTTATTTAACAGGTCTGTGGAAATATCAGGAATATTAGGGTCTTCTAGAATATCTACTTCCTTAAGTATGAGTTCATCTTTCCATTCTAGATCTTCAACATGAGGTTCTTCAGCTTTTTTTTCCTGTTGTTGCTTTAAAAGTTCATTTCTCAATTCAAGGAATATGGTAGAAAGTTTAGGATCGGTGACATTTGAATTTTCTACTAACTGTGATGACCTTTTTGCCTTTGCAGGATGAAAAGATGAAGTTTCTGCAACTACTGTTTTCTTCCTTTTAATGCTCATTTTGTCAATTTCTGGTTTTTCATCTGAGGAAATATCATACAGGACAGTCACTTTTTTGGTATTCAATCTAGGATTGAGAAGCTTCTTCATATTCAACCTTATCTTATTCGTTGGCCTGGTTTTAGGCCTCCAATATGGGGCTATCACTTCAATCTTGTTCTTCTTTCTCCTATGTCTCACTGTTTTGTTTTCCAGAGTGGAAAATTGCTTGCATGAATCAATCATAACTTCAGTTTTAGCAATATATTGATCCTCCTCTAACAAATAACCTTCATCATCCGACAGGATATTAATGGAGCTCCTTTGCTGAGCTTGAAAATATTCTTCAACAAATTTTTCTGTAACGACAGCTTTATCTTCACTGAGGGCTTCAGCAGGGGCTATGTGTTGCATGGACTGATCCTCCTTTTCTGTAAATAATGAATATTTACCTTTAGTGTCAACTGGAAACATTTTAGGTTCATTGTCCTCCTTCACAGGCTCTGGTGCTTCTTCGAGTTTATCCTCCTCCTTGACTTCAGACTTCACCTTCTGACCTAATTTCCTCATTAGTACTTTCCCTTTGTCTTCTTTCTTTTTAGTTTGCTGATCTTCTTGTTTAACTTCAAACCCAGACCAGAAGAGGAAGAAATCCCAAGTTTTCCCTTCCTTCTGCAAGACAGTACTAATGATCAATTTGATTAGTCCATGATGGAAAATAGATTGTGATGTATGTTCTTCATGCCCCTTAACCCTACTAGACATCTTTTGCAGGCTTTTGTACAGGTAAAAGGGAAGACTCATCTTGGACACCCCAACCATATGCTGTAAAAATATGAAGTGGTATTTAAAAACATATGCATATCTTCCCTCACATGTTATATAGCTCTGCAAAATTCTGATGGGTTCTACCCACTCACTTCTGAAGTTTTGGATCAATATGCCCTTGCTCCAATCTGGGGTGACATCAGGTAAAAAATACATCTGAGCATCAAAGGTAAAGGGGAGTTTTTTAAACCACATTTCCCTTTCATTTTCTATTCATGTAGCTTCTGCAACCAAATCCACTGTCAGCCTAAACTTTAAAGTGTCAAAAACTATCATATCTTGCCTATAGCTTTTAGCAAATTGATGGGAAACCTCAGAATTGTATCCATTGATCCTCTTGAAAAAATCAAGCCATCCAGCGTTTTGGAATAGTTCTACACAGCCTAGAAATTTCTCAATCCAGCTTGCATTAGTAGGTTCTGCCCTATTTATCTTGCCACTCTTACCCATTTGTCTTCAAAAACTGGAAACTGTATGACTTTAGGGTTCAACAGATGACCTAGTAGCTGCTTTTTTGCCTCTCAAGCCTCTTAAGTTTCAATGAGGAACTCCCCACAACTTCCTGAATGATTCTTTTAGTTTACTAATACAGGTTAAACTTTATCACAGGTATAAGTGGTCTAGGTCATTTAGAGTACTCTAGCCTCTTCAGTGCAACTGATTATGAAACCTAGTTATCGATCAATTTGTTTGTTCAAATGAATGACCATCTCCAGCATGCATAATAAACCTGTGTAATGATACCAAAATTAACTCTCGAACCCTTCTGGTACCAGCTTATGAACAATTTCTGCACAATAAGACTTCACAAATATGATTTCTGCTACAAGTTTCTCAGATTAACTGAAAAACTGTTGATGAAAACTAGGTCTTATGCACACTGCTCATTCAAATATCAGACCTTCTTTGGACTATGTAAAGAGAACCCTGTGTTGCGATGGCAAGGAAAGCAACTTCGTGCTCTGTTCATTTTTCTGTTTCAATTTAACTTCAACACCAAGCTAACCAGCTTTCTATCATGCACCAAAACTAGGTCTTCATGCTATCTCAAATGTTCGGCTCCTTCATTACATCTTGCACAAGTAGCAGGCTTATTTATGAAGTTTGAACATCATAAAATGCGCAATTTTTTCACATCATCGAACTTTCAAACTTTGACAGGGTCATATTCACATGAAAACTGATATTTTTCACCTAATCCCTCAACAATACTCTTAATCTCCTTATTTCTTTGACAAGCACATTGTTTAAAGCATATATTAACATCTAGCTTAATCAATTTTGATAAATCAGCATTTACCAAAAAACCCCAAATTAGGCAGACATGAACCAGTCATCGCGGAATACCTTTTTTTCACGCTGCTACAGATGTTCAAAATCGTGGTATGAGCTGTCATATTGTCCACCTTAGATATACAAGAGTCCTTCAACGTTCAATTTGACTGCATGTGGCGGAATCTAATTTCCTGTGAAGCCATAAAAACCTCATATATGTTCTACAACGGCAATGTCCAGTTTTTCAGCAGCTATGGTTTCTCCACTAAGTCCTCCATCCTCGAATATGCATGTAAGTAACAACCCATCTCACATTAAACCAAATCTATGCTGCTACCTGTCATGATGGACTGCATTCGGTTAATGATGACCACGATCCTTTCTATGACATGAAACGACCTGTTCTCATGATGCTCACTGAATCCACACGTAGCAAAAACCCTCAATTCACGTGATTAGTCACTCACGATTCATAATCATGCAGAAATTTGGCTAAAAACTCGGAGAAACTAACAGTCGCTATATTCTTGTAGCGCTCCTTTGTTAATTTCAGAGACTTGCGCTACAAGAATAAAATTAACTCTATTTTGGCGCTGTTTTACAACTTTTTTCTAATTTGTATGAAGTTTAAAAGCTACTTGAATGATGAGTATGATTATAATATGTTTTGTGAGTCCACCATGAAACATGATGAACTTTTAAAACCCTCTCAATAATCTATGGGATCAAAAAATAAAACAAAAAGTCTAAAGGTAAAAGCTCAAAATTTCATTTGAAAACTAAAAATCTCTTCAAGGAAGCAAAAAAAACCAAACTAAAGAAAATGAGTAACTTGAAATAAAATGCAAGTCAAACAAAAATTGAAGAAACAAATTACTGACTTAACAGACTGCAGAAGCAAAGAATTCATTCGAACAAATTAAGATTGCTCTTACTGAAGCTCCAGCATTAGTAATTCCATATTTTACAAAGGAATTTCTAACCTTTTCTTTTGCATCTGAAGATACATTGGCTGTTGTTTTATTACAGAAGAATAAGGATGGTCTTGAACAACCTATTGCATTCTTCGGCAAAAATCTTAGAGATTCTGAATTGAAATATAGAATTTTAGAAAAATAGGCTTATTCTTTGGTAAAATATTTGAAATTTTTCTGAATCTATGTTTTACACTCCAAAGTTATTACATATGTGCCTAATGCTGCCATAAACGATGTTTTGACTCAGCCTGATAGTGAGGGGAAAAGAGAAAAGTGGATTTCTAAAATCATGGAGTATGATGTGGATATAAAACCTACAAAACAGGTAAAGGGACAAGGTCTAGCTAAGCTGTTAGCTTAATCAAATTGCCAAGCTTTAGGATTACATGTGATGGCAGAACAACTAGCACAGGAATAAAATCAAGCAGAGCTGGAGAAAGAGAAGATTATGGATTTCTATTCAGCATCTACATGGTATGCATACATTGCATATTTTTTGTTGTACTTGCAATGTCTAGAACACTTAAATAAAAAAGCTGCTAGGTCTTTGAAATTAAAAACTACTAAGTATTGTTTGGTAGAACTGTAGCTATTCTGGAAAGATCCAGGGGGTATTCTACTCAAATGCTTAGATAAACCTAAAATCGAAGGAGTAATTTCTGAATCTCATGAAGGTGCTTGTGGAGGTCATAAGTATTGGAAGGAAACAGCATATAAAATTCTAAGAGCTGGATACTATTGGCCCTCATTATTTTTAGATGTATATCAGCAGGTAAGAGCATGTATCCCTTGTCAGAAATTTACTAGTAAACAAAAGTTGTTGTAATTACCTTTAAAACCAATTGCAGTAAATGCCCCTTTTCAGCAGTGGGGTTTAGACTTAATAGGAGAGATAATTCCATATTCCTCAAGGCAACATAAGTGGATTTTGATTGCAACAGATTTCTTTACTAAGTGGTAGGAAGCTATTCCCACAAGGAATGGCACAGATAAGGTGATAATACATTTTATTGAAGAAAATATTCTTAGTAGATTTGGATGTCCACAGAGAATATTAACTGATAATGCAAAAGCCTTTAAATCTAAGGCTATGGGGGAATTTTGTGAAAAGAATGGAATCCTATTGAAACATTCAACCCCTTACTATCCTCAAGGTAATGGTTTAGCTGAGACATCAAATAAAATTATCATTCAGAGTATCAGGAAATTGCTGAAGCATAATAAAAGATCATGGGATTCTATGCTAAAGTATGCATTGTGGGCAGACAGAATAACAGTTAAGAAAGCAATTGGAACTTCTCCTTTCTAGTTAGTATATGGTACAAATGTTTTTTTTCCTGTTCAGTTGGGTATCCCAGTGATGAAGTTCTTTTTCTTTGCTTTTGTTAGTGATATGACAGTTTCTATTTTCCTCCTTGGCAAGTTGACTTTCCCAAGTGCGCCCTCCTGACATGGAAACTTATTTTCCACATAATTAATTGCATAGTAATTAATAATGAAAATTAATATAACTAACTACATGCCTCCTAAATAACATTTTAATACAATTTCCTAAGTTAATTATTTAATCCATCTTTTGACCCCTATGTGCTAGGAAAGGTCAACAATTTTGGTGTTCAAAATGTGGGTACATGACACAATTGGAACTACCAACCAAGGGACCCCTTCTCAATGGGAACCTATTGTTTTTCCTTAATTTGGAAATGTTGGTCCTCGCTTCATCACTACTTTAAATCTTCCCATATTAACTATAGGTTTAACTGTATGGTTATTCAATCTAGTAATCCCGGATGCATCCAATGTCTTGAATTTCAATTCCCCATCATAAGAACACCCACCTCATGTAGGTCCTCCACCTTCTTCTCCAAATGTGTTGTCTTCCATTTCTTCCTCTTCACCTATTGAAAGTTATGATTCTAGTAATTAGGTAGATAATAACAAGAAGAAAAGGAAGATTAAGACGAAGATAGGAAAACAAACAACCAAGTATCAACATTCCACTTCTTTCCATCATGAGAATGTTGATTCACCTGTAAAAACACATTGAATAACCAAGTTTCCTTGTAGGATTTGTAAGGGTTATCACCTTCTTAAGGATTTCCTTGGTATTTTCAATGTCTCAAAAGTGTGGCCAAAAGGGTCTGATAAGCTTGTATCATCATGCGTTGATCATAATACCAATGATATACCATCAACCAATGACTCTCTACTTAAGAGTAGAAAAGGTAGAGTCAATAATCCTTACCTATTATGTAAGGACATGCATCTCACTTACCTTTTTCCTCAAATGGATGAAGCTTCATGATTGTTGGAAAGCATTTATGTTCCTTAATCATAAATTTCAACTAGTTATTGTAAGTCTCCCCTTGACCTCTCACTAGTTGATAAAGTCGTCGATTCGATTCCATCTTCAGTAAATCCCACTCTTTCTTCAAAGAGTGAAGAACAAGAAACCCGACCTACTATCCCCTCCAAGACTAAATTTGTATTGACAGAGTTGATGTCATATCTACCTGATCCCTCTTTCTCACTGATGAGCATTGAGACTAAAGTAATCACATCGATACAATCTTCATCTCATCCCACTCTTCTAGCTGAGAGTGAATTAAAAACTACTAAAATTTTCATGGTCAGTTCTAATTATTCTAGAAAAGAAGAAGTCATGTCTGTTTCAAAGGGACCCCCTCTAAGAAATGAATTCATTTTGTCATGTCCCCTCCCGCCTGAGAGGACATGACTGCTAGGTACTACTATCATTTAAGCAGGGAACTAAGTCCCATGAACATAAACAATAAAAATGCATTGAACTAACATAAATACACAGATGCGTAATGAAATATACAACGAAATAAAAATACATTTTCATTCAAGCATTCATTATGCTCATCATAATTCATTAAAAAGAATACAGTTGCAGAGGTAAATACACAAGAGATACTTATCTTGAGAGGAATCTTGTCTCGCAACCATCTATGTCGCTGCAACGTTCCACCCAAGCATAGGCCAGTGTGCTCATCAATATCTCAACAACAATGCATCCCGAGATGGACATGATTCCCACAAGGAATAAGGGAACTATAACAAGCTCACACATAGACAAAGACATATCAAAATTCATCCAAGCCAAAACTACATGTGGGTTTATCAGGCTATTAATGATGTGGAAATTTGAATTTCTAAGCTAGTGAGCTCAACCACAGAGTTATGGACACCTACACAAGATCTGGCTTGGTTTTCCCAACTACTACACACCCAACACAAGGAAGCACCTAATTCTCTGCTACACAATCCCTCAGGCTATGCCTTCCCTTTAAGTTCTCATCATGGTGTGCAAGAAAGAATAACCAACCCCTTTTCATTTCTCTATGTGGGTAATTTCTACACTATGTTTATCAATCTAGTTCTTCCCTCTTCCACTGCAAATCAATTCAAACCAAAACACTGGATTTACAAAACAATAGATACAAGTTTTGGGAATGGACAAAAACATCTTGGAAACCAAATTTGATAATGGTGAATGGGGAAAAACAACCAAGGATGAGAAATTCATTTCAGAAACATTCTATGGGCTTCACGTGGGAAAAAACAGCCCCTTCAATCCCTCAATTCCTGGATCTACTCTCCCATTGTCTGTGCAACACCAAAAGCTAAATTCCCCAACTATGTGAAGGAGGGAACAACAGATAAAATCCCAGGAAATATCCCAGCCACTGAACATTAACAAAACAACTTCCCAACCAGGGGGAAAACAAAGGAAATTGTTGCAAATGTGAGGAAAAACACCCAGGAGCTCCCCAAAATGCATGAGGAATAGAGAACGTGAATGCATGATGGGTGAGTAAATCAAGTTTGGGTTCTTACTTTCCCATCAAGCCAAAACATGTTTTTCAAAAAATGGGTGCTCATCCCAATTTGAATTTTACTACCATACTCTTCCTATTCCCATGCAATAACTAACTCAACCACTTCTGGCATAAATAAATGATTGGCACAAGAAGAAAAAATGGGTAGTTAACATCTTGATAGGTTTTCCCTTTGACATTTGGATTTTCCCCATTGGCTCAAAGGTTTGAATATTCCCCCCCTTATCCCTAGGAAATCATGCCCCCGTCTCTTTAATGTTGCATTGACATAGCTGGTTGTGGGTATTTTAATTAATTTTCATATGTACATGATGTCCAAAATTATAATGTTCTAGGATAGCACTAAATACCATCGGCATTGATTTTAATTTCTGAAACATAAACCACTGAATCAATGGCGGGGCCTTGGCCTTTAGCTCCACACCATGATTAAATACAACATTTACATCATATATAATTTAATTCAAATGGGGTACAAATCGGGGTGTTACACATTTCCTTCGATTAGAATATTGTAACCGAACCTCGTATTCCTTCGAGTATCTCTTTTCATATTATTGTGTGTATTGTTGCTACAAACATATATCACACTATTTTTTATGAGGGAGATTCTGTCAGTATACTATCTTTAACTACTCCGAAAGCAATAGGTTCTCCGTCGCTTGTGTATATCCCAAATCAAATATTGTTCAATAGAAGACCTAGTGGCGCTTTAGGGATCCTTCTAGTGTTACCTGTTAGATTGGGAGGAAAAATTATCTACCTTGATGTTTTTGTAGTCCAAGGTCCTTTGGATTTCAGTATGCTCCTTGGACTTGATTATGTTTACATGATGAAATTTGTAGTGTCTTCACTCTTTCAAGTGATGTATTTTTCGATGATGGGAAAATCATGACCGTTGACAATCTTTACTTTGTTAAACATAATCATCGCATGGCTGCTAGTCATCCAACCTCCCTAAATGTTCCACAAGTTTTAGTGGTTTCTTCCCCTTAGGGATGAGGGATAGGCCTTCAACCTCTAGACATCATGCTGGAGTTATCCCACCATATTTTTATGTTGGAGGGCATGCTACTAACCTATGGACATCACGTTGGGTAAGAACTAGTCTATAACAGAGTTTACCTTTAGTTTCAACCTTGTGTAAAAATGAAACTCACCGCTAGCAGAGTTTACTTTTGATTTCAAGCTTCTGTAAAAATGAAACTGACTGTGTCAAGAATATTTTACCTTTGGTTTCAAGCTTGTGTAAAAACAAAACCATTCCTAAGCAGAGTTTACCTTTGGTTTCAAGCTTCTGTAAAAATGAAACCATTTTTGAGCATAGTTTATTTATAGTTTCAATCTCGTTAAAAAATAAAATAAACCTTAAGCATAGTTTTCTTCCCTTCCAAGTTCGTTAAAAAATGAAATGGTCTACCTCAAGCATAGTTATTTTTCTTTTTCAACCTTATGTAAAAATGAAACAGGTTCCCACAAGCATAGTTCTTTTCTATTTCAAACTTGTGTAAAAATGAAAGAGGTCATCCCATTGAGTCAAGTTTTCATTTTTTGGACTTGAACCTTATTTTCATCTTCCTTTGTTGAGAAATCCTCTTTCTTACTCTGTCTTTGGTGAATCTTTTCCTAGTAGTAACCCATAGTTTAGTTGGGTGAAGGAAAATAGTTGGCAGAAGAAACGAAGCTTGGGGGGCATGTATCCAACCTCTTTATAACATTATGTTGAAATGAATCCACTTGATACTTATACTGGGGGAAAGTACCAACCACTATACATCATGTTGGGAAAGTACTTGTCAATGGGACTTATGTTGAGCATACTTTATTTTGAGTTTTGATATCGCTAAACCATGAAGCAACATCTTGAGCATAGTTTAGTATCTACTGCAATATTGTTAAAAAACAAAGCAGATGCTTCAAGCATTCTTTCAAGATTTTTTCTAGATCATTAAAAACAGTAAGAGGTGTTGAGCTTACTTTTCACCTTTTCATGCTCTAGTTTTAAAACATGAAAATTGGTGTGAGCTTAATTTTTTTTTATGTTGTGGTTCAAACATGAAAAACATTTCGAGTTCTTTCTATGTTGTTTCCATACTCACTAAAATCTAGTAAATAGCATCAAGTTTGTTGTCAATTTCCCCACACTATTGAATCAATGGAACAACCTGAGTGATATTGCTTTCCTTCATAATCGATAAATTTTTAAGCCTTATGATTGTTATCAAAGGAGCGTATGTCTGGTGGTTATTTAACCCTTTTTTGGACCTAACATACTAACTATGAAAAATGAATTGCTTAGTCAACCATTGACTGAGTGAGTTCCCCTATGTATTATTTTACACTTTTTTGGGCCTTGGTGACTAAATTTACCAAAAACTTCACCCAAGATTCTTCTTTATCTTTTTCACCGAGATTACCTTCTTTGGACTCGTAAAATTAAACATTGAAGGGCCCTTTTCAAGACCAAACCCCTCCTTTCTCAAATGCATAAAACATGTGATATTGGACTTACCCTATAAATGAGCTATTCCAAGAATTTTTTTATCCTCCTTAATAACTTAACAAAGAAAGAGGTACACATCAAACAAGACGGGGAATAAGGGAGGGTAATGTAGCTGAATTTGAGTTAATGGTAGCTTTTCATAACCCCTGAACATGACACCTATTTGTTCCACATCCAAACAATTGGGTAATAATCTTATGTATGACTGTGTCAATTCTATCAGTTATGTTACTCCTTTGGGTCATTCAGAGAATGACTCAATCATATCATATTGTGTCTTGACTCTCACCTCTATTAGTGCTTCTAATTATTTTTTCATGTCGTGAAATGTTCAAGGGTATTATTTTTTTTTAGTCAAGACTTTACATTCATCTGTCATGTCAATCCCTGAACCTGAGTCTTAGTACCCATACATGTAGACCTTGTTTCAGTTTGTGCTCATTTGAGTTACCATCCAAAATCATCCTCGTACACTGGTTTCGTATTGATTAGGTGGGATACATCATGGTCCTTATTCAATGATTTTGTCCCTGTCAACATTATCACATTATTTAGGGTTTAGAATTAGAAACCACATAGTAGCTTGAATCCTGCATGCCTCAATGGAAGTTATTCTCACTTTCAACAGTGGGTTTACCTTATTGTTCTCTGATCAAATTATTATGATAATGTTATACTTCATATCATATTTTTTCATTTATTAGAATGTACTATGATACCTTGGGAGTCATTCTCATCACTAGTGATTTCCCTCGCATGTGTAAGTGGTTTACATCATCAACCGTTAATCAAGTAGTTCCTACCATGTTCGACCTCAATTCCTTTTATTCAAATGGTTAGGATATTATATGTTACAAGTTTGGTTTCAAAACCCTAAAGCATTTAATTGTTGTATATCATACACAATGGAAATTGTTTGAGTCATTCCCCGTATGGATATCATATGGGTATCCTGTCACATAGATCTACACTGTATTGGCCAGTGGTTATGTTATGCCCAGTTTTGTAGATCCACTATGTATGGTATTGTAGCTAAAATTTATATCTTGTATTGATGATATGGATCCACGATTGTATGCTTAGTGGCCATCTCCAGCTATGGTACTCGTATGGAACTGCAGTGTATTAGTCAACATCCATGCTTTGAGTTATTCATGTGTCTAGTTCAAAGTTGTCATTATTTGTAAAGTCCTTGGTTCATGTTATTATTTCTCCGTCTGATGATTCCTCCTTCCGAAAGTCATATCAAAGTACATCACCTATCCTTTTTCTCTAGCTTTGTATTTTGGGGGGCATTGTGTTACATGAAATTTTCGTCAGTCTCATGACCATCGCAACCTCATGTTTCCTCTATCCATGAAGCAATGGGGTCTTCACTTGTTGAACAACANAGGGTGGTTTATAAGGATTGAGGTATAAAAAGGGGTGGGGAGGAGGTTTTAAGTATTGGGAGGGGATTTCAACAAAAAGAGTTTGGGTCAATATCTCTGGACATTAATGGTATTCTTTAATATCCCACGATCGTATGTGCTATGTGAGAGGTTCACTAAGTAAAGTCCCCGTGCATGAAGTCCCTTTCACGATGGATGATCCTTGAATCCCTTGCCTTGTAAGTTGGAATGATTTGCAACATATACACACCTTCCTGTCTTGCAACTAGTGTCAAAACCCCAAATATGTACTTTGTCTCACTACAAACCATGTCATTGAATTTTTTTTCCTGTATAACAAATTGGGTCGAGCTATATAGACACACCTTACTCCATTGCAGAGTGATTATACCTATGTATGGGTATAAAAATGATCTTTTGAGAAGGATATAAAGTGTAATATTTATGGATAGAGTATTGTCCCTACATTCTAAGATCTAGATCGAGCTCCCTATTTCTTGGGATCACATCTCATCCTCTTCCCACATTAATCTCAACTTACTCCTATCCACATTGTCCTATATATTGATGCCTCGGGCCATGGGTTGTAGGAGGAAGTATATAGAAAATATATGCTGGAGGATTTGTTTCAGAGATTTAGTTTGTGTGGTATTCTAAAATCTCTTTAGTTGTGTGACTTGCTGGTGGAAGGAAAATATTGGAAAGAGGACACAAAACCAAGGCCTAAATAGTTGTACTATTTCCTTTTATGTGTTTTCACACAAAGGATATGTTATTTCCCATAATTTGATTGTGTAAATCATATTATTTCATATCTCCTTGGCTATTTGATTAGATCAATATTATAATGATCCAACCAGCAGTTGGTAGTCTGTCAAGCTTTGACAAAGTCTAGCACTTCGACTGCTTTGACTACTACGACTACTTTGACAGGTTCGCCTCAATAGGTCAACCTCAACATTTTTTCCTCTATAGGTTCTCCTCGATAGGTCCTCCTTGACATACAGGATACCAACATGCCTTGTCAATATCGATGATTGTCGATCATTGACATAATTCCTCTATCGTCAAGTCATCTGTGACGGTTGAACTTCTGAACCGTTATAACTTATTTTGTAACTGAACGTAATAGGTAGTCACCCAAGCATCTCAACATTATATATAAGCATGTATAATGTAATAAAAAATATTCCGATTCCTCCATATTTCATGTAGAATAAGTAATAAATTGGTTCGAAATATTGCATATTGTCTGTTCGTATACATTATGTCGACGTAAGTGTTTTCTTGCTTCACTTGTTCCTTTTTATATGCTTCTTCCATAATAAAGCTCGACTCATTCAGTCGATTTTTGTCCCCGGCGTGCACCTGGGCACGACCTGGATCATTAGTATCAGACCTAGATCTTGTGCACAACTTAATTTACATAAGCACTTCTATCGAAGTTATTTAACTTATTCCTGTTCAAATATGCCCGCAAACTCAGCAAAACAAGCGAACACTTCCTTCAACTTCAGAAAAGATGAACAAAGAAGCAGCCAATAGACATGCAACTGACGAGACAAAAAAATCATAGAAAAAGCACTGGCTCTCCAACGGACCGAATGTTCTCCCAGTTCAATGATATTCTTATGTGAGTCACTTCAAACTCTAGGGAATCCTCGATGCAACCTCACTCAGATAAAATCCTCCCCTTCAAAGTGAAAATGAATCTGGACATACCGAACCTTGAAGGTAATATTGACATGGAATCCATTGACAATTGGGTACAACAACTATAATATTACTACACAATGAATTGACTCTCCAAAGTAGAAAAGATCACCATTGCATCCTTAAAAATGTCAACCTCTGTACAATGTTGGTGGGATAATCTATCGACAAATATGGAAAAATAAGAGGAACCCATAGACACATTGGTAAAGTTTATTGAATATGTCTGAAAGGGATTCTACCCCCCCAAGTATCTTAAACAACAGTATAAGAAGTGGCAATAGATAAGCCAGTGGAAAGACTAGTTCGTACAGAGTTACACTAACACGTTTTATAGACTCATGGCTAGACTTGGCATCCAAGAAGAAGAGAATTTGTGTGTCCTAAAGTATTTTAGCAGTTTATCCCTATACATTCAGCAAGAGATGGAGCTTCTGACTGTCAGTACGCTTGTGTATGCATTTCATTATGCCAACAAGATTGAAGCTAAACAGAAAGGAAAAGAACACTTCGCAATCAAGCTAGCAGGTCAAGCATCTGACAAGAAGTCACTAGATGACTTGACTAGTTTAAGAACCCTTCTCAGGTGACTCCACCAAATCCCGATCATCAAAAGAAGAAATTTCAGAAAGACAAGAGGGATCTTAGCAAAAAATATCCTACTAGGAAATGGTATGATTATCCCAGTTCAACATGACATGATACATCATAATGCAAAGATCATGAGACATTTTTGGAAAAATTGTCGACATCAGACTTGTCCAGCAGAACCATGGTAGAATCTGATCCAGATACATCAACCCTCTTGGCTTTGATCTTGACCACTTCGACAGCCTCGACTATTGTCGATGAGGAGGAACAAGAATGCCTGTTACATACATGGATATGTGTTTAGAAAAATACATTACATCTGATTGTGGATAATGGTAGCCAGAAGAACTTCGTTTCTAAATATCTTGTGATGAAATTAGGTCTTGTCACCACTCCACATCCTTATCCTTATAATATCGGTTGGATGAAGGATGGGCAGGAACTAAGGATCACACACTAATTCAAACTATCCTACTTCATTAATCATTTTGAAGATAAAGTAATCCATGATGTGGCACCGCTTTCCATAGCCGATGCCCTGTTCGGAAAACCTTACCTATGGGATTGACATGGTACATATCAGTCACATCCTTAGAAGGCGATTGTCAAAATTCGGAATCAATGGTATGGCATACCAGAGTGAAAACCCACATCAACATTTGCAATGATATCTGCCAAACAAAAAAAAAGCTTATCAATCATTCTCAAAAGTTTGCATCTATCATGATAAATCCTCAACATTCCAGGAAGACTATGGCATTCAGTCGACTTATCGACCAGCACAGCTCCTGACAACAAGAACAGATCAACCACATTCTTAGGGAATACCAGAATGTATTTCAAGAACCAAATGGAGCACCTCTACATTTTTAGGTAAAACACTCCATTGAACTTGCTCCTGGTTCTTCATTACTTAACGTATCTTTTTATAGAAGATCCATTCTCAAAAATGAAGAGATTCGAAGGAAAATCCAGCATTTGATCGATAAGAGTCATATCTGCCCCAGATCCTCTCCTTGTGGAAGTCCAGTTGTCCTAATTCTAAAGAAAGATAGGACTTGGCACATGTGCATTGACTATCAGGCTCTCAACAAAATTTTAGTGAATAATGTATACCCTATTCCATGGATAGATGAACTCATCGACAATATGGAAGGTGCTAAGTTCTTTATGAAACTCAACCTCAAGTTGGGATACCACCAAATTCCAATCGAATCCACCAATGTAGGGAAAATGACTTCAAAATAAAGGAAGTATTTTTTGAATGGTTAGTCATGCCTTTCAAATTAACCAATGCACCTGCAACCTTCATGAGTTATATGGATGACCTTCTACGACCTTTCATCGGTAAGTGTGTCATTTTGTATCTCGATGATATCTTGATTTTCAGTCGATCATGGGAAGAACATGTCAAACAACTTCAACAAGTCTTTGACACTCTCTAGTAACATCGACTATATTTGAACATGGAAAAATGATCATTTGCTATGACCAGCATCAAATATTTCGTGTATGTAATTGACTCTGCAAGAACTCATGTCGACCCAGAAAATGTACATATCCTCAAATATTGGCCCATTCCTCAAAACATTCATGAACTAATAATTTTTCTTGGTTTAGCAAATTTATGTTGTTGACTCATACTTGGATTTAGCCACATCGCATGGATTTTGAATCAGTTCACGAAAGGAAATGGGAAATCTGTCTTCAAATGGACATCGACACAACAACAAGATTTTGAACAAATAAAAAACAAGCTTTGTAATGCATGATTACTTTTGTTTCCTGATTTGCATCAGCCCTTTGAGATTGAGACAGATGCATCAGACTATGCCCTCAGTGTAGTGATGAATCAGTCAGGTCACCCAGTTGTGTTTCATTTTGATACTTTCAGCAACACTATTAGAAGGTACTTGACATATGAAAAATAAATGTACGCGATTGTGCAAGATCTTAAGAAATGGATACACTACGTTATTTGCAAGGAAATGGTCATCCTCGCTGGCCATAAACCTTTGCAGTTCACTCCATCTAGTCGAAACTATAGACAACTTGACAACTCAAGTGGATTAATTACCAGCAAAAATTTTAGTTGGTAATTAAGTATCAGAAAGGAAAATCCAATTACACGGTCAATTGTCTCAACATACCACCCATTACTCTACTATTTACAGTAATGAGTATGCAGGGTTATGACATGACTACTTGGCCACAATTGTATTCGGTAGACTATGTTTTCTCTGCAATTTATCGACAACTCCAAACCAACACATTTTCTACTATCGACTACTTCCTGAAATACACCTTTCTATAAAATCTTGGACATATTTGTGTACTAATCAATGAGAACCAACAGAAGATCATTTGGGAGGAATACTACACCAATACTGCAAGACATTTTGGAGTCGCAAAAACACTTGTTATCATCCAAAATTATTTCTCCTGGCCTTCTCTTAAATCCGACGTCAACAAGTACATTCAACCATGCATGGTTTGTGCCATTACTAAACTAGCAAATCAATGACAAGGATTGTACAGACCCCTTCCAGTTCCTAGTCGACCATGGGAATCTATTTCTATGGACTACTTGATGGGATATCCTACTACCAAACATCAAGATGACGTGATATTAGTAGTAGTCGATATATTTTCCAAGATGGATATACTCATACCATGAAATAAGACTACAAAAACACAACAAACTACTCAACTCTTCTTTGAACACATGTGGAAACATTATGGCCTCCCGACGACCATTATTTTCGACAGAGATGCTATATTTGTCAGCACCTTTTGGAAAAATATATGGAAACATATCAGCACGAGACTTTCTTTGTCGACATCCATCCATCCATAGACAAACATATAGACAAAAGTTGTAAATCACTTAGTCATACAACTGCTTCGCATGTACAACCACAAGCTTCATCAAAAATGGGATGAAAACCTTCCATACATACAGCACAACTACAATCGTTCTCAACACAACTCTACGGGAGAAAGTGCATTCGAGATCTGTAACAGTTTTCAACCCTCAATTCCTATTCACTTAATCAGTTCCTTGACACACTCGAATGACACCAAGTTCGAAGGACAAGAAGTGGATAAAGCATTGAAATTCAGAGATCACATCTACAACATCCATAAGAAAGCAAATGAAATGTTGCAACAAGAGAATCCAAAAGCTAAGGCCCGACACAACAAGCCTCGTACTCCTTGTTCATTCCAAATTTGGGATTAGATCTGGTTACATATAAAGAAGGAGAACTTCACTGGTCCATATAGAAAGTTGAAACCCTTGCGATATGGTCCATACAGTATCCTTAAACATATTGGAGAAAACTCTTTTCATCTTGGCACTCCTACATGCCTTGGCCTACATCCAATTTTCAATGTAGATCTACTTTGACCATACCATGCACCATTGTTGGAACATAATGACTTGCAAACAATAGAACCCAAATAAATCCATCCATATGTTCAAGAACCTCTTCTTTGTGACACCATTGTGGGACAATGCATATGCCATACAAGGACAAAATCCATTCCCTTGTTTCAACTGGCTAAAGTTGGACAACTCCCCGTACAAGGAAAATGGTACTCTGCTATTGAAGTGGCCAACAAATTTCCTCACCTAAATGAATACAAAATGGAGACCATTGTTTCTTAAGCAAGGAGGGATGATCCAACCAGTAGTTCAAAATTCGTCAAGCTTCGACAAAGTCTAGCACTTCGACTGCTTTGACTACTTTGACTGCTTTGGCATTTTCGCCTTGACAAGTTTGCCCTGACATGTTCTCCTTGATAGGTTCTCCTCGACAGGTCCACATCGATAGGTCCATATAGACATATAGTATACCAACATGCCTTGAAGGTGATTTCTCCTTACTCTATATTTTTTTCATCACTTGGTTGATCCAGGTGAAAGTATATATCATTGTGGTGTTTTGTTATATATTTGTACAATACACATTAGGGATTTCCACTTGCATCCGTGCTTGGGACTAACATTCCTAACACCATGAGTATTTTTCTTTCACTTCTTGTTTCCCCTTCTTTTTCTTCTTCATTAGCAATGGAGAACCATGAACCATAGTGCCTTTAATTTATTTATTGTTCTTGGATTTATCCTCATGTGTATTCAACACCTCTACATCAAAGTATGGCTGTAATTGAAAATATAGGGGCTATTCCTCCATGGATTCCTTGAGGGCCTCTTCATTAATATATAATGACACTAAATCCATCTAGTTGTATAGATTAATGCACCGTGAAATGAATACATTGTGTTTCAACCATAAAATAGACTGTAGGATGGTACTTTCCTATCAAGGAGGATGGAATGTGATAGGATTTATCTATGTCCTTAATCATCCCAGTATACTTGAATTGGAATTCCACAATCATTTCCTATTGGACTTCCTTGTTTATACTATGTTCCCACACACTAAACTTGCATGTTGGGAAGGTGTCTTCCACTATGGTGTCTAACTCACTCCTTTCGAGTGGATTCCATTCTATCATTTTAATGATTATAAATACCTAGCTAAAGTGGAAATCCTTACATCATTTTTTGTTTCCAGGAAATCCTCAATAAAATCTTACAGTAGGTAACTGTTCCATTGAATATTGATTCTTTGGGCACACCATTTAATGGAAAATAACACCCATATAGGGCACTCATAATTTTTCATTTCTGCACCACTTTTATTTCCAGTACTTGTGTCGCAAATTGAACCTCAAGGTCCTTGATCATAGATATTTCCTCTCCTATGGTTACTATGTGTGTCTCATACTTGTGATATACCTCATATGCTTTGAGGTTGTGTGTTTCTAGGGATTATTTGGAGTCTTACCCTGTGCATGGAAGTCCAAATAATTTTTCAATTACATCCTCATTGATTGTGTATGGATTTTCTAACCACAAGAAATCATTATACAATTTGCGTAAAAAATTATTATGCAACATTTGATACTCGGTTTGTGTCTATAATGAGGAACCTACAACAACGTCAAGATACCATATTGGATCAACTTCTTCACCCATTTTTTCATAATACACTTCTATATCCCATCTGGTTCTTCTATTACCTCTACATACTCTGACAATTGCATGTTGGGGAAAATTTTGGTATCCTATAGGTTGAAATCCATGAACTTAATTGACGGTATGTTACCCAATAGTTTCCCCTTTATGTCCACTCTAGTATCAATCTCCACCACTGCCATTTTTGCTTCTTTAACTACTTTGGATTTTCACTATGACTTAGGAAATTCGAAAGTGGACATAATATCTCCTATATATATAATATCTTGAATTATTCTCATGACTATCCTCGCCTCCACTCATTGTGCTCACTATACTCACTATTCTCTCTAGTGATGGAGCTCGATACTGGCTCTCCTTACCCTCTTTTGCTTAATTCTTTGGAAGAAATGAAATATGAACCATATTTATTTTTTATTTTAAACTTGAATCGTCTTGAATTTGTCCCATCATAATTTCATCATGATACTTCATTCTACTCATAACCTCTGTTGCTTCACCCCACAATCTGCTAGATTCACATTTTGGAGCATGGTTTGAACTTTTGTGAGAAATAGTTTCCCAAAATGACCATGTGTTGATAGTCATAAATGATTGTCGATCTCCATTCATAAATGCAGTGATCCACTTCAATTTATTCTATTGTTTCTTCAAATTTCAAATGTACCTAACCTACCCGACTCTTCTGACTAACTGACCTTGTTAACCAAAAATATGAATAAATGACTTTTTATGACATATATAATCATATGGGTTTCATCGATCATACGCATGCAATTTCTATATTGTGGCACTTCTGTTGTGATCTAGCCTAGATTTTATTGGATACCCACCCCCTGCATTATGTTGACTAGTTGTACTTTTATTTGAAACCCCAAAAAGAAACTTCCTATTATTCTATGGCATATTTACTTGAAAAGACTTATTTGATGTTGATTCCTACATTCAATTATACATTATTTCTTTTATAATTGACAAATAAATATAATAGTTCATGCTGCTATGAGCCATGACACATCTAGAGATGACTTCCATTAATGTGTCATTTCATTGGTTGACATGCCAAAGTGGCCATCTTTGATGCACCTGATTTTGTAATGAATAAGATATGGAATGGACACAACCATATCCTCCTTAGATTGCTCGGTTTCTTTAAAAATTTACTATCATACATAAGAATTAGTGCACTAGGATCTAGCATCTTTCTTTTGATATTCTTTTCATGCCATGCTTTCTTCCTCTTCTTTTCAACCAATTGGATGAAACCTGCACGGAACTGATCTTCTTCTAATTCCATCATGTTGGAGTGATTCATCATATGGCATCCATTTCCCTATGGAAATGCACATTCTTTATATTATGAACTCGAGTGGCATCACTTCTTCCTTTCCATACAGTACATTTTTTAATGAACTAGGATTGGTAAGTAGCTTGCATGTTTTTATGTAATCCTATAATACAGCTGGAATGAGTTGATCCCAATCATCATGCTATACATTGCATACCTTCATTAGTGTATTCTCCAATATCTTGTTAAATGCCTCAGCTATGCCATTCGCTTGAAGATGGTAAGGTGTAATCTTGTTTTGATAGATCATGAATTGATTAGTCAATGCATGGATTATGATATTGAAGAAGTGAGTTCCCTGATCACTCATTAGCACCTTCAAGAACCCAAACTTTGTGATTATGTGCTAAAAAATAAACAATGCAACTATCTTCAATGTGCAATCTTTCATTGGCACAAATTTCAATCAATGTGTTAAATATCCATCACAATAATGATATACTTCCTGCCAGTCCATAGAGCAGGAAGGTTAATATAGCCAAAAAAATTGATTTTCCACTTCTTAAAGTGATCGAGTGTGATCATAAGGAAGAGAGGCATCTCATCCCTTCACAAAGGATTCCTGACCTAGTGACAAACATCACATTGTTTTACAATGTGCCTCATGTTTTTGGAATAGAAAAGGACACCATAACCTTTCACATAGTACTTTATGTGTAGTATCCTTACCTACAATGTGTCCACCCACAACACCTTCATGAGAATCCTTTAGGATAGGTAGTTGTTCATGCTTTAGTACACACCTATGTAGTGTTCCATCACCTCCCAAATTATAGAGTTTGTCTATGATCAATTGGAAATAAAAATCCCTTGTCACCGACTCCTTGCATTGTGAAAATACGCATTCTTATGATTCTCTTCTTGTCACCAAGAACGCTTCTATTTAACCAAACTTGTCTAGTACTTCCTTAATCTAGAACAACAATGCATTTGATAGATCATGGTACAAACTCCCTCCTAATTCACCAGATTCAATTTTGGATGGATGTTGAAGCAACATTAGTCGATAGGGGTTCTCTCTCTGTCGACACCCAAATCACCCCGATCTCCCTAAGAACCGGCCCAGACAGGTTTTACCCTATCTGGAAACATCTGCAGAGTAGATGAAGTCTCACCTGAGATGTTCAAGGGAGAGATAACGGAACCAAGTTTCCATAGTATAGAGGAGGACCATGTGTCTACTTAGTGACTTATCGCACATTATTCCATAAATATTATCATTCATATTATGCATTAATAGAATTGTGCCATCATTCAACAGATCACAAAAAACATAACTGAATCTCAGTAGAACATTGATGTGCAAACATAACTAGTATTATATAATCATCTTAAATCATAAAATTATCACATCATTCACAGATCCATATCGCAAATACCCATTATAGTCACTTTTGGATCGCAAAAAACAATAAAATAGAAAGACAATAAAAGACACCGTAATTCTGCTCAACCTCTGTCGTGTCATATTAACTTCCGCAACAAAACATGAGTTCTCAAAATAGTTCTTCATTCGCATACACAGATCAACAAGTGCCGAAAATCATCTAGAGATCTCTCTCCAAAACAATGACTAAGAAGACTCAATATTTGCATCTTGACATCTATTTATAGGCTTGCACCTTTACATTGGTGGTCCTCTTACTCTACAACTATATCCATACATAAAATCTAGGGGAAGTGACAGTAGTAATGCGTTTACTTGTTTTTTCTTCAAGGTATGTACTATTACCCTCAAGTATCATTCTTATAGTCAAAATTATGTTTTATTAAATTTTATTATCATATAGTTCTATGTTTGATTTTAATTATATTTGGGTGTCCATATTCGTGTGCACACTTGAATATGTTTTTAGTTAAGGTTTTGAAAAACTCGATTAAGTTGCTAGCTCGATCGAGTTTTTCACTAACTCGTTCGATCAATGGTTTTAGAGACCTTGATCGAACTCATAGCTTGATCTTGACATTGTATTTTCATATGCATCATGTAAAGTTTCATTTAATGAAGTCTTCCAAAATATGCTTGGACACCTTCTATTTTGAATCCCCATTTGAATTCATGCCATTGAACATTTTCAATTCTTGTCGAAATGAAAATTAGTATCATGTTTAGTTTCCATAATTTTTGTTTTTTAGATCCCATAGTCGCCATAACACATTTTCTTTTATTTATTTTTCTCCACTCTTAGCATTATGAAACACCAAAGCAATTAGTCACGTGTAATTGATGTAAATTCTAATGTCATTCAATAATTTATTAGCAAGATTAATTGCAAATGTGTGACACAATAACAATTTTGAAAAGTAAACAATGGAAATTGATATAACCTAAGGAAATGAGGTCATATTTTTTTTTCATGCTCACATTTTCATCTCTCTAAAGGTACTAAAAATACTTTCCTCCCTTGCATATAATTTTTAATTTAAAAAAACTACAATTATGTGATATGACTCTGAATTTAACACTATTTTTTATCTTAATCATCGTGTTCTATTCCGCCCTGGGCTCTGGGATTTAAATATTTGACCCGAGGATATATATCATAGGTATCATAACGTAGTCCTAAAAATCTAGGTCGAATGGATACAACTCGCCTAAGTTCAACTCATCAACTGAATGGCATGCATCATTGCTCTCCTTGGTTCAATGCAAAAAGAATACTATGCCAATAATGCATGCAATTTAGTTGATGAGCTGAACTTAGACGAATTGTTTCCACTTCACCTAGATTCTCAGGACTATAATCTGATACCTATGATATAGATCGTCTGGCTAGATATTTAAAGCTCAGAGCCCAGGGCAGAATAGATCTGGAAGATTAAGATAAAACTTAGTGTTTTCAAAGTCATATCACTTAATTGTAGTATTTTAAAATTAAAAATTATATACGAAGGAACAAAGTATTTTTAGTATTTAAAACCTTTCACCACATTCTGTAAATCTAATTCTGATCTTCAATTCCCGCCCCCCCACTGCTGCTCCATTCAAGCCCTGTTTTGTGTTTTGAAGTAGTTTAATGAACATTAAAAAGCTTTAAACAATCCATTTCTCAAACCCTTGGCCCCATAGTGGTTTGTACTAGGGACTTTTGGTTTCCAAGTAAAATGACAAAAGGTCTATTAGTAGAATAAGCTGACAATGTCATGATTTTTTTTTTGTTTAAATTTCTAAGATATTTATTATTTGTAGAGTTGGTCGAATCAAATGATGTTGAAATTCCTTATGTCCATTTTCTTAGTTGGATCCTAGAATCCCATTACTAAAATGTCCTGCATGGGCATAATCCTCTAGATAGGGTAGTCATGGTGGTGAGCGTGCATATAAAACCTTGGTAGTCATGTACAAAGCTTTTTTTTTGAATATTTAACAGAACCTCGATCGAGGGTTTCTGAAAACCTCGATTGAGGGTTTTTGAAAAACTCGAATGAGGGTTTATTAAACCATCAATCGAGGTTCTGTTAAGACCTCGATCGAGGTATTTGAATACCTCGATCAAGCTACAAATATCGATCGAGGGACAAAAAAACAGAGAATTATCCCTCTTACAGGAAAAAAAATGTTTCTTTGTGTCTTCTAGGGGTGTAAACGCTTCCATTCATGACACACAACTGAGTGGAGTTCATACCGATAGATTCATCACTGAATCCTCTATCCATTGAGGTATCATGCATGCATTTTGGAATTCATATGGGATTTTGTTTTTAATTACTTCTAAAGCTTACACTTAGAAAACCTAACAACAACTTCGAAGCATCTCAAAGAAAAATATGCAGGGTAAAAAATCCACGTCGAAAAATTTCTGAAAAATACACAGCCCACACATCAACGTGTCGTCTTCAAAAGGGTGTCTTTGGTTTTTCAATTTTTGAAAACAGTGAAAAAAAAGTTGGGATGGATACACATGTATAAAATGATGCTGAAATCAGATGTGGTCGCTTTCAAAAAATAATAAATAATTGGATATTGTGAAATAAATTAACAAAAAAATATGCAGACCATAGCGCATTTTGTGTAGATCATGCTCGTATATGTATTTTAAAAAAAAATTAATGTAAGATTGAATTATTGGGGATGGACACGAGCCACTTATTAACTTCTTCAAATTTTAAAGGTCACATAGTTCATTAAATTGAAAATTTTACACATTAAATGACATCGGAATATTTTAAAAAAAATATCATTGGGAAGGCAACATAATATTCTACAATTTTGTTTTTACTACAAGTCGAAATTCACATGGCATATATGCGTTTTGAGGGCTTCTATCTAGCACATCAGTAAAAAATCAGGTTTTCATCACCAAATTTGGCCAAAAAGTGTTACCCACATTCATGAAATTACCCCTATTCTTTGACCTTCTCAAGAATCTCCTGGCTTCCTAACAAATCATACGCTAATGGGTACTCAACCATCTTATCGGTAACCTCCTTTTTTCCTTCCTAAATTGCCTGCAACGCAGAGACTGCCTCTTACTTGCACACTGCTTTCCACCTTGCACAACATCTTTGACCTTGCGTAGAATTCGCGATGCTGCGTAACTAACTTATCCCAAAATTGTGTGCCAACAATGGATGATCTGGACCAACCTTGTACTTCCTAGGCTTGACCATAACCACCAATTCATACTCCTAAAATAAGAGCATCCATCTATAATTTCTTTTCGACAACAATGGCTTGTTGACCAAATATTTTAATCTAGAATGGTTAGTGAAAAACTTGAAAAAAGATCCCAATTAGGTAGTGTATAATCTTCTAAAGTTCATACACCATCACCAAGACTTCAAGCTATGTAGTGGTATATTTACTCTTAGTAGGAGATAAATTCCTATTGGAAAAAGAAACAAGATGGTTTATTTTTCCTTCTCTAGGTTTGGGAAATCATTGCTCCTAGCGCAAGCGATAATGCATTGGCATGTGCATGAAACATGCATTCCCAATCATGAAATGTTAAGATAGAAATTTTAACCAACTTTTCTTTTAGAATTTATAGTGCTTCTCAATAGTCAAGTGTCTAACTATACTTAATATTCTTCCTTTGTAGCACTTCCAATGCTGTTGTAATGTTCTTGTAATTATGGATGAACTTCCTATACCCAATATGTCCCAATGTTGTAGAAAATTATTTTGTTGATGTTTGAGATATAAGATTCACAATCACTACAATCTTCATCGGGTCGACTAGAAATCGACCATCCTTGCTCACACTGTTCTCCAAAAGTATTTCAAATGGGTTACAAAAGATGCACTTCTTCAAATTCAAAGATATTTGCATCTTCTTGCATATATCCAACATTAGTCTCAATACCTGCAAATGTTCCTTGAATAGATTGAACATTGTCTAGTCATCTAAGTACACTTCTAGGAATTTATGCTTAAAATCCTTGAATGCAGTGACTACTATTTTAGAGAACAATTCTGGTGCATTTTTTAGCTCAAATGGATTTACAGTGTAAGTAAATGGTCCCCACTCCATCTCAATAGTGATTGTTTTATTATCCTCCTCAATTATGTGCACCCGATGGTATCTTGAGAATCCATCAATGAATGAATATTCTTCCCTTCCCCCCATGTTCTCCATCACCTCGTCAGTAAATACAGTGGGGAAGGGATCATTCACATAGGGCACATTCAAATTTCTTAGATCGACACATATCGAAATCATACATGTCCTTTTTTTAGACTAATTCTTTGCTGGGAAAGATGATCCTTGCATCCAACATGCATTCGTGCTTCTTGCGAACCTTCTCTTTGTATCATGGGTTCAACCTATATGGCCTCTTCCTAATTGGATTAGCTCCTTCCTTGAGCTATATTTTCATTTCCCCTAGGGAACCTGCTATCCCTTTCATCTCTAAGAAGCTACATGGAAATAGGTCCTCATACTCCTTCAATAGGTCAACCACCTAGGTAACTGCATCTTGGTCCTAGTAGTCTCCTATAATCACCATCTTAGGTTCCTCCACCTTTTCAATGTTGTATTTCTTTGTTTTAAGGGGCTCTCTAAACTTCGACGAAATACTAGTGGATGGATCGTCTTGGACCACATTCTCCTTGACAATCTATATGATATGTATGTTACACAGATATTCTTATCCCTCTATCTCTATACCATCTACCTTGACTCTTTGGACCTCCGAGACTCTAGATTCCATTTGCTCAATGAAGGTGTCCACCCTCTCAGTTCCATCAAACATTGGTGGATCTCACAACTCCTTGATCTTAGTCAAAGCAATGATCTAACATGCTTCACTAGCAAGAACCCTACATGTATCAACATTTTCAATACTGTGTAAATAGGATAGGTCTCACTTGAGACATGCACATGAATCATAAGGACCCTCATATGGGGTGTGTAGAGGAGGATGGTTTTCTACTCTTTATTTTCCTACCAATTCTTCTACTTACTCATGCATGCAAAATGATAACAACTTAACATTCATCTTTTAATACATTTAAGGATTCGTCACAGTTTATAATCATAAATAGATTGCAAGAAATAGCAGGGAACATCCTTTCTATTCATTGCTAAGCAAAATTGGGTATAATCCCCAACTTCATCTAGACATCTCATAATATTTCATACTCAACAACTTAATGATTTCTCATGAATACAATAGAAAATAGAAAAACTCAATAGTATCAACATATGATCGTACATCAATATAACTAATTCCAAACCCCTGCCCATTACAAAATATGCCTATAAATTGTCCCATGTTTTCCCCCTTGTCACTAGTCCATGAGTGGTCTTGGCAGCATGCAAAACTGCCAGGCATGGTTTACAGTTGACACGTGTCACAAGAATCTATCGCGTTAGTCTCCTTGGCACACCTCTTGTTAACAATTGTGCTCTTTGATTCTCGACCCATTTCCTGAATACTTGGGGGCCAATAAAACTAAACACATCCCTATTATGCTTATTATACAAGCTAACAACCCTTCATGACGGTTGAAGTGGTCACATGAATTATATAACTCTAATATGGAAATATCTCTTACCTTATCCCTGAGGGTGATCATGTTTGTGAACAAATCAATAGGTAGTTCTAGAGGATCTTCCATTAACACCACCCTGTTTAGTTGAGTGAATTGATTTTTGAAAAATAAGGGAAAACAAGATGTCCCTATTATTGTTAAAGAGTAACCTATTTTCCTTCTTATACAAATTGTTTATTAGTGACTTTAGATTCACACCACATATGATTANGAGAGAGAGAGAGAGAGAGAGAGAGAGTAATTGAAAATTTCTAATTCAACATAATTGGTAAATAAAATGAATACTATGCAGAAATAACCCAACAAAGCTTTAATTTAAAATATGAAAGAACAATACTAAAACATCCCAAAGAGATGCCACCCTAAAGAGAGAAATAAACTCTATCACAAAGGGAGAAATAACCCAATATAAGAGTGTGCAATACTTCACGAACAATCTAAACATCATCTGGTTTGGACACTTTTCTGACTTATATCACTAGAATCTAGCTATACAATATTTGGTGAAATTGCAATTCTTCATTGATTAAATAGTGTTTTGAATGTATAAATGGATTCATCTCAATCGAATAGCCCTATTTCACTTGGATATGCAAATTTCACAACTTATATTTGCAATTTCACTATAAACTTTTGAATTTTTTACTACAAAAATAATAATAAAAAATTTCCAAATTATAACATATTTAGATGGAGTAAGCTAAACTCTAGACCATTTGCACCCAAAATCCGGTGGAAATTGTTCAAATTGTAGTTTTCAGTGATTGGAATTGCATAATTTGGGTGCCCCATGGGTAATCGAGTGTCCTAAATCCATTTCTACAATTAAAATTGCAATTTCAACATTGAAAATCTCATTTTCGACCACAAATCATGTTGTCAAATTCCAACCAAACTTAGTAAAAAAAATACAAATGGTCTAGATCAGGGATAATTTTAGGGGTGAAATTTAGCCCATGGGCTATTTTTAGGGGGTTTTCTCCAAAAAAAGATTCATCATTTTGCAATTTTTGAAGCTCTGTTTCGCCCAAATTTAATGGGGTAAACTTTTTTCACCCTAAAGATCGTCAATTTATTATATAAACAATATAAAATTCTTGGAAATTAAAATATTTTTTGAAAAATATCGTCAAACATATTATAGTTGGTGTTTTAAGAATTGGTAAGATTTACCAACATTTATACACTTTTAAATAAGTATGATTCCTTAAAATCATCCTTGGTCTAGCTAATCTAAAATTTAACTAACTCCTATTTAACCTACCATACTATACCATATTCATAACCTAAAATCACTTATATAAATAAGTGAATATATACCAACCATAAAATCAACATCTAACACACCGAACCCATTATTGAATATATACAAACCATGAAATCAACATCTAACCCAACTAACCAATTTAGATTAGTTATATTCTTCCTTTTATTTCACGCATGTTCTGTGAACTGTCACATGGTTTCCGTTGCTTTTTCAATGAGAAGATGATTGTATCTTTTCATATCACATAATTGGTTGTTTAAGGAAAAAGTGATGGTATCCCTTGGAATGTCCCTTTTTTTTAATGAAAAACATGATTACCTTAGTTGAGAGTAAAGTGGCCAACTGTAATGAATGCCCACTTTCCAAGATGAATGAAAAAATCAATGTTTCGGTGTGAGGCCGAGATTGGGATTCTTTCACGTAATTTGATGTCACCCTTATGTCATTAAACGTTTTCCCCTCTTTACTGAATGTTTCCACTCGATAAGAAAATGAGTGGGGTTGTGTCAAAATCAAGCAAGTTGTCTAGGTTATTATTATAATTGGAAGTAGCATGAAGTTTTTTAATGAATTGAAACAGGTGAAAGAAATATCCAATATATATTGTCGACAAGGATAAATACTATCAATATTAGTTATAATATAATATTGTAAACGTTTTTTTAATATAATATTGTAATTCTTTTTATAAAAGATCAGTTTTATTAATAAAAAATATATGTTATTAAAATAATAATAATAATAATATTTAGAGCCCCAAGAGTTAGCTCAAGTGGTCGAGCAACCGTAGTTAGGCCTCCCGGTAAGTGAGATTGCGGGATCCATTCTCCTCGACGCTCTTGGGGTTAGGCATGAAGTGTGCCGAGAGTGAGGCCCTTTCGAGTGGGCCCTCTTGAAATTATTCCGTGGATGTAGCCCGTCGGTCAAACCGGGGGTGAACCACATTGAAAAATAATAATAATAATAATAATAATATTTAATTTAAGATTAGAATTTAACTAAATTAATATCTGAATATCATTAATAATTTATTAATAAAAAATATACAGTTTGAAAATAATAATAATTAAAATTTGAACAATGATTTATTTAAATACTTTTAATTATAAATAGTTTAATAAAGCTACTTTATTGTATTGAAAAATAATCCAATGTGATGAAGATGTTGCCACATGGATTATGCTTATACCATCATATTTTAGATTTCGAAAAAGACATGTATATAAATAATTAAAAATATTTTATATATATGAAAGTGAAAGATTCGATATGTACACATAATATAAAAACATAAAAAGAAAGATACTATATTTACAGGTATGATATTTATATAGAAATATTCTTAGAATAAAAATATCACGATAATAATCAAAATTGTGTTTTTTTTTCATATCTATATGTTCATATTAAGGTGTGAGCTTCAAGTTTTAATAAATATCTCAAATCCATTTAAAATAATAATAATAATATATTTCAAGGTATTTGGCTTTGTTGAGAACTTGATAGCTACAAAGTTAAAATGGATCTAGGTTGGTTATAATAAAATAAATAAACATCTATATTATTCAGATAGCGGATATTCTAAGACAACAAAAAATACTTAGAATTTCTTATGAGCATGTAATGATTATCATTAATATCCTCCCCTACTCTCTCTTCCCCCTCTCTCCCACACACACACGCATGCACATGCGCACACATACACACGCACGCACACGTGCACACACAACAATGCATTAAAATTCAAATATAAAACTAAAAGGTTTATCTTGAGGGGAAAATGGTATTTAGATCCATGTGGGCTTCCACAACTTCTTCTAGAGATGACATCTCTTTTCCTTGTAAATCCTGGTGCTTAGCCACTTCAAACTTTCCTCCAAAACCACATTGAAATTACCTAATGTCATCATATTCCGCATATCTGCAATAGAGAATTCACCCATCATGAGATCCCCCATAAACACTGAGTTTGAGGGGGAAAGAGAAAATAAAAACCTAAAGAAGAATGGGATGCACAAAAAATTTAAGAACTAGAGACTTCAATAAAATTAGTTGCAAATCCAATTCTAAGTGTGTCTAATAAAAGATTTGCATAAATAAATAATATTATTTCTAAGACTCCTTTTAACACCAATTTCTAAAAAGTAGTTTCAAACATGCAACCATCCCTCATCCTATCCTTAGATATCATGTTCACTCCATCTCCTCCCTATTTCTATTCCACAAAGAATTTGGAACAAATACCATTGCACCAAGCCTCTACAATCTTACGCTCACATCTTTGAATTCATTTTTGAACCTCCCTTTAGACTATCACTTATTGGGATAGTGCCAATACCCCATGACATCCATGAGCGAGGGTAGACAAAAGTAGGTAGAAGCACACATATTGGTAGGAATACACCAACATAACTAGTCCCATGCCTAATTTAGAGTTCTACCATCACCTTCGTCCACAACCATGGGGCTATCATGATCGACGGGCCTAGCATACATTAAATAAATATAACATTAACCATATAAATAATCCACTGCAAATCCCATACATGACCACCCTCTCGTCCATGATACCATTTAAAAATGCATTCACAGTTGAGAATGACACATGATGTGAAGGATATTGTGACGGTAATAAGTTTCCATCTCCTTATCATCACTTGGTAGGGCATCCATGGGAAACATTAATCCTTTTGTATGTGGTCCAAAAATTACATAGTAATTGTGGACGAATGAGAGATCCCCCATTCATACCAAGTTATTTTTCATCCATTTAAACTTCTACATTGGCTCAGAAGTCAATCTTGCCGAATTCAATGGCTTTACTTTCAATTAATTCTTACAGGTTTAGAATCATCGAGTCTTCTTGGCACATCCTTTATTTGTTTAAAGGAAAAACGGGCCTCTTCTGTCTCCCTTAGGAATCTATAGAAGAGAATATATGTAATAATGTTTTTTAGAGGATCTAAGAGAAGGATATTAGTTCAAATTAGTACCAAAAATCTATTTCTCTCTTTGGGATATATGAAATAGTCTATAAATATTTGTATTAGATTATAGATAAAACACTTTAATAACAATTGATGAATCTACTAAAACTGTAGTCATGGGTATTCTACTCTTCATGAAGATAGATAATCCTTGGAGAATAACTAGAATATTCATACCATTTTTCTTCACATGGCCTAATCCTGAAGAAAAATAATTTATTTTCTTTCCATTGAGGTAATATATAACAACCCACTACCCTTGCTACTCCTATATTCGTTTTGAGGCTCCATCAAGAAATAATAATTGGTGTTTTCTCCCTTCTTTCCACTCGTACAATTCATTCTCTCTAATCCGAAATGGATCAATATATAAATTTTTACCTACTTAGATTTTTCAGGATAAAAATATTTGATGAATTGGCTTGTAGGGCCCATTTTATGGGAAAGATTCATTTTGCAGATTTGGGGTCCATGACCTTTTATGCCCTGGTTGGGGGTGTAAATGACATTTTTTGGGGTAAAACAACCCATTTCTAGAGATATGGGCCATGAGGCAATTTTAAACTTCGATACCTTTCCAATGTTCCAAATATTTCCTCAATCAGAGTTGTATGCAAAAGTTTTTCCTTACACAAGTTGACCTATCCCATTGATCACCATGGTACTGTT
This sequence comes from Pseudotsuga menziesii, assembly GCA_001517045.1. Taxonomy (NCBI): domain Eukaryota; kingdom Viridiplantae; phylum Streptophyta; class Pinopsida; order Pinales; family Pinaceae; genus Pseudotsuga; species Pseudotsuga menziesii. The sequence goes on along the minus strand of LPNX010795144.1, from coordinate 1,258,141 downwards.
GCTAGCATCAACAGATCCCATATTAAGTTTCTAAAATGGGAGCCCCACTCATCCTTTCGATTGGCTTTTAAGGCCAAAATCTTGCTAGGGGATTTTTAATTGTAAGTACTATATTGACCTTAATAAATTTTCCTTACAAACCTTGTCCTTTTGGGGTTTTGCGGACTACGGAAGCTCCCTTGTTTCTTTTTACACTTGTCTTGCATTTCTGCAACCTGCCTTCCGCACTGCGCAAAGAGGAAAGCAAAATTCCTTTTTTTGGAGGTTTTTCGAAAATCAGTTTCCCATCTTTTTCATCTAGCAAATGCAGATAGCGGAAGTTATAATTTTTGTTTAATAAAAGATTTCCATTCCGCATCGTACAATCTGCAAATATAGGTAGAGGAAACCTATTTCAAAATAAATAAAAAATATTTTCAGGTTTTTCCTTCCGCATTCCGCATGTCGAGTGCGGAAAGCGGAAAAAATATGTTTTGCACTTCTTTTTTTCTTTTTTGGTTCCACAAACTGCATTCCGCATGCAGAGTGCCGAAAGTGGAAACTCAATAAAATTTGTAATATGCAACATTTCTTACCTGTATCCCGCAACCCGTAGTGCAGATTGCGAAGTGCAGAAATCACAAGATATAAGGTTTTTCGGTAGTTTTCACCTCTGCATTTGGTTCTCCCTCCTGAATATTAGTCGTCTATTTCTGCCAAATATACAAATCATATCTATTCTGCAATTGGGTTTTGGATTATTTAATTCGTTCAAATTTATGAATTCTTCACCATTTTACTTGGGAATTTTACTGCGTTTGAGATTTTATTGCGGATTTTTCTCGTTCAAGCTCTCCAATCTTCTGATCTGCAATATTTTTACCGGTAAGTTTCTTACCCTTTATGGTCCTTTTTTGTTATTTTTAACTGTGGTAAATTTTAATCATGGTCACGAAATTTCTATCAGAATTTACCTCAAAATCTGCCAGCATGTCCAGAAATGCTAGGTCCAAGACCGCTCTACAAGAGCAAAAGAACAAGGACCCAAACGCCGGAGTCTTTACTGATACCAGTGGGCATGTTTCTGAAACCATTCATTTGGATTGGTCTAGGATCTATTCAATATTTGACAATGATGACTTCTCTACAATTCCCCATGAACAACCTACGTATTCCAAAATTAGGAGTTCCCAACTTCACTCTATTGTAGCTAGGCCTCCATTCATGCCATATACAGACCCGGTCAAGTGGGCACTTGACTACGCAAATCCCAAAGAATGGTCGTTTAAGGACCACCTTCGAAACCTGATAGCCTCATTCCACCTAGATCTATTCACCAGAGCATATGCTCTTATACCTCCTCAACAACTCCTCATGACCCAATTTTTGGATGCAGCCATGACCCAATTTGACTATGAGGAAGTAATAAAATCCTTGATGGATAACCCTAACGAGTTTGTTCCCGAGGCATAGAAGGTCTACCCCATTGCATGGTTCATGGAGCCATTCTCTTTTCTAGCGGCTATGTTTTTCTAGTTGTATGGGTTACCTACTTCACTAAATTCAAGACTGAATAGGATCCCATAGCCCATCACATTCTGCTTAGAGGGGAATCATTTAATTGGGCTCATATTCTATCAATGACCCTGAACGGATTGATTGAGAAGTATCAGAAAACTATTGACCTCAAGGAAGCCAAATTTTTATATGTCGGGGTATGTAATGGACATATCTTGTTCTACTTCTACATTCCCAGCCATGAGCTAGAAGTGGACCAAACCATCCCCTCCAGTACACATCTATTTCTTGGACATGTGGGAGGATAATTTTATTCTCTAGATTTATGAGATTTGCAACCACTTAATAGGGTCGATGTACCAGATGATCTTCAAGAGAAATACCCCAACAATTTCAGAATGGCATAGAGCTCTAATATCTCTCATACGGTGATTGGTATGTGGGAGAATATTTCTGCTACATTTGGATCTGGGGCAGCAATATAGTTCACCTGGTACCAAGAATAGTTCCAGATAGGATGGTTTTACAAGAGATAACATACTATATGGTCGTTGATGGATCCTACCTTAAGCTTGCTTCACTGAAGAGAAAGTGTTGGCCCAAGTTCCCTTTGAGATTGGGGTTTTTGACACTGCATAAATCCACTCATGATGCTATCTGAGGAAAGGCTATAGAAGAAATGAATATAGGGGAAGCATTTAGAAGAATGCATGATCCCAAGTCATGGCTGGCTAATAATTTTCACAATGTGCACACTATATTTGTTTATGCCCATGATGATCTTCTTGATGACTCAATATATAGAGGGGATGTCGATTTTTCATAAGTGGTGAGTAGCATCACCAATCCTCAAGAAAAGGCCCACATATTTTAGTATCAAAAGGAATTAAATACTTATACCCTCAATTTTAGTCAGCTCTGCTTACAAGTGCAAGTGGATGCCCACAAGAAGAACATAGAAAAGGAGTCTAAGGGAGATTTAGCGAGTTCTTCCACTACTAACCCTAACAAGTTCAAGGACAAATGTAAAGTTGTTCTAGAGGGCCTCGAGAAACCGCAATCCTCCTCCACATTGGATATTTTACATAGAGAAGCAGAATTTAAGAGAGGTCTAGAGAAGCCTAGTTCAAAGAAAGAGGCACAAATAGTTGTGACTCCACCTCCACCAAAGAAGAAAAAGGCTCATGAGGTCATCCCTCAAATGAAATTACAAGAATAAATCCCTCAACCTTCATCATAAGTAATTCAAAGAGTGGATCATCCTAAACAATAGATCCTACAAGTCCCTCTGATTCAACAGGTATAAGCTTTGCCTCAATCTAATGTTGAAATACAAGCGGTACATAGTGACTTGGAGGAGGAAAACAATCCTTCTACTTGTCCTGTTAATTTTCTTACTTCCATGACCTCATCCATTACCTCCACCCAGTTATCTGGGATTATTTTTGATTCATCACTTCCCCAAATTTCTTTTTCTCAGATCAATTTATCTCAAATTATTTTGACCACCACCTGCACACCCTCGATATTATTAGAGGTGTGTAGATCTACCTCCCCTAATACCTCACCTATTTTTTCAACCTCATTTGAAACCCACACACCCCAAAATCCCCACATTATGTTTTCCCACAACTAGATACTCCTCATATCTCTACAATTTCTTTCCCTGAAATTTATGTACCTATCCCCACTTCTATTGCTTCATCCCTTGCACCTAGTTTGTATATAACTCCTATTATTATTTCACCCATTAGTGTGGAAGTCCTTGGTCCACAAACTTCCCAACCTTAGCCTCTAGTGACTGTTCATGAGTGAACCATCTCGACTACAGAGGAGACGGTATATTTTGGTGAGGATGCGGTGGTTTCTCTAGGGAATTATATTTGGAGCTGAAAAGATAAATTTATGGTTAAGAAGGGATATAAGAGGACAAGGGAAGGAACAATTAAGAAGGTGCCAATCCCTAGCTATATCATTTGGAAAAGGGACTCCTCTAACACCAAACAAGGATCCCTAGATACAACAACTGCCATGAGGAATTTTGCCGAAGCAAATTTTGATTCAATATCTTAGCTGAATAAAGAGTTCGAAGACAAGGAACAAGAGCTACAAAAGGACAAATAAGACTTGGTGCAAGCTGAGGTACACCACAGGAAGGAAATTCAACTTCTCAAAAAGGAATATGAAGAGAAGTTAAATCAACTACAAAAGAAGAACGATTATTTTAATCAACAGCTTGAGAAGGGTGATCTCTTAAGTGATCAACAGGAAGACAAAATTTCTATGTTTGAACAATAGATTAAAGACCTTCAACTTGCATATGCTACCTCTTATTTCTACAAACTTATAGGAGAGGAGTTTAAACTATTAGCATGCAAAATACATGAACAATTTTATCAAGGCAATGCTAATTTGTATAAAGGGTTCAATGAGATGTAGTAGTTGTACAATTCATTTGAGCATCAATCAGGAGTCCTCCATGAGCATCATAAAAGAAGACAAGAAACGGCTAAATCTTATGATGACATTATAGATTGGAAAAAATATATCAAAGACAAACCATAAGATCTGCCAATCCTAGATAAGCTTAATCTAAAGAAAATACAAGTGATAATTGAAACGTGGGTTGGCATTTGTGCTTTGGTGGAATTCATCATCAAAGATGAATTAGAAGCTCGCAAAAGGAGGTGGTTTGCCTCAAAAACATTGCTTGAGTATCTATATCTACCAACCTTAGATCCTATCGATGAGGCCATGCCTACGAAATTGAGGCTGGAGCAGATTCAAACCGATTCTACCAAAACAAAGGAGTAGATTTTAAAGTTGAATAGTCTTACTATGGAGGAAATCAAGCATTGAGTGGAGAGAAATATTGCTTCATTAAAGAGGATTGATCCCTTCCTCAAATAATGGACCAATATCAAGAAGAAGGAGATACCATCCTTAATATGTAAAGCTGAATTTGATTTAGAGAATGCTCAGTTTAAAGACATCTAAGATTTAATGGATGCTTTTGCCAAGTGGTGTTCCACTGTTTGCAAACCTTGAAACTGAAATATCTTGTAATCCCACATCTTGGGAAATTTCTCCTTTTGTAAATATTGTAATATTATTTAAACATAGGGTATTTCCCAAGTAAAAGGGGGACTAGCGGGATTAATATTAGGATAACCATACAAGAGAACAGACTACCAAGCACATACCAAGGAATCTTTGTAATTTTGTACTTTGTAATGTTTTGTAAGTTAAATAAAATTACACTGTTATTTATGTTATGTTCTGTGGTTATTCATAAAAAAATTTCATGAATTTTAGTCTTTCTTCTATCTATGTGGCATACTGATTATCGGTTGTTTATCTACTCGATGTGTTAGTTTATGTATTCATTTTCCATTACAATATTAACACATTAAATGTGCATTGAATGAATGTCTTTATTTAATTCACATGCTCTGTTTTGCAAATGATGGGTATTTATAAATCCCTAATACTAATTTGTTAATTGGTATTATCTGATAGGACATGTTGTATACTTATAACAATTTGGGTAAACCATTGCAATTTTCATTGTTTGGTTTTATTTGAAGTCGGTAAAGGAAAGTGAACTTGACTTATATTTCTATACATTGAGTAATCAGTTTCTTGCTATCAATCATATCTTATAACTTCCCTCCCTAAATCTGTTACAATCACTGTATAAGTTAGAATCCAGTTAATTCAAAACATTCTCAGAGCTTCCTTGACGAAAGATAAGATTACTTAGATCTAGAAACCCTTGTTCCAGTGGAGGCCTCATATCCATAGGATCTAGTCATCCCAAACAAATTGGGGATAGAATCATCTCTATGTGGGATTGATTTGAAGCCTTTCTTGTTGGCCTATTTCCTTATGTTGACTACCTTGTAGATCTTCTAGCAACCTAAAAGCCTGGGCCATCAACAAATGGTTCTAGAAGGAGGTCCATTGTAAAACATGTCAAATCAAAATACAACCAAACCTCCTCACTCCAGATCACCTATCATTACTAAGAGCCACATTTAAAAATTCTACATCTGCAACACATCCTACAAAAGGCCAGTCACCATTTCCTACCACCATTGTTTTGGAAAGATCGTCTGGGAGATCTATTGAAAGGGGTTTAGGTAAGTGACTTGCACAGCACCACGGAGGTTGTGCAAGCTCACGTGACATGGTGCAAGTCAAAGATAGCACAGCGGGTGGAAAACAAACCGCTTTTGGATATGTTGTGCATATTTTTGTATTGATTGACCACATTTTGTGGATATAGGTCATTAGTGGTTAAATCAGTTAGGAAGTTAGTTAGTGTTAGATTTTTATCATTCAAGCTAGCATTATGATCTTAGGATCTTATCTGAGAGAATAACATGCATGGCAATAAAACACAAGAGACAATAGACACAAAGAATTTTCCTCGGGGAAACCATAAAGGAGAAAACCCCGCAACTTCCTCAAAGATAGAATGAGCACCAATAGCAGCAGTAAAACCTGAAAACATAAAGATGATCTCCACAGCTTCTCTCTCTCTCTCTCTCTCACTTGAGAGAGCTACTTCTCTCTCACTCATGCACCCCAATGAGTGAGTGTCTATGTTGTAAATAGAGAGGCTCACTTTCTATTTATATTCTTTTGTTCACTTGATTTCAACTTTAACATGTCGGCCCCACTTAACAATTACTTACTAGAGCTGACATCTCTAGGAGAGTCTAATAACCTTAGTGCCCCACAACTTGTGGGGACTTTTCCCTATGATCAACAAGGATGGTTAACCTTGACACAACTATGGAGAATATTGCTACAAATTACAATGGAGGGTTAACCTCAATGACTTTACATGACTTGTTACATTATTGAATCTCTCGATCAGAACATCGGGGCATGACATGACTCAATTACATTATAGATATTTCTCAGAATAAAAATTGGGGTAAAATACATAAGATATACAAGTGAATACATTCCAAAGTTACAAATACATCAAAACTCCCTCTTAACTAGGAAGGTATTCTCTCGACACAATTTATTAACACAAGTCTTCTTCTCTATATCGTCTAGATCATCATCAAGTCATATTTGTCTTCAAGTCGTCTTCATCTTCAAGTCATCTTCATTGTCAAATTATCTTCATCGTCAAGTCATCTTCATCGTCAAGTCATCTTAATGGTCAAGTCATCTTCATCAAGTCTGGATCATCACTAGATCATCATCGAGTCTGGATCAGCACTTGATCTAGATCATCACTATTGGATCATCATCAAGTCTGTATCATCACTTGATCTGGATCGTCACTGCTGGATCATCATCAAGTCTAGATCATCACTTGATTTGGATCGTCACTGCTGGATCATCACTTGATTTGGATCGTCACTGCTGGATCATCACTTGATTTGGATCGTCACTGCTGGATCATCATCAAGTCTGGATCATCACTGCTAGATCATCATCAATTCTGGATCATCACTTGATCTGGATCATCATTGCTGGATCATCATCAAGTCTGGATCATCACTTGATATGGATCGTCACAGCTGGATTATCATCAAGTCTGGATCATCACTTAATCTAGATCATCATCAAAGATGGATAATCACCGAATCATCATCATCGTTACTGCTTCTGCTATCTTAATCAAATGGTGCTATCTCTTCATTCTTCTCATCATAGGAAGTTCTACAGAGCCAACTCTTTTTCATGCTGGTTGTAGGCCTACCCTTCATGTAGGTCTTCAACACTTATATCTGACCCTAAGTTAGAATGGCCCACCCAACTCTTACATCTGACGTCATCATGTCAGAAAGGCACGCCCATCACTCACATCTAATCTCATCTTGTCATAAAGGAACAACACTCACATATGACCATGTGCAAACACATCACACCAGAATGGCTCAGCACTTACATCTGAACTCATCTTGTTGGAAAGGCTCTGCACTTACATTCGACCTCATCTTGTTAGAAAGGCACAGCACTCACATCTGACCATGTGTAAACACATCGTGCCAGAATGTCTCAGCACTTACATCCAACCTCATCTTGTCAGAAGGATCTGCACTTACATTCGACCATGTGTAAACACATCACATTGAAAGGGCTCTCAGTCCCAGACTGAGGATTCCTGGTAATTGACCAAGTGCCTCCATTCTCCCAGAGAATTGCATCAACTCTTATATCCGATCAAGTGGGAACACATCCCTCAATCACATCAGAATGGCCATGTAATCACATCTGATCATGTAATACTACATCTCACAGTCATATCAGAATGGCCCTCAGTCCCAGACTAAGTATTCCTGGTAACTGACCAAGTGCCTCCATTCCAAGAATGGCATTTAGCACTTATATCTGATCATGTAGGAACCAATCCTATAGTCACATTAGAATGGCTCAGTACTCACATATGACATGGAAGGAACCAAATCCTCTCACCATGATAGAATGGATCAGCCCTTACATCTGACCATGGAAGGAAACTAATCCTCTCACCATGTCAGAATGGCTCTAGGTCTCATCATTTCCCCTTGGAGGCAACCTCGATCTGTAGAACACCAATCTTCTCTCTGAAGTACTCAAACTTCACTTTGGCCATTTCTAGCATAGAATCACATCAGGGCCAATTATGTCCAAGGATAACCTGCAAGCTTTGCCAAGACTGATTACATCTGAGGACAACCTACAGGACCGTTTACGTCTGAGAAACCTATGTGCTTCACCAAGATTTATGCTCAGACAACCTATCTGATAAGCTATGCTAGAAATCCCTCTTTCGAAAGATCTCGATCTGGATCATTGTTCCTCTCTGCGTCATATAAAAAATGCAAGTTAGATCAACCAAATCAAATAGTAGTTTTCAAAAGAAGCATACTACCTCCCAAATAGCAAGTGGCAACATCTTTTTCCTTAGTTGTACTAAGCACCATGTAGGACTCCATCTTACCAAACCAAGAGATCACATTTGATCCCATACTGAAGTAGCACCTCAAAGTGCTCTTCCTATCAATGGCACTACCTTCCCAATACGAATCCTCATAACCCTCCAGGTTAATCTTCTGATTCACCTCATACTTGAGCCCATAATCAACTGTACCCTTCAGGTACCTCACTACATGCTTTGCAACCATCAAGTGAACATGTCTCAATGTGTTCATAGCAAAGCAAATATCTGGTCTCGTATTCATCAGGTTCATCAAGGAATAAATCATCTGACGATACATCATCGCATCAACCGACTCTGATGAAGCAACACTCAGTAGCTTCATGTTCAATGCCATAGGTGTGGTCATGGCCTTGCAGTCCATCATCCTGAACCTCTTCAATATCTCTACTACATACTTCCCTTGTCCACACCTCCCTGCTTAGAATGTAGTGCATCATCTCCAAGTCCTTTATCTTGAACTCAGCATCAGGTATTCTTCTTGCAAATTTAATGAGTTCCTCTTTTCTGTTAGGAACAAGTCATCGACATATAACAAGAGCATCACCGGTTTTTCGCCTTCAACCTTTAAGCAAAGGTTGGAATCTTCTTTACACTCAGTAAAGCCTAGAGTCATCAGTAATCGTACCATGTTGAACCTCAGGATCTTCTGTAGTCACTCCCTCTGAAGCAGAGCATCATTTTTCCTCTGTCTTTCATACTCTATGCACTGAAACATTCTGTACCGGAGTGACAAGTAGCTTCCTCTACTACTAATATTCTATGTATCCATCTAGGATCCTTGGATACCAAGATCCTCTATAGACTTTCATCTTCAACCTTGTAGCAAAGGTTCAGGTCTTCATCAAGCTCCTCATGTATGTGTTGTCCCATGGGTGTCTTCTGAGCTTGTACAAGGCCTTCTTTCATTTGCACACATGATTCTTCCTGTCATGTGTATTTCTAGTAGTTGCGAATGTCTCTTCATAGTCTATGCCTCATGCTACGAATATTGCCTTGTATCCCACGATGTTTCCATCTACTGCATGATGGAACTACGAACTTCCCTTCATGTATTGATACTGCATTATAGACATCATTCTTCTTGAACTGGCCTTCCCTTTCTTCTTTGTTAATTCATCATGGCTGGAAGGTTCTGCATCAATGATGTCACTGCATTTGTCATATTATCCTTCATCTTGAACTGTCGTCACTTGTTCTTTGGAACAAGTCTCATTCTTCTTTGCTTGTAGGTGATTATGTATGCAATCTTTCCTACAAGTCAAATGCATTTGTATGGTTAGAAACATTTCATAAGGTATATTAATAATGAAAAATTCTTATGCATAAATATATGATCATGCAACTACTTTAGCCAATACAACATCCATCCATATCTCACGGAAACTTTCTAGATGACTTCCATCTCTACGAGGACAACATTGAGATTGTGCACTAATCGAATATGTCAGCAAAGAGGTTTCATTCTAGATAAGTAGCAATGGAGAGTTGTATAGCACCATGATCTACTTACCCATTACATGCATGTTAGTAGTATACTGTCATTAATGCAAACGTTCTATCATGCATAATACATCAACTGAATATAAACAAATGAATAATCAAAACAATATCATGAAATGAAAATTGAATACTTATCTTTATTTGTTTCATGGATATACTCCTTCTTAAGCCTTTAGATTCATCATCTTCTTCATTCATAATAGCATCGTTTCTTATCCAAATGCTAAGATGGATAAGAGTTTCTTCAAGAGTTGAGTCCCTCGTATTCCTCATCGCTTGAGGGATATTCTTTGGATGGTGAGATCTTGATCTTCAGTTTCTCCCATCTTCTCTTCTCTTATTATGAGTCGAGCTTCTTCTTCTTGTGTGTGCTCTTCCCAGAGTCTGTGAAAGTAATCACTTCCTTCTAGCACACATTCCTTGAATGAATGAATCCCATGATCTTGGGAGGCCATTCAAGGTGGTTATCACAACTTTTGTATTCTCCACTTCTTCTTCTATTGCTTCAAGTTGTTATTTGATTTGAGAGACCCTTGTAAAGTATGATTGTATGGTCTCTGTATTCTGGATCTTCACATTCTTCAACTGGTTTCTCAATGTCATCTTCCGATTTATGTTCTTCTCTTCAAATAGCTTGGTTAAGGAATCAAACATCTCTTTCGGTGTCTTTAGGTAAGACACTTGTGGTACAAGTTGATCCGTGACTGAATCAACAATGATCTTCTTGGCCTTGACCAAGTTCTTTTTGTATAAGGATTTTAGCGTCATCTCCCTCTGGAACTAGAACCTCTCTACTTTTTTAGGTGTCCAATTCAATTTCTTCAGAGAGATCATATACTTCCAAGCTTGGAAGTTGTCAACTTCACCAAGCTTGTCATTTAGTTGATGTGATATATCACTTTGAAATGAGAAACTCAAATTAAAATAACAAAGGATTAGATCTTATCGATTTGAGGTGTCCGTCCTGGTTCCAGAGCTGGCTGATCTAGGTCTTGTTAGAGAAACCCTAATTTTCAAAACTTGGAATCTTTCAGATCTGATTGGATAGAAAGATAGATCTCTTCAAGGTGAGATGTCCAATGTACTCATTTTCTAAAAATAGTGGAGGGTTTTAGAATAATAAACCTGTAGTTAGCTACCTTAGACATTAATTAATCCATTTTGTCTTAATTTCCTAGTTTACTATATTCCACTCTATGCAAGTTGTCTTCCACATGTCCTAGAAGTCAAACTTGCTAAAAATGAGTCATGGAGCACTTGGGAAACCTTCTGGAAACCATATTTAGTATGCTTGCTTTATTCCAGATCCTCCCTAGCGCATATCTGCTTTTTCTGCTAAGTTGTTTGCTTTATTGAGATTTATGGCAAAAGGGAAAGTAAGACTAGGTGTAGTTGACTTGTTTTTTTCCCTCATCATCCTCCATCCTTTTCTCCTAATAAAAGCATGCATGGTTTGTATTTCCATACCTTATTAGCTTTCCTACTTGACTTTTCCAATTCATGAGCCTCTAAGTGGATTTGGAAACTACTTTATGCACCTATGGGGGATTTGACTAGATTTAGTAAGCCTGCTTTTTGACTATTTAGAATGGCATATGTATGCATTTGAATATCTCATGTAATTATATATTGCAGCAGCATATGACTTCATAAGGTTGGCTATTGTACACTTATTCAATACAGATTAGTGTTATGCTCCAATTTCAGTCTCCTTTGTTCGTAATTTTGCATGTTTGATTAGCAATTTTGTGAGTGCAATTGTTCTATCACTTGGGTTCAATTTCCACATGGTATCACAGCATTTGTAGATTGATTTCTCTCCTTCCATATTTTTATTGTAGGTTCAACATCTTGACTGGGAGCACATTCTGCTGACTGAAGGGCACAGTTTCTGAGCTATGGGTCAATCTCAGAAGATCATCTTGACTCCACTTAATTTATTTGAATGGAAATAAAATATGGAGATATTGTTGAGATCAAAAGGTCTCTACAAGGTGACTATGGCAACTGAGGCAAATCCCAATGTAGCTGCAAAGAAAATTAAATGGCACAACAAGAGGGATGAGGCCTATGGTCTTTTGTGTCTGAGCATATCAAGAGACCTCCTCTTCCATCTTGATGGATTGAAATCACCTAATGAAGTATGGGAGAAGATTGTAGAGATTTTTGGTAAGAAATATGAGATGAGAGTACATCAAATCAAGAATGAATTGATCTCTTTGAGTCCCAGCAGCTTTGAATCCCTGCAACTCTATTTTTCCAAGTTTAAAGCCCTTGTTTTGCAGCTAAAATAGTGTGGAATTGAAAATAATGAAGAGCAACTAGTTTTGGCCATACTGTTGAAGCTTGGCCCTGACTATTTAGTGTTTTTTTTTACCTTCCATGCCACCAAGTTGATAGCTCGAGCCTGGAAGATTCCTAAGCTTGCAGATTTCATGGAATCCCTCACACAAGAACAAGATAAATTGTTGATGATGACCACCATCAAACCTTCCAAATACCAAGCTTTGGTTGCTGGGGATTCGAGGGTGGATTTAAAAGGCAAGAAGAAAGCTAAGAATCCACCTGAGCAAAAGAGAGACAAGAACAAGTCTCAAGAGGAGCCCCAAGGCTCCTAGAAGAACTTCCAAAAGAAGAGGAACAAAGGATAGATGAGCAAGTGCGCATATTACAGTAAGGGCTATCATCCTGAAAGCTTCTACATGAAGAAGAAAATTGATATGTTGAACCAACTCTTGGAGAAGAATAACATCTCCCTTCCTGATTTCTCAAAGAAGAGGGCAGGAGGTTCAAATTCAGAGGACAAAGAGAGAGTACATGCTTTGGTTGCTGGCACATCAATCTCACCTAGCTTCATCATAGACTCTAGAGCTTCAAGACATACGGTTTTGACCAAGGAGGAATTCTCCTCTCTTGACATGTTGAAAGGTCCACCAATAGTGCTGAGAGATGACTCTCTTAATGACAGTTTGGGAAAAGGAAGGATTGATCTTGAACATGGTAAGTTCAGTAATGTATTGTATGTTCTAGGTCTTGCCTCTAACCTCTTGTCAATGTATCAAATGACTCACACAAGGTATCCAAAGAAGGTCATATTATCCCCTGATGATGTTGATATCATAGAGATATCGAATGGTAAAGTCATTGCAAAAGGAGTTGTATATCACACTTCGAAGGTATACATGTTTTCACATTTTCTACCCTACTCAAACCCCTCTACTCTTCTGATTCATGCTAATGAGGAAAGCAATATTTGGCATGAAATATTTGGCCATCTTAACTATAAGTATCTTTCTGATCTAAGTGAAAAAGAAATGGTCATAGGGTTACCAAAGATTAAGTTTTCCAAGGGAGTTTGTCAAGGTTGTATCCTAGGAAAACACCGAGAGCATAAATTTGAGAGAGCTAGTCATGAGAGAACCTATGCACCAATTGAGTTGATCCACAATGATGTTGCTGGTCCATTTCCTCATATGTCAATGAGTCAAGACAAATATGCATTGACCTTCATAGATGACTTTTCCAAGTATTGTTGGGTTTACTTCCTGAAGCATAAGTCTGAAGTTTTTTACCTCTTCAAAGTCTTTAAGGCCTTGGTTGAAAACCAGTCTGGGAGGAGACTCAAGATCCTCAGATATGACAATGGTGGTGAGTATGTCAAGTACGAGTTCATTCAATATTGTAAATATGTAGGTATTCAAATGCAGCATTCAATCCCTTACACACCATAGAAAAATGGTGTTGCTGAGAGAAAGAATAGATCATTGAAGGATATGGCAACCTGTATGATGGAGGCTAAGACTTTGCCACCAAAGTTTTGAGCCAAGGTTATAAACTATGCATCCTATATCCAGAATAGGGTGCCTCATAAAAAACTTGATGGTATGAATCCTTTTGAAGCTTGGAGTGGGCACAAGCCATATGTGACCCATTTTAGGATTTTTGGCTCAAAGGCTTGGGCTAGAATTCCAACTGAAAAGAGAAAGGATTTGCAGCCCCAAAGCCAAGAGTGCCTATTTTTTGGGTATTCTGAAGATTCAAAAGGGTACAAGCTGATCAAATTGAGCACAAGAAAAGCCTTCATTGAAAGGAGTGTTCAGTTCCAAGAAGAGCCTTTAGCAGTAGTTGAAGTTGGAGAGTCTTCTTCACCACCAGAACCATTGAATGTAACTGAAGAGACAAGTGAGTTTGATGATTCTGATATGTCTGATAATGATGATTTAATTGCAGATCTTGATATTCCTACAAGATCAAAATGGGTAGCAAATACCATTCATGCTGTTAGCACTCAGAATGTACCCATGTTGTAAAAGATAAATTCCAAGGTAACAACAAAACCACTTTTAGAAAGAAACTAGCTTTTCTTTCTAGAGAGGGATCTCTCAAATACAGATTTAACAAGGCCAGATATAATTCAAACACTTAAAAATTGTATAAAAGGTTGAAACAACAAGTAACCATTGGGAAATGGAGTCACATATACATAAAGATATCACAAAGACATATGCATGAGATTTTATCAAAGACAAGATAACCATTCCATCACAGTCATTCATTTAGTTCGGGTGAGACAAAAGAAACAAGGAACAGTCCATTAATACAGAGCAACAAAGATGAGTTCTATATTAACTTTAGTAGAAACATTCATAAAATATCTGAAATGATGATCAGAGCATAAACAATATGAATTCTAACCATTCAACACTATGCTTCAGATATGAAGAAAAACAGAATGAAGTGTTACACTGGAAAAATGATCACAGAAAAAGAGAAATACGGACTGCAATGTAAATGACACAGGAATCTTTGACAACTCTTATGCATTTGCTTTGTTATTAAAAAATATTTGTCTTTAGAAGAAACAGTCAACAACAAGATGGGTTCCAACCCCCATCATATAAAATAGATGCACTTATATACATAAAATTATTTCATCTTCCAAGAAGATTTATAACTGAATAACCGACTTAATCAAAGTCTTGTAACTATATTCCTAACTCCTAGGAATAAACTACTAGCTTTGATCCTAACAGATCATTAAGTTAAAATCAACTCGGTAACATGGCCTCGTCCAAGCAGCTCCTCAACGTGCAACACCTGTCTTCATGAATGAAGGATATATTTCATTTTTCCGAATCTTTCTATGGCTCTCCATTGCTCCACATTTGGAATATCATATTCGATCATCTCGCGAATGGACACCTCCAACTCCATGTAGGATTCATAGGATACCTTAGGCAACTTTCCCCTGATGATTAGGAATTTCTATAGTATCTCAAATTCTTCCCTTAGCTTATCTATGATAACTTTTCATGTCAGCCCCTTCTCCAGATCGTCAAATTTGGAATGATCCATGCAGCTTTGTACCAAAGGTTGTTATAGTGCTCTTGAGAAAACATTCATCCCAAAAGGAAGGAATCCTGTCTTCAGATAGTTCTTTGAAATCCTATTTGAAGTCATCAACCTGTGAGATCATTTCATCAGCTTTGTCTTGGACTGCCTTCATTAGATGATGCTTATGGATAAACTTTTTGGTTGACAGTACCATTGCTATCCTGCCCTTTATGCCTATATCATGCAACTTTTGGTATGTTAATGAATTTAAGAAGTTTAACGCATTCTGGGTTGTGGCAAGGGGTTTCCTCTCCATAGTCTCATTTACTAACTTCAATCTTTGATTGGCCAGATTGATCAATATGCTTTGATCATCAATGAAATTTAAATAGTGCCCAAATTTAGTAATTTCTATGGATAGTGTATCCCAAATTATGTGCTTTGCTCCCTGGAGAGGACCCTTCCCGATGTTTCTTTCCTTCAATTCATTAAATTTATTTTGTAGCTGATTTCTATCTTGCAATATTTTATTTTTATTTTCAGTAACTTTGGCCAGCTCGGATTTGACTTTTTCATTTTCCACTTTTAATTCGCTTATTTCTTCATCCTTCAAGCTGACCTGGGACATAGGCACTAGTAAGTCATCTACAGAAAAATCGTTTAATGGTTTCTCAATATTCACAATGGACAGGTCTTCATCAGTGGGAGTTTGGCTCATCAACTCCTCCATAATCTCTTTTTCATCGATTTGGTCCTTTTTCAGTAGGGAGATTTGGGCTATTAGCTCATTCCGCTCTATTTCCCATTTGTCTTTTTCCTCTTGTAATTGACAGCTCTTCCTTTATGCTCCATCATCTCTAGGTGAATTTTGTCTTTCTCTTCTTGTAATGATAATAATTTGGATGATTGAACATGTTCAGTGCTTGGGATCTTCAACCTTTTCTTCAAAACCTGGAGGGAGTTGTCCTTTTCTTCCAAAAGTCTTTTGATTGCCTAGGTGTTATCTCTTTCATTTCCTGAGCTGATAATGTCTGCTTGTAGCTTTTTAATTTGAATAGCATTGGCCTTATTTTCAACTTTCTCATGTTTTAACTGAACCTCTAACTTGTCTACCAAAATTTGTAACTTATCAACCCTCATCATAGCATGCAATAAATATGAATAAATAATGTCACCTGTTTGCTTATGCAACTGTATTTTGTCTGGTACACTAATCTTGTCCAATCTTACTTCCATTTCTGACATCTTCTTATCACTTACTATAGCCAATTTAAAAGTATTTCTTTCTATGTCCTTGGTAGAAATCAAGGAAGTTTTTGGATTATTTAAACTCCTCACTTGCGGGAGTAGATTCCTTATCTCTTCTAGGGACTGCTTTCACTTCCCCACATAACTGGCCATGAGCTCTTCTTTGGACTTGAAAACTCGGCTTGATTCTGAATTGTCTACACCTTTAAAAGAAAACTGATTCACCTGTATAGATTTTGTTGGAACTAAAGCAACTCTTTTTAAATTGTCTGAAATCTCTTCACTTAAAATTCCACCATCTTGAAACAATTTGTCCTTTTTGTGCGACCCATCCTCATCCACTTCCATGCTTTCAACTTAAGAAAGACTTCTTTTAGCTACAATATAAGGACCATCTGCAATTTGAGATACTGCAACTGGTATAATACTTGCACTTTCATCACATCTTGGAATTTCCATAAAATGAAATAAATTGGCTGTCTCGCTCAGGATTTCAACAACTTGGTGGTCAAATGGCTTGTTTTTGTTTGCCTTCTTTCTCAGGGAAATTACATGGTGAGGATCATAATTTACCCTTTTCTCCTTTTGGAATTCCATGCTTTCCAACAATTTTTCTATAAATACCAGAGCACCTTTATTTTTGAAAATAAAAGAACCAACTTTGAGAGGGAACTTGATATTTGAAGATTTCTTAAAGGCCTGTTGGCCTGTTTTTTTGAACTAGGCCAATAAGGAGGTTTTGTCCACACAATCAGCTTAAAGCAGCGTCCGGTGTGTTTAAATTAACAAAACCTCGCAGGTTGTGGTCCTGCTACCAGCTGATTTTTCTCTTAAGGAGAAATTAAAATCAGCAAAATCTAACCTATTCTAATGTTATTTCTACTTAACTGAATCCTATAATTAGTTTTAACTATCAACACTATCTAATGGTTTCTTTCTTAAGGAAAGACTTCAATTTTTATAGAGTTTTCTGAATATAAAGATTTATAAAAAATACACTAAATTCTACAAATTGATTTAACAGTTGTTAACTGGAATATACTAAAATAAAAATTAATCTAAACTATTCTATATGTATTATCACAGCTGAGAGCATTTCTAAAGACTAGATTAATTATTAATCAATAAAAGATGAACAGAAAGACTAAAAGCACAATTTAAACAGAAACATTTAAATTATGAATAATAAGTCACTCTGTTATATAACAACATATTCGATGAAACAACTGACAATAAACAGTTATTTAAACATTCTGAAATTAATTAATAATTAATTAATCAACATAGCTATTTGAACTTAAAGATAATGTCTACTATAAAATCACTGTTAACATACAAATGATATTTTAAACAGACAGAACAGTATATCATTATATCTTAAGTTTATAGTAAAAATACTAATAAACAGAATCATAACGATATATTTGTTCAAAATGCAATATTGAACTGATAAAGTGCAAAATGTAATTAAAGACATATATATCAAAGCATAATGTGTTAATCATAAGATAGAAGATAAGATGCAGAATTATATAATATATCCAAAACAAAAATACCAGTAATGGTATCTGTCTGAAGTTGTCCAGTTGTATTCACCTCCAAAGATTCAACTTCAGGAATGTAATAACACTAGCAACAAAATTATACTTCAAGTACGTTTTCTTCTAACACTCCATCCTTTGTTCATCAAAATTCCTAACTTATATACTACTATGATTCAGTTTTCCCTATTAATGTTACATGCAACATAATAGGGTTCATATAACTAAAAAGAGAATCGAATCTCTTATATCAACCACCTATCACTATAAACAGAAAAACGACTAGCCTGTATGTTTGCTGATTTCCAGGTACTTGGAAAATTCTTGGCCATTGCTGAAACTCCAACTCTTGACAAACAGCTACATCTCCATGCCAACGTATTAACAACATCCTGAAACTATGGAAAGGAGTGATGACAAACCCACCTGCATTTAACTAATGAAGTATCTCATTAAAGATGCTTATAATAAATACAACAGAATAAACTGAGATTTTAATGCATGCCTGTAAAATCTACGATTTTACAGGCATGTAAAAAAAAATCGTTACCTATTTGATAGCAGTACGATCCATGCAAAAGGAAAATGAGAATAACCATCATGTATTACTTTGAAGAGCGATTACTCTTTGTGCTTCAGTCAATTCGGCCTTTAACCTGATAATCTTTATGTTTTGTTTCTTAATTCTTTCAAGTAGGTGCTGGTTTGTACTTATTATTGACCTCTTCGCTTTTTTATACTGGTCTTTTTTAGCAATTGCCTCTTTCCATCTTCTGATCCAATCCAACAACTCTTCTTTAAATGTTCTATTTTCCTCTTCTAACAATGCTATATTGGATAGGCAATGATTAAGTTTACCCTTCAACTCTGTGATTTTAGCCTGGTATGCATTATCTAGTGCATGCTGCAGAGTTTCTTTTCCATTGGCTACCTGAGGAGAAATAGGGCTGTCAATATGTTGACTAGATGAAGGTTTAGGGTTTGCAAAATCTGTGTCTATACCTGGTTGAGTAACCTCGGCCTTGCCTGATTTTACATCATTACCCTTTACGAAAGTAGAATTATTTTCATGAATTGTATCAGGGATAGATGATGGGATGCCATCTTCAATATGGACGACTGCAGGTTGAGAAGCCTGCTGATGAACAATAGGAACTGAAACTGAAGGTTTCATACTCCTAGTAACCCTTCTTGAAAACAACAGATTTTTCGAATCAAACCCTCCCTTGTCACAGCAAATCTGGGCAAGACGATCTAATCTATGCATAGACTCCCTGCTGTGTTCATAAGGTTTATTTGATTCAGATACAACATTATCAGTTTTGATTTTGGTTAATATTTCTTTTGTTCCTGCAGGGGTGCTATGACCTTTACCAGCTAAAGGCTGGTTTAGGACTGCTTTAGAGCCACAAGGGACTGTATTCCCGTCATCATCTTTACTAATCCCATCATTTATGGGTATACTGACTTCCCCGGACCCTTTTACCTCTGATATAGTCTCAGAATTATTATTAAGCTTAGACTTTATGGCTTTTCCTTTCTTACGAATTCGTGGGGAGGGATTCAGCCAGTACTGCGTCAGCCCCAACTGACAGTCTGTTAAAAAACTATCCCATGACTTGCCATTTACAGACAACTGATGTTGCACTATGATTTTAATTAACCCATGGTGGAAAATACTTCTATCAGGGTTACTAAAACTTCTAACTTCCTGTGACATCTTCTTCAGGATTTGACACAAATAGAAGGGTAAATTGAGCTTAAAACCCTATAGTGCTAATAGCAATCTTAAATGGTAAAGGTTCAAATTGGAGAAACGTCCGTCACAGGACACGTAACTTACCAAGATTTCGTAATAGGCTCTCCATTCGGGCTTCAATAATCTTACAGGGACACCTATCTTCAGCTTAGTATCATCTAGCAATGGCAACAGCAGAGATAAACACCTCTTCTTGTTAACTTTGCTACCCTTAAACCATCGTTCTCGAACTTGCGGGAGCTGTGTCGCTACTGTGATCTTGTATTTGTTAATAACGAACTCAGAACCTCCTATCTGCACAATGTCGTCTTTTAAATTCATGGCGAATAGTTTAGTCACCTATGCATGGTGACCATCGAAACTTTTAAATAATTTTCCCCATCCATTTTTCTCAAAATGCGGAGATACCTCCTCGTTGGCTTCAATGAGTTAAGAACTAGAGATTTCATAATGGTTCAGAGGAGCCATAGTTTCTTCCATGCTCTCCTGGCTTCGAACTGAAATGAACGGATAGGTGAACAAGGAGGGAATAGGTACCCAAACGTATGACATGATGTGCAGATTTCGCATGCTTTGGATCTAACGGATATGAGATCTCTAGACTTGGTCATTTTTAGCTGAACCTTAGCAATGATGAGTGCTGCAACTTGACGTTCTATTATGATGTATGCAGTTTTAACCATAACTTAGCCACGACTAGCAGTGATACTCAACCAAATCGGCTTACCAGAGACGAGTCATAAATTCAAACATTGATTATAGATGGTGGTTTAATAATGAACTTGTACATCGTGATAAAATGACATGACTATCAACATTCAATTCTGTTAATACGATGCCTCCATATGTTTACAACTGTCGGTTTATCATGAAGCTCAAGCCACATCTCTGTGCTAACTCAGCAATCCGAACGACAAACATTATCATTTTGACACATGGCCCTTCGTGAACTCTGTCACCTTAATAGTCATCTCCAGTTTTAGCGCGAGAGGTGGTAGCACTCTATGTGATATAGTGATGAAACCACATATCCTAAAGTTAGCATGACAACTAGCGAAATGACTTGATATGACTATCATGTATATACATTAAGATTCATAGATTATAGTTTTGAATTTTTGAAAATCCCATCGTTTAATATTTGAAATTAAATTTGATAGGATATTGAATGATAAAACTACAATATATAAAAATTCTTATATGATAATCATTTATTCACTAATCTATATATATACAATTTTTTACAAAGTGAGGGTAAAACATTACATACGAAATATGAACATTAGGTTTAATAAAGTTTTAATTTAATAAGTCACCTAAGTTCTAAGGGTTTAGGACTCATAATATCTTACTCACATCCAGCTCAGAATGTGTTTCATTGATTTCCCTTTGGCATATTATCATATATAATCATATACATTTATTTTGATGATTGAATTGATTATATAGGATCTATTGAAACTGACTTATTGAACTGACAGTTGCTAACTACCAAATTTACGAACATGTTCTCACCAACTTCTAACATATCATTTTACTTTTCTCGAATTGAGAGCACCTTCAGAATCAAAGATTTTGAAGGCACTCTATTATAATTTTGAGTAAAATATAAAATAGAGCTGATCTCCCTTCATCATAATGGAATATGAAGGGGTTGTTGCTAGCTGCCAACAAATGGCGACAATCCTGGGCGAACCAGTTATCTCTGCTTATACACAATGATAAAATGAAATCTTAAAACCTGTTAAAAACAATAAAAAATTCTTTATCTGCATAAACCATTATTCATTCATACTCATAAGTATAACTCAGAAATATTCCATCTTTTGAAAAAGAATTTTCATTAGGGAGAAACTTATAATATCTTGATCGAAACAAAGTACTTCATAGTAAGGATAACCATATACCATCAGCATAGAGTATAGAAATCTACTTCCCTGAAAACTTTCCAGAATCTGTTCCGTAACATAATAATTTTCTTTTTGTTTGCTTTTCTTTTCTTTTAAAACAATAATTCTGCCTGAAGACTACTATCTGGGTATGGTATCCCAATGTGATAGTATCATTCATGAGATTTGTTTGAAATAAGCAAGCCGACTTGTGATGAGACCTCTTGTCTTTTAATTTTTAAATCAAAAGCCATCACCCTGGTGATCAGAAATGAAGTTATTCCATACAGTACTGATGATCATGATTAGGCCGGCTCATGATGAGACCTCCTATCCTTCAGTCAAAAGTTATGTTTTTATTTCAATTTCATCTTTCAATTTTCATAAAATGGGAGATCATTACCCAGCATGGTGACCAAATGGTAATGTCGGTCATTAATATCACCAGAAAATGAATCAGCTGGCTCGTGATGAGACCCCTTATCTTTTGTTTTTAAAACCAAAATCCATTACTAGTTTCCTAATAATGTCATACTAGTGATATTTGTGATTCTGATCGGACCGGCTCATTACTGATACCTTCCATCTCTCATTTTAGTATTTTATTGACTGGAACAAATCCTAAATAGTTTTCAGATGGTAAATACTTTTCTAACACTGATGGCAGAGGTTTGTAAGAGTTTTTCAGAAGTACAAGCTTCGAAGAAGATATTAAATAAGCTATCCCTACTTCTATAAGCAAAATGACAAGATGATGAATAATCTGTGAAACACTTACACATAAAAACACTAAAGGTCTTTTGCAGATTTTAAGAGAATTTGATCATCCTGAACAAATTTAAAAGATCTCAGTCTGGTATCATAATGTTTCAGACTTATGAGCAACTGATTTTTTATATACATTTACTTTTACAACTGTTTTAAAAATTACTGACTGGTTATATACAAAATTTGACAGTCTGAAATTTTACTTAACAGAAATAACAAAATGATGCTGAAAATTTTATGAAAATCTTATGAATTATTCATCACTCTTAATTCTATGGACTATTCTTCGGTTTATATACAAAAACATAAATTTATTTACAGACATCAATCATATTTTATGTACATACAAACAAAAATTTATTTACAAACAACAAACATATTATATACATTTTAAGTCGGAAAATGATTAACAGAAGTATTTTTTCAGGATCAGCCCATTCACTGGGAATGTTTCGGACTGTCCTTCAAGTGTTTGCAACCGAAAGGTACTTGGACCTAATTTCTCAGAAATAACAAAGGGACCTAACCATAGTTGCTGAAACTTAGTATGATCTCCCTTTTCTTCGTGAACTTTATCCCATTTTAAAACTAAGTCTCCCACCTGAAATTCTTGATTAGAACAGAAGGATTGGTCAAACCATGATTTCACAATCTGTTGATGTTTTGAAAAGTGTTGTTTTGACTTTTCTCTTTCTTCCTCTAGCTTTAGTAGTGCATTAATTCTCTTTTCCATTGTTGGACACTCTTCATCTTGGACAGACTGAGCTAATTGTAATGAAGGAAAGAATAGATTTGGTGGTAAAATAGCTTCAGTTCCATATACTAAGAAAAATGGTGAGTTACCTATTGCAGCCTTAGGAGTTACCCTGTCTGCCCAAAGGGCATTAACCAATTCTGTATGCCAATTACGATGATGAACTGAAATAGTTCTTTTAAGAATTTTCAATAGATTTTTGTTTGTTGATTCAGCTAGACCATTCCCATGAGGATGATAGTTAGCTAAATACCTGATTCTTATTTCCTTCTCTAAAGCAAACTGAGTTAACTCGATTGAAGAAAAATATGAAGAATTATCAAAGACCAGGGAATCAGGAATACCAAATCTTGTTATGATAAAGAATTCCAAAAATAATATAACCTGATTGGTATTTACAACTTTAATGGTGCGGCTTCTGCCCAAGGAGTGAAATAATCGGTTGCAGTTATTATATATTTGTGTTGCATAGACGAGGGAGGATTTATTGGACCTACTATATCAATACCACATTGCTGAAAGGGTCTTTCAACTGAAACAGGTTGTAAAGGAAAAGCAGGTTTTTTAACCCTTCCTGCAGCAAGTTGACATTCTTGGCATTTTCTTACGAAGGTATAGGAATCTCGAAACAAGGTGGGCCAATAATAACCAGCCCTAAAATTTTTGTGTGCAGTGGTCTCTCCACCAAAATGGCCTCCTGCTGGTCTAGAATGCAATTCTTTCAGAATTACTTATGTTTCATCTTTATCTAGACATCGAAGGTATACTTCGTCTGAATTTCTCCGAAAGAGAATATTATCAATTAATAAATAAGGAGTAGCCTTCAATCTTAGTGCTCTTTTCTTCTTTGGTTCTAAGTAATCAGGGGCAGCCCCTGTTTCCAAAAGTATCCGTAAGTCTGTGTACCAGGAATCTTGAGGTGGTGGATAAAAATAAATTTCCCTGGTAAGTAAAGCCTCATCAACAATAGTTTCATCCTTGTCATTAGGTAGGTGAGCAGCCTCAGCAGCTAATTTACATAGCCCTTGGCCTTTGACTATTGTTGAAGGTTTAATTTCTAAATCATATTCTTGCAAAGCTATCATCCAAGGTGCCCTCTTTTCACCTAAGTATCTCTGTACTAACAAATTTCTGATTGAGGAGTAAGGGACAATTATTTTCGTTTTAGATTTCAGTAAGTATGGATGAAAATGTTTAACAGCTTAAAAAATGGAAAAGGCTTGTTTATCAACTTCATGGTAATTAAGTTCAGCACCTTTTAAATTTGAACTCATGAAGGAGATTGGAACTTCGTCGTTTTGCTGATTTAATTGAGTTAAAACTGCTGCATATGAAATATCAGAAGCAAAGGTGTACAATATGAAATATTTATTGAAGTCTGGGCTTAGGAGGCTAGGTGCTTCTGAAATGGCTTCTAAAATTTTTTGAAATGATTCTTTTTCAGTTTGTCCCCAATTAAAAACAACATCTTTCTTAATCATTTTCTGGAAAGGACGTATGATCTCAGAAAAACTGGGAATGAATCTCCTAACAAAATTTATTTTTCCCAGAAATGACTGCATTGATTTCTTGCTAGAAGGATAAGTTATCTTTGAAATGGCTTGGGTTCTTTCAGGATCAATCATGATTCCGTGATTAGAAACTACGCAACCTAATAAGATACCTTTTGAAACAGCAAATATTGTTTTTTTAGGATTTAAGGATATTCCAAATTTTCTGCATCGTTCAAGTACTCTTCTAAGATGATTAATATGATCAGGTCGACGTTTATAATATACAATAACATCATCCAAGTAGACAACAATTGAATGGTTGATTAGGCCTCTAAAAGCAATATCCATTTCCCGTTGAAAGGTTGCTCCCGCATTGATTAACCCAAAGGGCATCTTGCGATACACATATGTTCCCCATGGAGTTCTAAAAGTAGTTTTCAATTGATCATTTGGGGAAACCAATATTTGGTTGTACCCTGAGAAACCATCCAGAAGTGATAGTATCTTAGCCCCAGACACCTTTTGAATAATTTGTTCCATGGGAGGAACTGGATAGTTATCCTTTTCAGAAGCTTTATTTAGATTTCTAAAATCTACGCATAATCTAATATCCCCATTTTTCTTCCTAACTGGAACTAATTTTTCCACCCATTGAGTATGTCTGATGGGAAAAATGATCTTGGTAGCTAACAATTTATTCAGTTCCTTTTTTATTGTTGGTTCTAATGACGGGTGATATTTCCTTAACTTCTGTTGAAAAGGTTTTGACTCTTGTTTAATCGGAATTATGTGTTGCATGACTTGTGTGTTAAAGGTTTTCAATTCATCATATGTCCAAGCAAAGACATCTTTAAACTCCTTAAACAATTTTATAAAAGCTGTTTTTTCTACAGGGTTGTAGTCTATTCCAAGATTTATAGTTTAGGGATTTGGTTCTGTTCCTAAATTGATGGTTTCATATCTCATTCAAGAACTGTTTGTTTTACAATTAGGAACAGACCTAAACTTATCCTGCAAATCAAAGAACTTTTCTAATCTTAGTACTGAATTAGGGACTGGTTTTACCTGTTCAAAAACTTTTTCAACTGAACAAAAATCATTTATTACCGAAAAATCCCGTAGATTTTCGTCATGAGTGACTTCATCTATCGCTGAATCTTTAAAGGTATCCTCGTTTGTTAGAAAATTCAGTACTTGCATATCATTTTCAAATACACGCTAGTTAAAAATATTATCAGGTATGGAAGGCCTAAAAATCAATTCAACAGAAAATAAATTCGATGTAATATTTTCTGATGGAATTAATTTTGAAGCTACGTTTGCCAACAAATATGCTTCTTGATTTTGACTTCTAGGAACAAAATTTATGTTAAAAGAATCAAAATATAAGATAAGGTTCCATACCTCTTTCTGATAACTCTGTAAATGTTTATATAAACAATGAATGGAGTTACGCACCTGTCTGACAATGATCTCGGAATCACCATATACAATTAACTCTTTGATGCCCAAATCAATTGTCTTTTTCAAACTTTGTATTAAAGCTTCATAATCCACCGTATTATTTGTACAATTAAACTCCATTCTGCAAGCTATACATGTTTTATTTCCCTGAGGGTCCACCAGTAGGAAACCAACTCCTGCTCCTTCTTTAGATTTTGCACCATCAAAATATAAAGTCCAGATAGAACTATGCACAACCACTTTACTTTCTATAATATTTACAATATTCAGATTATCTACATCATCAATGATTTCCTTGAGAGAAGATTTAGGAGAAACAGATGTCACATTACAAATTTCAGATTGCTGTTTATTTTCAGATAAGGCAGAATTTTCAGCTTTAAAATTACCAAATCCTAATTCATACATGTAATTCCCCATCATACAATTTGAAAATAAAACAGGTTCACTAGGATCATGCAATTCTGTGACTGTATGTTTCATATATCTTTCTCTATTTATCTTTATCCGATTTGACTTTCTGTTCTTAGGTAACCACAATGTTGACCAATCAGTAGCAAAGAAACCGTTCAGCTGTTGAGACCAGTCCCTACTTAAGAATAGCCCATATGCATCTGGAATATCAGCAACAACAATATCTATGATTTGATAAACTGAAGGGTTACAAGCAATCCTGACTAAAACATATTTCATTTCCCCTACAACCTTTATGTTTGTCCTGTCCAATTGAGTTATTTGTGAATTAGATGGAACAAATTTTCCATTCAATTTCTTGCATACTGATAAAGGAATCACATTGGAGGATGCTCTGGAGTCTACCATGCAGTTATGAACATTCCTATTGAAAATTTCAAAGGTAAGTAAGAATGGAGGTGTAGTTGATTTAGAATTCTTACCTATCAGCGAAGCTTTGTTAGCCATTGCTTTCCCTTTTTCAGCTGCTGTTGGATCATTATTAGAACTATTTGTAGCAACATTTTGTTTTGTACTAGGAATAATTGAACTTACTACGGGATTTATAGCATGACTATTAGGCATTGGGTAGATTTGAAGAAGATCATACATACTGATGTTTGCATGAGTCTTCTTTAAATCTTCAATAATATCATATTGTAAATCTAATTTAGGGGCATTTTGAACAGTTTGGGTACCTTTGGTTGTTTGAGTTTGCTTGCCAGATTGAGCTTGTTTATTCGGTTGTGAATTATTGTTGTCATTATTTGCAGTAGAACTTGATGAAGCACCGGGAGTGTTCACAAATGCTCTACTACGAGTGTTATAGGCATGTTGTCCTGTAGGCGGACTTTTAGTCTCATGTTCTTTCACAAGACTATCCCAGAAATGATCGTTAACTTGTTGAGGTTCTTCTGATTTTTCATCATTTTCTGATTCTTCTTCTTCTTCGTTTTTAGTTATCTCTTGACTAGAAGGAGTTTCAGACAAAGATAAAACAACTCGAATTGTATTGAAAATATCTTCATTTGCTGCTATGTCAGGTGGTGTAATTTTATTGTTTGTATTCAGGTTCTGTCTAAACTGATTTCTGAAATATCCCCTAGAAGGAGAAGCTTCAGAATTGTTTTTCTTTAACCCTACAACTTCATTAGTTAATGTTTGAATAGCATTCTATAGTTGTTCTATATCGAATGCTTTGTCTTTATCCGAATTGGATTTTTCTGTCTTCCTACGGGGAAAAGAATCAGATTTCCCACTTCTCTCTGGTTCATAGGACATAGAATCCTTCTCGACTTTAATGGCTTCCTCAAAAGTTTCTATTAATTTTGTTTTTCCAGATCTTTTCACAAACATCCCGGAATATTTAGGCAAGGCTGACGTATAATTTCCAATAATTATGTGTTCCATAGGTTGAGAGGCAATTGGGATTTTATTTTTTAATGTCAGAAACCTTTGATTGAAATCTTTGATTCTTTCCTTAGGTTCCATTTTAATCCTAGAAAAACCTAGGGCTAATAGGGTTGGTGTTTTATCTTCCCCAAATTTATCTAGAAATGCTTTATTAAATTCCCCCCAGTTTGTGATAGATCCCTGTACTGATGAAAAATACTAGGTAGAAGCTCTTCCTTCAAAATTTAGAGGAAACAATCGACAAACTACATCTTCATGCTGAACGTTCAAAGTTTGAACAGCCAACATGAAATTGTCAACATGTACGTCTGCAGGTTATTTGTCATCTGGGTTAAACTTAGGGAGGAGATTATCAAAGTGTTTAGGCAAAGGATGATGTACTCCAGGGACTGCTACAGCAGCTGTCCTTAGCCAAGGGAGTTGAGGATTGGGTGGATTAGGTGGAGGATTACCTCCTCCCCCTCCATGCATGTTTCCTACCATAGGGCTTCTTTCAAAACTGGATGAACTTCCTGAATTAGATGGAATTGGACTATTAGGTGGAGATTTAGGAGGAGAAGGTGGCTGATCAAAACTGTCTTCTACAATAAGTCTTCTAGCAGTGTTTGTTTGAGTAGTTTGTTTATGATGACTTCTAATTTGATAACGTGGTGTACTATCAGCTTCTTGTAAATCCTGAGTGATTATGTTCAACTGTGGATTACGTCGTTGTTGCCTAGGAAGACCATAATCTATTGGAGATAAGCCAAGCTGATTGGCATCTGCTCTGGTAAGAATGTGTCATGATTCTTCCAAAGTTCGATTGCTTGTTCCATAGTAAATGGAGATGTGATATGATCACACTCAAGGATGCTCCTAACAGTTTTTATAAACAGTGATCTGCTGGTTTCTGGAGGTTGTTGGCTAGTTGTAAATTTCTCATTAATATTCCCTGCCATTAATTATTAACAGGCCCTCATTGTAGCGCCATTTGTTGGCCTGTTTTTCTGAACTAGGCCAATAAGGAGGTTTTGTCCACACAATCAGCTTAAAGCAGCGTCTGGTGTGTTTAAATTAACAAAACCTCACAGGTTGTGGTCCTGCTACCAGCTGATTTTTCTCTTAAGGAGAAATTAAAATCAGTAAAATCTAACCTATTCTAATGTTATTTCTACTGAACTAAATCCTATAATTAGTTTTAACTATCAACACTATCTAATGGTTGCTTTCTTAAGGAAAGACTTCAATTTTTATAGAGTTTTCTGAATATAAAGATTTATAAAAAATACACTAAATTCTACAAATTGATTTAACAGCTGTTAATTGGAATATACTAAAATAAAACTTAATCTAAACTATTCTATACGTATTATCTCAGCTGAGAGCATTTATAAAGAATAGATTAATTATTAATCAATAAAAGATGAACAGAAAGACTAAAAGAACAATTTAAACAGGAACATTTAAATTATGAATAATAAGTCACTCTGTTATATAACAATAGATTCGATGAAACAACTGACAATAAACAGTTATTTAAACTTTCTGAAATTAATTAATAATTAATTAATCAACATAGCTATTTGAACTTAAAGATAATGTCTACTATAAAATCACTGTTAACATACAAATGATATTTTAAACAGACAGAACAGTATATCATTATATCTTAAGTTTATAGTAAAAATACTAATAAACAGAATCATAACGATATATTTGTTCAAAATGCAATATTGAACTGATAAAGTGAAAAATGTAATTAAACACATATATATCAAAGCATAATGTGTTATTCATAAGATAGAAGATAAGATGCAGAAGTATATAATATATCCAAAACAAAAATACCAGTAATGGTTTCAGTCTGAAGATGTCCAGTTGTATTCACCTCCAAAGATTCAACTTCAGGAATGTAATAACACTAGCAACAAAATTATACTTCAAGTACGTTTTCTTCTAACACTCCATCCTTTGTTCATCAAAATTCCTAACGTATATACTACTATGATTCAGTTTTCCCTATTAAAGTTACATGCAACATAATAGGGTTCATATAACTAAAAAGAGAATCGAATCTCTTATATCAACCACCTGTCACTATAAACAGAAAAATGACTAGCCTGTATGTTTGCTGATTTCCAAGTACTTGGAAAATTGTTGGCCATTGCTGAAACTCCAACTCTTGACAAAAAGCTACATCTCCATGCCAACGTATTAACAACGTCCTGAAACTCTGGAAAGGAGTGATGACAAACCCACCTGCATTTAACAAATGGAGTATCTCATTAAAGCTGTTTATAATAAATACAACAGAATAAACTGAGATTTTAATGCATGCCTGTAAAATCTGCGATTTTATAGGCATGTAAAAAAAAAATTCGTTACCTGTTTGACAGCAGTACGATCCATGCAAAAGGAAAATGAGAATAACCATCATGTATTACTTTGAAGAGCGATTACTCTTCGTGCTTCAGTCAATTTGGCCTTTAACCTGATAATCTTTATGTTTTGTTTCTCAATTCTTTCAAGTAGGTGCTCGTTTGTACTTATTATTGACCTCTTCGCTTTTTTATACTGGTCTTTTTTAGCACTTGCCTCTTTCCATCTTCTGATCCAATCCAGCAACTCTTCTTTAAATGTTCTATTTTCCTCTTCTAACAATGCTGTACTGGATAGGCAATGCTTAAGTTTACCCTTCAACTTTCTGATTTTATCCTGGTATGCATTATCTAGTACATGCTGCAGAGTTTCTTTTCCATTGGCTACCTGAGGAGAAATAGGGCTATCAATATGTTGACTAGATGAAGGTTCAGGGTTTGCAAAACCCGTGTCTATACCTGGTTGAGTAACCTCGGCCTTGCCTGATTTTACATCATTACCCTTTACGAAAGTATAATTATTTTCATGAATTGTATCAGGGATAGATGACGGGATGTCATATTCAATATGGACGACTGCAGGTTGAGAAGCCCGCTGATGAACAATAGGAAACGAAACTGAAGGTTTCATACTCCTAGTAACCCTTCTCGAAAACAACAGATTTTCTGAATCAAACCCTCTCTTATCACAACAAATCTGGGCAAGACGATCTAATCTATGCATAGACTCCCTGTTGTGTTCATAAGGTTTATTGGATTCAGATACACCTTTATCAGTTCTGATTTCAGTTAATATTTCTTTTGTTCATGCAGGGGTGCTGACCTTTACCAGCTAAAGGCTGGTTTAGGACTTCTTTAGAGCCACAAGGGACTATATTCCCGTCATCATCTTTACTAATCCCATCGTTTATGGGTATACTAACTTCCCCGAACCCTTTTACCTCTGATACAGTCTCAGAAGTATTATTAACCTTAGAATTTATGGCTTTTCATTTCTTACGAATTCGTGGGGAGGGACTCGGCCAGTACTGCGTTGGCCCCAACTGACAGTCGATTAAAAAACTATCCCATGACTTGCCATTTACAGACAACTGATGTTGCACTATGATTTTAATTAACCCGTGGTGGAAAATACTTCTATCAGGGTTACTAAAAATTCTAACTACCTGCGACATATTCTTCAGGCTTTGCCACAAATAGAATGATAAATTGAGCTTAAAACCCTGTAGTGCTAATAGCAATATTAAATGGTAAAGGTACAAATGGGAGAAACATCCATCACAGGACACCTACCTTACCAAGATTTCGTAATAGGCTCTCCATTTGGGCTTCAAGAATCTGACAGGGACACCTATCTTCAGCTTAGTATCATCCGGCAATGGCAACAACAGAGATAAACACCTCTTCTTGTTAACTTTGTTACCCTTAAAGCATCGTTCTCCAACTTGAGGGAGCTGTGTCGTTGCTGCAATCTTTTCTTCGTTAATAATGAACTCAGAACCTCCTATATGCACAATGTCGTCTTTTAAATTCGTGGCGAATAGTTTAGTCACCTCTGTATGGTGACCATAAAAAATTTTAAAGAATTTTCCCCACCCAATTTTCTCAAAACGCAGAGCTACCTCCTCGTTGGCTTCTATGAGTTCAGAACCAGAGATTTCATAACGGTTCAGAGGAGCCATAGTTTCTTCCACGCTCTCCTGGCTTCGAACTGAAATGAATGGAGAGGTGAACAAGGAGGGAATAGGTACCCAAACATATGACATGATGTGCAGATTTCGCATGCTTTGGATCTGATGAATATGAGATCTCTGGACTTGGCCATTTTTAGCCAAACCTTAGCAATGATGAGTGCTGCAACTTGACGTTATATTATGGTGTATGCAAGTTTAACCATAACTTAGCCATGAATAGCAGTGATACTCAACCAAATCGGCGTACCAGAGACGAGTCATAAATTCAAACATTGATTATAGACAGTGGTTTAATAATGAACTTGTACATCGTGATAAAATGACATGACTATCAACATTCAATTCTGTTAATACGATTCCTCCATATGTTTACAAGTGTCGATTTATCATGAAGCTCAAGCCACATCTTTGTGCTAACTCAGCAATCTGAACGACAAACGTTATCATTTTGACACATGGCCCTTTGTGAACTCTGTCACCTTAATAGTCATCTCGAGTTTTAGCGCGAGAGGTGGTAGCACTCTATGTGATATAGTGATGAAACCACATATCCTAAAGTTAGCATGACAACTAGCGAAATGACTTGATATGACTATCATGTATATACATTAAGATTCATAGATTATAGTTTTGAATTTTTGAAAATCCCATTGTTTAATATTTGAAATTAAATTTGATAGGATATTGAATGATAAAACTACAATATATAAAAATTATTATATGATAATCATTTATTCACTAATATATATATATACAATTTTTTACAAAGTGAGGGTAAGACATTACATACGAAATATGAACATTAGGTTTAATAAAGTTTTAATTTAATAAGTCACCTAAGTTCTAAGGGTTTAGGACTCATAATATCTTACTCACATCCAGCTCAGAATGTGTTTCATTGATTTCCCTTTGGCATATTATCATATATAATCGTATACATTTATTTTGATGATTGAATTGATTATATAGGATCTAATGAAACTGACTTAATGAACTGACAACTGCTAACTGCCAAATTTACGAACATGTTCTCACCAACTTCTAACATATCATTTTACTTTTCTCGAATTGAGAGCACCTTCAGAATCAAATATTCTAAAGGCACTCTATTATAATTTTGAGTAAAATATAAAATAGAGTTGATCTCCCTTCATCATAATGGAATATGAACGGGTTGTTGCTGGCTGCCAACAAGGCCCCAAAGTGTTCTTCTTCTGAATGTAATCTTTGTCTCATAAACTCTAATGAAAAAATTTCTGGGGGTAAGGAAAGCAGGTAACCTATACAGTTCTCTGGTAAAACCATATATTCTCAAAACTATGGAATCCTTATACAGAAACCAATCTCCAACTCTATCCTCAGGTGAGGATTGCATCATGCATTTCATCTCTTATAATACCCGTGGTAGCACTTCATCAAATAACATCTTGTATATTTCTGACATGATAGCATTGGCAAATTCAAACATGTTGATTTGCTTGGCAAATCTGTAGAGAACATGGTACTCAAAAACTACAACTCGGTGATGTTTGAACAAAGAAACATGTTTAGTAAATAAGTTTGAAACTTGAAGAATCTGACCTTTGGAAATTCACTCAATTGAAGATGTATAGCTTCTGATAATTACTCGTCTAAAATAAGTACATGAACTAACTGAGACTCAGAACTCAATGAACTGATTTTTAATAGAAAACCTAAGATGACTTCATTTACATGACAATCATCATCTAGACCCAAGACTTGACAGACTAAGGACACGACTAATTGAACTTCATCTCTGAAAATACGAACATGATATGGGGGAAAAAGACCATCTAATGACTGACCCTCGTTTAAGATGCTAGACAAGAATTTGCAGCAAACCTCAGTTCCACAATTTTTATACACTTCGGCTAGAATGGACTCGTTTACAGGTTCACGACTCTCAGGGTAGTTATTGGGCAAGTTCAGATTTTCGGGGATGACCTTGGCATCAATTTTACACAGGATCCTAGACGTGGACTGAATGACAATAAATCTCTGAGAGGAAGAATAATTAACTGTACACTACTCTGCGAACTCAGGAAAATGTAGGGTTTTCTCAACAGCAAAATAATATAAAAATGATTTACAAGCATTAAGGATATCATTACCTTGCGAATTGTATTGCCACAGTCTCTCTTTGCTAACTGATACACTTCCTATAGACAAGAAAGGGTCACATACTCCTCTGTCCCTGTCAACCAGGTATTCCTCTCTATAGTCCAAAATATGAGTAAACCCTTGCAAATCCTTTCCTTTGTCCATAATTCAGTCAACAATGGTAATTAGGTGGACGAACTTCAGGCATTCGAGCCTTACCTGTTACTGTGACTATGTGTATTCGATATTGACTGTTAGAGGTTGGCGAGCACGTAGGTCCTTTTCATTCATCCGATGCCAATAAAAAAATAATTCTTCAGCAAGTCAACTTTGTTTATATAGGAACCCACTCCGTAGGCTCCCCTTTAATGGTTTCCGCCAAACCGCTTTTGCCCACGGAATGCACCACAAGCTGCCGTGTGTACTGTGGTTTGCATTCTGCTACCATCTTTTTCCTCCAACCACCGTACAACTTCCTACTCTGGATCCATCAATGACCATTGATATATTTCTCCTTTATTCCCCAGCCTTCGGATGAAGCGACACGTACCCTATTTTGGTGAGCTCCTTTGTTTTATCAAATGTGCAAGTCTACAGGGAGGAGTTCACAACGACCGTAGATCTCATCGAGCCGGATCAGCAACCGTTGATCTTCATGTCTCGTCGAACACCCGTATATCCTTATCTTTCTTGAATCTTTATAAAGCGGACACATTGTAAGCCGTAGATCTTCATTCCCTCACTTCGCACCGTTGGATCTCATGACAATTTATTGCTTGTGCACCCCTTACTAGAATAGCATTATATTTTAACCAAAGTCTTACAAGCAACCATTATTTCCTCTTCACCATGGTCCCTTCGAACCTCTGCTAGGTAGAGGTGTTAACACATGCAGCTGGGGAACTAACTGGAAATCCTAGTGATCCTATGAGGACTACATCTTAGTTTGAGAGTGCCCTGTGTATGAAAGACCCTTTGTTTGCAGAGAAGTTCTATCTGATGGTTGAATCAGACCCAAATACATATGAATATGCAGCACATGATATAATATGGAAAACAAACATGAAAGAAGAATTCATCTCACTCTAGAAGAACAACACTTGGGAACTAGTTGATCTTCCCCCAGGGAGGAATCCAGTTCAATGTAAGTGGGTTTTCAAAACTAAGTTTGCTGCTGATGGTTCACCTTTGAAATATAAGGCCATATTGGTAGCCAAGGTCTACTCACAGGTACATGGTATTGACTACAATGAAATGTTTGCACTAGTGGCAAAGATGGACTCCATCAAGATAGCCTTAGCCATTACAGCTTCGAAGCAGTGGGAGGTACTGTTATACACCAGAATGGCACCTCTCCGTTCGAGTGTCAACTTTCCTTATGTTGGCACACAAAAGGACACTTATGGATTGAGGTTTTCCTAGAATACTATAGCTTGGCTTATTATGAAATACATTCTGCCTCTATCCAGCGAATTACTCTGCCACATTTGCCATGTTAGGATGTATTCGCGACTCTCTCTATTGACAACTCGCGCATCACTCGCGAGTCTCCTTTGTAGCAAGTTGTGAATCCTTGTATTCGCGGGTTTCTCTTCTATATAGTCGCGAATCATTCGTGGGTTGCTCTACTGCGGACCCGCGAATGTGTTTCTTAACATTTAAATATTAAAACACGCGTTAACTGGAGATTAGTTATGTCATGTAACTGGATTTCCTTAACTGCTGTAACTTCTCTAACCTTCGAACTACCTTATTTCACCCATATAAATATAGGTAGGAAATGCCATGAGAAGGGACTTGAATTTATGCATTGTTATGCTGGAGGAATCGGGACTCTCTTTGCCCACACCTTTTCCCTAGAGGTCTTCCCCTTGTGTTGCAGAGCTTGGAGGCTGAGTTCTTTGGAGAAGAGAAGCAGCAGAACCAGATCAAGGTTTCGTGAGGTGCCAAACTTGAAGAGAAGGTATACTTGTACTTGTTTTCAAGATTAATAAATATGTGATGTCCTTCTTCTTCCCAAATCAATGTTCAATGTGTGATTGAATCTCTGTTTCTGATCATATGATGATGTTATTCAGATCATTATTTCAGATTTATTTGATTATAATTTCTTTATATGTGGTCATAATGGTTTGAGGAAGGTATAATTCATTTTGCAGGTCTCTTGGAGTGAGAGGAGCAAGAAGAGGATTGAAGAGAAAGCTTGGAACAGCCTTTAGTTATTCAGGTGTGGACTTTTCTCATCTCTGATCTTGCTTATACATGCTTGCTGAACATTGTGCATCTCTCTTTCAACCCTAGTACGTTGATGGCCTCTTAAACCCTAGCCATAGGATACTTTCCTTTACAACAGAACTGGCGACTCCGCTGGGGAGAGCCTTGTCTGTTTGGGGTTTCTCTTGATTTCTTTCATCTTTTTGCATTGTTTCAGGTCCTTCTTGCCACTTAGGAACACCTTTTCAGTCTGATTACACACTTCTCCTACCTTCTTAGGGTAGTTTTTTTACCTTTTTTGGGATTTTGCTACCTATTCGCGGGTTGCTGTTCTAGACAGTCGCGAATACAGTCTTGTATTCGCAGGTTGCCGCACTGGACAGTCGCAAGTCATTCGCGAGTTCCCCTTATAGACAGTCGCGAATGCCCCTGTAAGTAGTGTTTTTCCTCTTTTTGGGATTTTTCTTCTGTTTCTGGGCTGTTGGGTAGGTCTTTTAGGGTCTTCTGTAGGTGCATGACTCTAGGGAGTTAGTGTCATCCCTTTTGGTTGTTTCCTATCTATGTGGTAAGCCTTTTTGAGTTGTTCTTTGCTCTCCCTCCATCTCCTTTGCTTGGTTTGATTTTTGGCCTATGTTTCTGATCAGCCTCTGTTAGTGATCTTTGTGTTTGATTTCAGAAGCTTGTTGGTGTTGGTTTCCTTCTTCTTTTGTTGGTTAACTTCACCTTCCCAAAATAGTAGACTTGTCTTTTATACAAGCCTTCCTTCCAAGTAGGTCTTATACTGACTTTAGGGAATTCTAGAGTTTGTTTGGTGGTTGTTTAGCAGAGTTCTTTTTATCTTGTTCTTGTTATCTGCATGCTTTTGCTTTGTAGGTAGTTTTTCTTTTGCCCTTATAAAAGAAAATTAAAAAGAACTTGTTTTGTTACTTTCCCCCTACCTCTTTCTTTGGTTTGACCTTGTTGGACAAGGTACTGAGAAACCTTTGTTTGTAGGTTTAGATTGATACTTGGGACTTCTTGGCCTTTGTTTATGTCAGTCTTCATGCTCAGTTTTTTCATTCCAGAGTTATTGGCTTGTCTACCTTTGTAAGCCTTCCTTCCAGGAGAGGACTATATTCAACTTTAGGGAAACCTAGGGTTTGTTTCTTGGTGTATAAAGTAGTTGTCTATTTGCTTTGCTTTCAGTACTTGTTTGCATTAGTTTATAGGCTGATTTTTCTTTTGCATTTTATAAAAGAAAAATACAAAAACATATGTTTGCTTTATATGCATGTAGATTAGGGTCTTAGTCTAGATTGCATAGCATATCTTTGTTTTTGGAAAAATATAAAAAGAATTTTGTTATTTTTGGCTTTCAAGTTTCTATTTGAAAAAGAAATATAAAGAGAATAGTTTTTGCTTTTTGCATTTCATTTCTCTTTGCTTAGTCCTTTGTTTCAAATTTTGAGTCAAAACACCACATCAGTTTCATGCCATTTACCCTCTGAGTAAGAAACAACCCATAAAATAAATGATATAATTTTAAAAATTACTAGTAAGTTTTATTTTATAGGGTCATACACCAACTAGCTTAGGCTAGACTTGTGGGCTAGGGAGTTTTAACTCCCCACAAGTGTTAAAATTTCAGACGTAGTTGGCCTATCACTAGGAAAATCCTTTTCTACATTGATTGTATCTGGGAAGCTCCTCTCAAACGGGAGTTAAGCACTAGGCCGTGTGGAGGCTTGGACAGAGGAGATAACCCTCTGAATCCTTGTCAAAATGTAACCCATGAATTTTACGCATCTGGGGATTCTGTCCTAGACAGCATTTCGGGCTCAGCTACCCTACCCATGCGTACGAGTTCGGCTGACGACTGTCCCCCCAGACTATTGGTATAGTCAAGGTATCCTTTAGTCTCTTGACATCTAGCGTTCATACACAGGTAAACCAGAAGGTTATTTCTGGTTGAACTTGGACGGACTTGGAAGGTAACCCCGGTAGAAAGTGTGGGAGGGCGGTGGGTGATTCCTCCGCTTGTGCCTAAGAACATCTACACAGGACGCCAAGTAACTGTCTATCAGATTTCTTCTGGAAAGTATATCTTATACCTGTTTGTTTGTTTGGGCTTTAGGAATTTTTAGTGAGTGCTGTGTGGTTTGTCTGTCCTTAGTGGGCCTTTAGGTGTCTGCTTTGTAATTTTGGTTGACCATTAACCTCAGACTTTGTCTCTTGTTTTGAAATTATGGCTAACACCCCTTCGAACACCAACCAAGAGATCCCTTTGATGGGAACTCCTTGTCCTATTCCTCTCACAGGGAGTGTTGGTGTTCCCTTGATTGCCACCTTGAATCTTCCGGGATTCACCCTAGGGCTACCGGTGTGGTTGTTTTCCACTCCAACTGTCTTGAATGATCCTGATGCTTCTTAAGTAAGCTCCTTATATCAAGGGTATCAAAACACTGTCTCCCCTTCACCTGTAGTTAGTTCTCCTCCTCCTTCTACCTCATGCGGTGAAAGTACTGATACTAGTAACCGGTAGTCTAAAAGGAGTAAAAGAAGGAGGAATAGGAAGAAAGCATAGAAGCAAGGGGGCACCCGTTCAACCTCTGCAAGTCAAGTTGAACCTCACCACCCAGCCTCAGTTGTTCAGGCTGGCGGCACCCATCCAACCTCTGCAGGTCATGTTGGATCTAGTCACTCAACCTCTGGTGTTCACGTTGAGTGCACCCGTTCAACCTCTGGTTTTCAAGTTGAACCTTCCTATCCAACCTCTGTTGTTCATGTTGGAGCTATCCATCTAGCCTCTGGTGATCAAGCTAGTGGGATCCTTCCAAACTTTTTAGGTCATGTCGAATCCGGTCACTCAGCCTCTGGTGTTCACGTTGAGTGCACTCGTTCAACCTCTGGTTTTCAAGTTGAACCTTCCTATCCAACCTCTGTTGTTCATGTTGGAGCTATTCATCCAGCCTCTGGTGATCAAGCTAGTGGGATCCTTCCAACCTTTCTAGGTCATTTCGGATCCGGTCACTCAACCTCTGGTGTTCACGTTGAGTGCACTCGTTCAACCTCTGGTTTTCAAGTTGAACCTCCCCATCCAACCTCTGTTGTTCACGTTGGATCCGTTCACCCAGCCTCTATTGCTCAAGCTGGGGGCACACATTCAACTGCTGCAAATCATGTTGATCCTAAACATTCAGCCTCTGTTGTTCATGTTGATGGTGCCTGTCCAACCTCTGCAAGTCATGTCAGACCTAGTCTCTTGGCCTCTGCAAGTCATGCTGGGGGTAGTCTTTCAGCCTCTGTGGTT
The DNA here is from genome assembly GCA_001517045.1 of Pseudotsuga menziesii. NCBI lineage: Eukaryota > Viridiplantae > Streptophyta > Pinopsida > Pinales > Pinaceae > Pseudotsuga > Pseudotsuga menziesii. The sequence goes on along the minus strand of LPNX010795144.1, from coordinate 1,218,401 downwards.
CACGCTAGAGACAATTCGTCAACCACTGCGAGTCATGTTGACACTGTTGACAAGTCTACCCATTCAAAACACAAGCTCAAGTTTCCTTGTAAGCTTTGTGAGGGAGACCACCTTACTTATAAATGCCCTTCTATTGCTGAGGTGCGAAGAGTTTGGATTCATGGTCATCCCGTTTTTGAACATTATGGAGTCTCTCAACAACCAGCCTCTCTTAGTGAGGCTGGACCCAGTCACCCAGCCTCTGTTGTTCATGCTGGGGGAAAACTCTCATCCTCTGCAGGTCATGTTGAGAGAAAACAGTCAGCCATTGCTAGTCATGCTGATACCGTTGAGAAAATTGGTCGTTCGAAGCATCATCTTAAGTTCCCTTATGTGCTATGCAAGGGAGATCATCTTACTCATCTATTCCCTGCTATCCCAGAGGTGCGAAGAGTGTGTTCCAAGACTCATGGATTTCGTTCTTCTAAACACCCTATAGTTTCTCAACATCCTACTCAACCTTTGGTTTATCAAGTGGTCGAACAAATCTCAGATTTGGTCGATCCCACTCTTCTTTCGGAGAGTGATCCTCATGTGATTGAACCAATGTCATCTTTGGTCAATCCCACTCTCCCTTCGGAGAGTGATTTTCATGAAGCGGTTGAATCGATTCCAGTATCGATCAACCCCACTCTTCCTTTGGAGAGTGATGTGTCTACTAGTCACATTTTCTTCACTGCTAGTTCAGATCTTACTAAACAAGGGGGCACTGAACTTGTTTCGGATCAACCCCCACCAAGCCCTTGGATTGCTTCCTTTGATTGGGATAGCCTAGTTGAGCCGCGCCTTCCTTCCCATGCACCTTTCCAGATAAAGGTCAAAGTTGAACCCTATACAATTTCTCGTTGCATTGTTGATGAAGGAGCCTCAGTTAGTATTTTGTCTGCTCGTGCTTGGTGAGGTATGGGATCTCCCAGCGTTGTGTCGATTGCTAGTCAGTTACTGGCATTTAATAGAAGAACTTGTATAGCTTTGGGAATTCTTCCTCAAACACCTGTTACTTTGGGTGGGAAGACCGTCTTAGTTGACTTCATGGTAATAGAAGACCCCTTGGACTTTAATATGCTCCTTGGACGTGATTATGTCTATTCCATGCAAGCTGTGGTGTCAACTTTCTTTCGTGTGATGTACTTTAATCATGGCGAAGAAATTGTCACTATCGATCAGTTGGATTTTCTTGATCCGTCTCCTGACCCAACTAGAGACCAAGTCTTTCCTTTATTTATTCCCAGTGTTTCTGTAGACACTACCCCACCACAGGTGAACTATGTGGCTTCTTGTCATTTGTGCTTAATTGCTACTGAGAGGTAGCCTCTGTTTTCATGCTTACCTTCTCGGGACTTGGTCCCAGCAGTTGATCAGGTGAGTCATCCTATACAGATTGTAGAGCCTTCTATCCTCTCTGTCCATCCATTTGAAAGTTCAGATATGTGTCCTATCTCGGATGATTTCCTCCTTTCGGATGAAGTCTTCCTGGAGTCTTTGATACAGTCTGACCTTCTTTTTCAGTTGTGATTAAGTCTAACCTTGATTTGCTTAGTAAGCCTTCCCTTTTTCTTATGTTGGTTTTTGTTGAGTCTTTTGATTCTTCATTTGAAAAGCATGTCAGTGATCCTGATGAGTTTGATTTTTTTCTTATGAATTTCTCAGCTCCTGTGATATTGAGTTTGTTCCTGCAGACTGTATCTCCCTTGTTGATTTTTGCTTCTCTTCTGAGGTTGATCTTATTGATTATAAACCCTCGAGCCATGGTCCTATAGAATCTTCTTTGGTTGATTCTGCCTTGACTTTTCCTTTTTTAGAAGATAGCAAAGTCACAAGTGTTTCTGCCAAAGTGACCCGCATCGGATCATTTCTTCTGATGTTGTTGTTTCTTGGAGACAGGATTATTAGTTGGATTCACAACTATTTATGGGCCTCACCTTTTTGTTCAAGCTGTAATTGCATTTGCATGTGCCTTGCTCACGCTTTTGAGCCTGATGCCAGCTTCCACGCCTTTTCCCTGGAGGTCTTCCCCTTGTGTTGTAGATCTTGGAGGCTGAGTTCTTTGGAGAAGAGAAGCAGCAGAACCAGATCAAGGTTTTGTGAGGTGCCAAACTTGAAGAGAAGGTATACTTGTACTTGTTTTCAAGATTAATAAAGATGTGATGTCCTTCTTCTTCCCAAATCAATGTTCAATGTGTGATTGAATCTTTGCTTCTGATCATATGATGATGTTATTCAGATCATTATTTCAGATTTATTTGATTATCATTTCTTTATATGTGTTCATAATGGTTTGAGGAAGGTATAATTCGTTTTGCAGGTCTCTTGGAGCGAGAGGAGCAAGAAGAGGATTGAAGAGAAAGCTTGGACCAGCCTTCAGTTATTCAGGTGTGGAATTTTCTCATCTCTGATCTTGCTTATACATGCTTGCTGAACATTGTGCATCTCTCTTTCAACCCCAGTACGTTGATGGCCTCTTAAACCCTAGCCTTAGGATACTTTCCTTTACAACAGGTACAACACATGGATGTGAAGTGTGCTTTCCTGAATGGAGATATCACTGAATATATTTACATGCAGCAACCTCAAGGGTTTGTTACTAATCCATATTTTGTGTGCAGGATAAAGAAATCATTGTATGGGCTTAAGCAAGCCCCCAGGGCTTGGTATGCCAAGATTGATGGCTTTCTGCTGTCATTGAGTTTTGTTCGATGCAAGTCTGATCCTAATGTTTATTTGAAGCTGATTCATGGTTTGTTGATGATTATTGTCTTGTATGTGGATGACCTTTTGATTATAGGAAGTTCAAAGAAAGAGATTTCCTCCTTGAAGGATGCAATGAACCATGCATTTTCTATGACTGATTTGGGGTTGTTGAGCCAATTCTTAGGTCTCAAAATTTCTCAATCCCAACATGGAATAAAAGTACATCATTCCAAGTATGCTTTATATTTTCTGAACAAGTTCAACATGAAATATTTCAAGCCAAGCAAGACTCCCTTGCTTTCAGGAGCTAAGCTTGAAGAAGTAGGTTCTTCTCCTATGGTAAATAATACACTGTATAGGCAATTGATTGGGTGTTTGATTTACCTTACACACACTCGACCTGATATTTCTTATGCAGTAGGTGTGGCCTCAAGATACATGGATCAGCCTCATGAGATCCATTGGAGAGAAGCCAAAAGGATCCTTAACTTTGTTCAGGGAAGAAGAATTCATGGGATCTTCTACAAAGCTAAATCTGATCTTGATTTGATTAAGTTTACTGACAGTGATTAGGTAGGTGACAACACAGATCGAAAGTCAACATCGGGATATGTGTTCATGCTTACTAAAGGACCAATCAGCTGGTCAATCAAGAAACAACATGCCATAGCACTCTCATCTACAGAAGCAGAGTACAGAGGAGTTGTAAATGTAGCAACTCAATGTTTATGGTTGTAGGGGATACCTGGTGAGTGTGGCTTCGAATCAGAGTTTTCAACTATTATCTATTGTGATAATCAGAGCACCATTTGAATATGCAATGATCTAGTTCAGAGAGAGAGAACCAAACACATTGAGATCCATATGCACTACATCAGATAGCTTGTGCATGATGGCACCGTTCACCTACTCTTCTGTGCATCTTCAGAACAAGTAGCAGATATCTTCACCAAAGTTTTTTGTGAGAAGACATTCAGCAATATCAAATCACTGTTGGGGATTTCCGATCATGCTATGAAGCATGATTGATGACAATATTTTTAAATTTTGTTTTACTGTCCATGTTTAAGGGAGGATTTTCCCACTGGGTTTTTGCCTCTTTCCTTGGTTAAATGGACATGCAGTATGTAAAGGGTGACTAATCCTTGTTGCTAGGCCCTATAGTTTTCTAATATTTACTCATAAATTCAGGCTTAGGGGGGGGGGTGTTAGAATAATCAACCCATAGTTAGCTACCTTATACATTAATTAATCCATTTTTGTCTTAATTTCCTAGTTTCCTATATTCCACTCTATGCAAGTTGTCTTCCACATGTCCTAGAAGTCAAAATAGCTAAAATTGAGTCATGGAGCACTTGGGAAACTTCCTAGAAACCATATTTGGCATGTCTGGTTTATTCCATATCCTCCCTACGCATATCTGCTTTTTCTGCTAAGTTGCTTGCTTTATTGAGATTTATGGCAAAAGGGAAAGTAAGACTAGGTGTAGTTGACTTGTTTTTTCCCTCATCATCCTCCATGCTTTTCTCCTAATAAAAGCATGTATGAGTTGTCTTTCCATCCCTTATTAGCTTGCCTACTTGACTTTGCCAATTCATGAGCCTTTAAGTGGATTTGGAAACTGCTTTATGCACCTATGGGGGTTTTGACTAGATTTAGTAAGCCTACTTTTTGACTATTTCAAATGTCATCCTTATGCATTCGAATATCTCATGTAATTATATATTACAGAATCCTATGACTTCATAAGGTTGGCTATTGTACACTTATTCAATACATATTAGTGTTATGCTCCAATTTCAATCTCCTTTGTTTGTAATTTTGCATGTTTGATTAGCAATTTTGTGAGTGCATATGTTCTATCACTTGGGTTCAATTTCCATAGAGGGAAGCTCCCAGAACAAGAAGCTCTAGTTTACCAATTTCTTCTGCAGAAATTCCTGATACTAATTTTGTGGTATCTCTAAAATTACTACTCCTCTATATCTACAACTTCGTACTGAGTTATCCTCACCTATCCGTGTTCCAATACCATAGGTTTCATCAGAATTGGTTTCACCAATTGGGACTTATGATCATTTTTCCAAGGTGTCATGTTACAGGATTGTTCAGCACAATGAAGTTGTATGGACTTCCACGTGTCACCGTTTCATCTTCTAGGTCTGAAACTTGGACCACAAGAAGTATATCCCGTTCCCTTTCTGGAACATCTTTAGAAATTTTATTTGGACCTTTGTAGCCGAAGATATAGCAATTCTCCCCAGGTGTGCTGTTTACGGATGAATCCTGAAATAGGCTAGAACCCTAACTTGGAGGAATCATATCTCCCAGAATATAGAGAATCTGAGGCTAAATTGTGGACACGGTGTAAATTAGGATTTTAGCTTCATCTTGTGAAAGTTTCAGCTCCTGATCCTTCTCCAATCCATAGATATAGTGAATGTACAAAAATGTATCAATTTTAGTATTTTAGGGTTTTTCTAGCTCAGGGTCAAACTAGGGTTTGAATTTCCTGGAGTTTTACCCAACCAAAAATCCTGACCCAGGTCTCTAAAATTTGATTTTGATGAGGAGAGAAATCCTATGTTGGGCTCACTCAAAAATTCTTCTACTGTAGAAAGCCCTAATTTCCAGCATAAAAAACTGAAAATGCCCGGAATTGAATTCCGCTTCGAGAGAAAGATGCGCCCTTCAATGGAGAATCAGCCTAGCATACTTTTTCTAATGGATTGTGGAGAGAGACCCATAAATTAAGAAGCCCGACCTTTTTTAGCTGCATAATGTCTTCTTCTCAGGTTAGCTCTGATACCATGTTAGATTTTTATCATTCAAGCTAGCATTATGATATTAGGATCTTATCTGAGAGAATAACATGCATAGCTATAAAACACAAGAGATAAGAGACACAAAGAATTTTCCTTGGGGAAACCATAAAGGATAAAACCCCACAACTTCCTCAGAGATAGAATGAGCACTAATAGCAGTAGTAAAACCCAAAAACATAAATATGATCTCCATAGCTTCTCTCTCTCTCTCTCTCTCTCTCTCTCTCTCTCACTTGAGAGAGATACTTCTCTCTCACTCATGCGCCCCAATGAGTGAGTGTGTGTGTTGTAAATAGAGAGGCTCACTCTCTATTTATATTATTTCTTTCACTTGATTTCCACTTTAACATGTCAGCCCCACTTAAAAATTACTTACTAGAGCCGACATATCTAGGAGAGTCTAATAACCCTAGTGCCCCACAACTTGTGGGGACTTTTCCCTTTGATAAAAAAGGAGGGTTAACCTTGACACAACTGTTGGGAATATTGCCCCAACTTACAATGGAGGGTTAACCTCAATGAATTTACATGACTTGTTACATTATTGAATCTCTCGATCGGAACATCGGGGCATGACTTGACTCAATTACATTATAGATACTTCTCGGAATAAACATCGGGGTACAATACATAAGATATACAAGTGAATACATTCTAAAGTTACAAATACATCAACAGTTAGAAGTGGACCTCGAATGTAAAGGTGCAATCCTATATATAGATTAGAATTGCGATTGTAAGGAGACAGAAAATTGTGATCTGGGAGAGACTTTGTGGATTGATCTTTCTCTTGCTGCCCATGGAAAAAAAACGTTGTGGCTTTGGATGGAAGTAATATGATATGATGGATATTGAGTTGAATCACTGCCATCCTTCTTCTCTGTCATATGTTGCGATGTATTTTTCTATCTTTATATACTGCGATGGTCCTGTTTTATGAATGAGGAATGCAATACTATTGCAATGTATTTTTCGGTCTTTAATTGCTGCGATGGTTTTGTTTTATGAATGATGAATGCCATACTGTTGTTGTGATCTGTTAGATTTATGATTGAAAATATAGATATGTGATGAATACTACTATATATTATAGATGGTTTTTCTAGATATGATAGCTATCCTGATAAATATCTGATGCCTCAATCCTCCTCCTTACTGCTGGAAACATGGTTCCGACAGCTCTCCCTTGAATATCTCTGGTGAGACTTCATCCGCTCTGCAAGTGTTGTTAGGTAGGGTAAAACCTATCTGGGTCGGTGCTCAGGAAGATTGCATTGGTTGGGCATTGACAGAGTGGGAACCCCTGTCAACGAGTATTTGTTGGTGGGTTTTCTCCACAAATGGTTCCATTGTCGGGACCTCATTGTGACTGAAGAGGAGGATATGTTGTGGCATTCGACGAAACCGTAGATCCAATATTGGTTTGACCTAAGACTACAAGAGTTTGTTGAGGCCAAGAATTAGAATCTGAAGTTGATGACAAACACATGGTTGGTGAGATACATTCATGACGATCCTCATGAATGGTTTTTCTATGAGTTTTCTATCATACTCTATGAGAGGTTGGCGCGATTCACCTACAAGAAGTGCAACTTCCAGGGAGGAGAGTGAGCGTCCTAGACCCCTAAGGTAATTCAAGAACTCCAGGAAACTGACAATAAGGAATCACGAAATGTCAAAGTTTGGTTGGATAGTATTCTGGAAGGATACATTATTGAGTTCGCAGTTGATACCAAAAAGTCCTACAATGAAGCAGAATTGAAATTTTTCAATGGGTCACGAGGTAGGTTCTTGCTGTCTCTGCAATTGTCAATCAATATCCTTGTTTGTGAAAAGGGCATAGTAAAGATGCATCTCAAGTAGTAATGGTGTGTGGAGGCTGTGAACACCATGATCTAAGGGGGGCGACAAATGGAAATATAAGGGGTATATGGGTGTAAGTTTCGACGAGACTATGAGGGAAGTCGAGGAAGACAGTGGTTGTACAAGGGGAGGAGCAAGGTTCTGAGCAGAGAAGAGGCAGAGGACAGGGGAAGGTCCCACTACAATCATAATGCAAGACCATGAAGTAAAACCACATGGGATGGAGTGGCCCTACAGTGGCGAAGAGGACGAGCAGACCTAGGCTATGCCCAAGGTGGAAACAAGGTCAAACCTTGGTAGCAACATTTCCACACCTCCATACACTACTCCACCATCAAGAAAATATACGCAATCTACGTCAACGTGTCCGATGTGCCAAGAGGCATCTAGTAGTAAAGTAGTATCTGTAGGAAGAAGGTCTAGGATGGCGGGAGATGATATGAATTTACCTATGTTCCATGGAAATGGCACTGATGACCTAGAACAATATTGGTTTTTATGTGAGGTAGTCTAGACTTCCAGATAGACTACCGATGAGGATGTAAATAAAGGCTAGTTAGTGACCACACTTCATGGTCATGCGCTTGACTGGTACATGAGATTCATATAGGTCCCATAGGGGGCCACAACAAAGACTTTGGATGAGATTTAGAAGGGGATACTTGAAGAATTCAAGAAACCAAAATCTGAAACATAGTACATTACAAAGCTGAAGGAAATCAAGCAATTCCCTAATGAGATGATTTGGGAATTTGATCAAAGGTTTAAGACACTGATGGCATGCATCAAATTCAATATGAGTGATGTCCAACATAAATAATGGTTCATTGCGGCACTGGTCCCTCATATAAGACACCCATTAATGTAACAAAAGATCACGATGCAGAGTGAGGCTCTAGAAATTTCGATGAAGCTGGAAGCTTAACATATTGGAGAAACTGTAGTTGGCATGAACCAAATCCAGGCATAGCTGGTGAACCTGAAAATTCAACTACAGGATATCAAGAAGGAGAAAGATGAACATGATGACTTGTGGTGCACTCGATGTCATGTGGATGGACACACGAAAGGTACTTGTCCTTCTTTTCAGAATTATCTACTCTCAAGAGTGCCAAACCCGTTGAGTTGCGGTAGTGTGCCATGGTGTCGCATATGTCAAGTGTATGGGAACTGACATGAATATTGTACCTACATGCAAAAAATGGTTACGAAGCCAACAAGTTTATATTGCACCTTATGTCACTCAATTGGGCACGAGGATAAGGACTGTCGAGCCTATGATCTTCTTTAAGAGCAGACCTATGATGCATATTTTGTGAAAGGTGAAGATCCTCGCATGGTTCAATAGCCATAGGTGATACAAATTCCACCTCAAGTCTAGTATACGCTACCAGTGCAGATGTAGTTTATTCCATCTTAACCATAGACACATGCTGCAACTCAGTCGCAGTTACAGACGAGACCATAGTACACTCAGACCCCAATGGCTCCAACATAGTAGTAGTATGTCCAAGCAATGCACTATGTTCAGCAGCATCCAAATCCCCCACAACAACAAATGGTGAAACCCCAGTATCAGCAGGAGGTAGCTCAACCACAATATCAGCAGCAAGGAGGATACCATGGGAGCTTCAAAGTCAGGAGAAGAAGAGGTTTTGACCATGGAGGAGGATGAGGTCATGCATCAATCTAGTGTTATAACTATGGGACATTTGGCCACTATTAGAGATATTTTCCCCATTTGCAATGTGTGTACTGCACGGTGAATGATCATATTGTTGAAAATTTTCCTTATTTAATTGTGAGATGGCAAGCCGACAATGTTCTGTTGTTATAGAGTCAGAATTAGTTCCAGGCCTAGAATCAAATATAGAATTAGTAGAAACTGCAAAATCAAGGGAATTCCCAAATTCCAGTACAAAATTAGAATATCAATCAGCCTATGAACCCATCGGTGAACCAGCATCCACCGCTGAATCAACATCCAGTGCAGAACCATAATCAAGGATCGATGGTTGTGACCATCCTAGAAGAACCATGGACAGAAGATGTTGATGTTGGAATTGTTACTTGAGGAGGCGCGACAACTGGAGAAGATGGACTGCGACCAAAAGTGTGACTGGATGGCAAGAAGAAAGCATAGTTTTTAATCGTAGCCAAGAGAGAGAATTTTTTTGAAGCTCGTGAGGCACTTGGAAGAAATCTTGGTAAGACACCTATTTTTGGCATGCCTTATTCTTTTGACTCTTCACTAGAAGCTGGACCATCGCAGAAGTATGGTACCTTACAATAGTTTTTCAAGAGTTGTTTATCCCTGGAAAAAGATCATGATTCTCTAGTTGATATCAAGAAGTTGTTGCACCGATTGGATAGAGAATTGTAGGAATCTATAGTCAATTCTTTGCAAAAGAAAAAGATGGGCAAGGAAATGCAGATGAACATCTAGATTGGGGACTATGAAGTCAATTTAGTTATTTTGGATCTTGGGTAAGATGTGAACATATTGACGAAACAGACATGGCATAAAATGGCGGAGCCGAAGCTTGGTTGGTCCCCAGTGCACCTGAGATTGGCTAATCAGACCAAAGTTAAACCGATCGGTCGTTTGTCGAATTTGGTTGTAGATGTCGAAGGTATGAGGACTCGTGCTGATTTTGATGTAATAGAAGTCATTGATGGAGGGGGCTCCTATCCCACGCTTATAGGGATTGGATGGGCTAATGAAAGCATGGGCGTGATAAATTTTAAGAAGCAGCTGATGACATTTGAGAACTAGGATATCCAAGACATTGCCTAGATGGATCCAAATGAAGGAAGGAAATATATTGAACCAGTTAAAGATGAATTCGTGAAAGGATGGGATCACGTTTACAATATATCTAAGGATCACATCCATCCCACTACAAATGGAGAACTAGGTTGGTGCAGCACTAGCTCTACGTCCTCTGATTTTGATGACGTGTTGGAAAATTGGCAAAACCAGCTGCATGAGGTATCACTCAAAAAATGTAGGCTGATCACCTAGTCGCTACACCATGTCGTGAATAAGGTCATTGAGTTTCTGATATATGAAGGACTATGGAAACTATCTGGGTTCCTTGAGGAGTTTGAAGTAAAGGTATCTAAGCCTCATTGCTTGTTAGCATTAGGAGAAGAATTAAAGGTCACTCTAGATTTTTGGTGGGAAGTTCATAAGGAGATCATTCATGAATGAGCACAGTGTTGACAGTTGATGACCGTGCACTTCAGAGATCTAGAGGTATATCACACTGGGAGATATGATGGGAAGAATAACCCTTGTAGTAATATGACGGAATTCTAGAAACTATGGGCATCGTGACCCAAGATGAGTGGTTCCATGCTTTTATTCACACATTGGATGAGATGCCAAGGTCTTGGTACATATCAGCTGAGCTGTGCAGATAAATTACCACTTGGGAGGAGATGACTGTTTGCTTTGCACATACCTTTGGCTTTGAATGTGTTAATGAAGAGGTTAACAATGCACTACAGATCATTTGGGATGTAGTTTTGAAAGTGGTCCTAGTCGCATATCCTATGGACCCACATGCGCATTGCCATGTGTAATCAATGATGGAATGCTACAAAATCTCTGGCGAGCTGGAAGACAATGATGATTTGCACAACATTAATATTCAAGAAACTGAAGGAATTTGGGATGTCACTACACTTGATGTGTCGACAGATCCCATCACTCAACCACCAAATATTAAGAAAGTTAACATTGGGACAGAGGAGAATCTAAAATTTTCCAATATTGGGGACTACTGGGACAAGGAAACTATGGCAAAGATCACAGATCTATTGCATGAGTTTCAATATTTGTTCCCGAAGAAATTCTCAGAAACAAAGGGGATATTGGGTGACCTAGGGGAAATGAAAATCTCATTAAAACCATATGCAAAATTATAACATCCCTGACCCTCCAACCGGTGAAGAGGATGCTACCATACCATTAACTATGTGGGAAACTAGCCCCATGAACATGTACATACATAAAAATGGAAATGCTTTGAAGTAAAACATGCATAGATGCATAATTATTCAGCATACAGTGGAAGCAAAACATACATTCAGGCATTCAACATATTCATCGTAATTCATTAAACATCAAATATGATTGCAGAGATTGAACACAAGAATACTTATCTTATGAAGAATTCTTCTCGCAACCAGCTATGTCATTGCAACGTTCCACCCAACCATAGCCCAGTGTGCTCAGTGTCTCAGCAACACTACCACCCCTGAGCTAGGCATGATTCCCCAAGGAATAAGGAACTAAGAAGGCTCACACGTAGCCAAAGATACACAAATCAGCCAAGCCAACATAGTTGGGTTTATCAGGCCATTAGGGAGCTAAGAAAAGCTGAATTCTAAGTTGGTGGGCTCACTGAAGAGATAAGGACACCTACACCAGAACTAGCCTAACTTCTAGGACAGCCACACACACCCAACACAAGGAATCTGTCTCTTCTCTGCTATATAGTCCCTCAGGCCCTGAATTCCCTTCCAGTGCTATTCAGGGGTTATGGAGAAGAAAGACAACCCTTTATCTCTATCTATGTGGCTCCCAAACACACCAGGTTTATGAAGCATACCAATCCTTCATTCCCACTCCAACACAGTCCAAATACCAACCACTACATACACACAACAAAACAAACAATTCACTGCTCTGAATGGGGAATTCGATTCCTGAGTCATTCTTGGCCCTATTGTGGCCAAAGCGACTCAATAAGAACCCACAGCAACCCAAAACGAAAATGAACCCACAGCAAACCAAAATTGTGGGGAAACCAACAACGATTTCTTAGCTGTGTGAGGAAGGAAAAACAACCTGTGTGGAGGTGAACTCCAAGCCTGCGCATGAGTATCAAATGTCTAGGAACCCCAGTCGTAAATGAGAACCCACAACAACCCAAAACATGAATGGATCATACACAGGAAAATCGTGAATGCCAGAAAACGGCTCTCCCAGCTCTCTGCGTGAGGAAAAACAATGAAGAATGGAGTCGTGGTGCTACCCCTTCCCATGTGAGGGTGAACAAGTTTGCTGATGGAGTGTGCGTGTGGGCAAGGACTAATAGTCCTACCACACACCACTGCCCAACAATAACTTTCCAACTAACAATAGAGGTTTTTAATGTGGTAGTTGACTAAGTGAGACAAGGAAAAGGTGAGTAAGACAAAAAGGTGGGTGATAGCTAAAAGGGTTTATCAATCGACACTTAGATTTTCCCCAATGGCTCCTAAGGGTTAAACAATTTCCCTCCCTATCCTTAGGAAAATCATGCCCTTTTCATTATGGTTGCATTGCCATAGCTGGTTGGGGTTCATTTTATTTAAAATGCATAATTACATGATGCCAGAATTATAATGTGTTGGATAGCACGATATACCATCGGCAATCATTTCAATCGCCGAAACATTAAACACTAAATCGATGATGGGTATTTTTCCTTTAGCTCCACACCACATTTAAATTACAATATATACATCGTATACATTTAATGCAAATGGGGTCCAAGCTGGGGTGTTACATTCCCCTCCCCCTTCAATAGCACTGTCCTCAGTGCTTTACAAAATTGAACAAAATGCTACACTGGTATCACCTCAGTGTTCCATAGAATTGAAAAAAAATGGATGTGCCAATTGCATGGCATCCTACAGCTCCCGCGTATCCTCTTCAGGCCTGTAGTGCTCCCATTGCACCTTTACCTTCCCTATAGCTCAGTTCCGGAGCATTGTGACCTTCCTGTCGATGATGCACATTGGCTTGATTTGGAACTCTCCCTCGGGTTCCACCTGAATCACATCCCAATTTATCACATGGTTAGGATCATGTATATATTTCTTAAGCAAAGAAACATGAAACATTATGAACTCTAGTGCTAGCAGGCAATGCAAGTCTATATGCAACTGGCCCTATTCTTTCAAGCACTTCAAACGGCCCACAATATCTTGGTGACATCTTGGCACAACTTCCAAGCTTCAAGGAACTCTTCTTTCCCCTCACTCTAAGGTAAACATGATCCCCAACATTGAATTCCCTATTCACCCTATGCTTATCTGCATAGTTTTTCTGTCTGTCCTGGGCATCTTTCATATTTTGCTTGATCTTTACAACCTCCTGCTCCATTTCTTTGAGCAATTCAGGACCAAGCACAACCCTGTTCATTGGATTATCCCAAGTTGCTGGTGTCCTACACCTTCTTCCATACAAAGCTTCATATGGACTCATCCCCAAGGATGCTTGATGTCCATTGTTATAAGAAAACTCTACCAAGTGTAAGTAATATTCCCACTTGGTTGGTTTGTCCTTCACATACATGTGAAACATGTCTTCAAGAACTTGATTAACTCTCTCTGTCTACCCATCTATCTAAGGATGGTATGTAGTGCTGAAGTTTAGCTTTGTACCAGAATTTGCAAACAACCCCTTCCAAAAATTGGAAGTGAACTTGACATCTCTGTCAGAGACTATTTCCTTAGGCAATCCATGCAATTTGAAAATCTCCTTCATGAATATCTTTGCAATTTCATCAGTCTTATGTGTAGACTTAACTGGTATAAAATGCACTGCCTTTGTCAACTTGTCCACCACAACCATGATTGAATCATGTTGTCTCCAAGTCATTGGAAATCCTGTAATAAAATCCATGGAAATAACTTCCCATTTCCATTCTCGAACTGGCAAAGGTCGCAACAAAACTGTTGGGTTTTGATGCTCAACCTTTACCTGCTAACATTTCATGCACCTTGAAATGCATTTGGACATCTCATTTTTCATTCATGGCCAAAAGTATTGTTTTCTGGTGGTAGCAATTGTCTTCTGGTATCCTGGGTGACTAGAATATGGAGCTTGATGGATTTCATACATAACAACTCTCCTCAAATTTAGTACATTTGGAATATAAATTCTTCCTTTATAAGTAAGAATCCCATCTTATTCCAATTTATATCCCTCATAACTCTTCTCAAGACTTTGCTGCTGCAATTTGTCTTTTACTTGCTCATACAATTCATCTCCAGCAGTATGATTAACAACCTGCTACCTCAAATATGATTGGAAAATATTAAGAGATGCCACATGCATTTCCTGCACCTTCCTACTGAGTGCATCATCTACCTTATTTTCTTTTCCCTTTATGTGCTTTATTTCAAAATCAAACTCACATAAAAAGTCCAGCCATATCGCTTGCCTAGCATTCAGAGTAGGCTGATCTAATAGATACTTCAGACCACAATGGTCTGTCCTTAGTTCAAATATTCTACCCATCAAGTAATGCCTCCACATCTTGAGGGCATGTACTATGGCTGCAAGTTCTATATCATGATTGGCATAGTTCTTCCCATGCTCCTTCAGCTGTTTTGACTCGTAACATATCACGTTGTTGTCTTGCATAAGGAATCCTCCAAGCCCTTGTCCGCATGCATCGATACACACCACAAAATATTTCTTCGGGTCTGCAACTTTCAATACTAGTACATTGGTTGGAATATTTTTCAACTGCTGGAAGCTTTGTTCACACCTCAATGTCCATTCAAACTTTATCCCCTTCTTCTGCAAAGAAGTGATGGCATGTGCAACTTTGGAGAATCCTTCAATGAATCTCCTGTAGTATCCTGCGAGTCCCATAAAATATCTTACATCTGTCACATTTATTGGAGTAGGCCAATTCATAATTGCTTTAATCTTTTCAGGGTCCACATATATACCCTCTTCTGAGATAATGTGACCCAAATACTGAATTCTATCTCTATAGAAGTCACACTTTCTCAACTTTGCATAAAGCTGATGCTCCCTGAGCAATTGCAATGTCAATCTCAAATGCTCTTCATGCTCTTCCTCATTCTTAGAATAAATAAGAATGTCATCAAGGAAAACAAGAACAAACTTGTCCAAATGCCTGCTGAAGATACTACTCATAAGGCACATAAATGTAGCGGGTGCATTTGTGAGACCAAATGGTACCACTAAAAACTCATAATGTCCATACCTTGTTCTGAAGGTTGTCTTATGAATGTCTTCATCCTTTATTCTCACCTGATGGTAACCAGACATCAAGTAAATCTTGGAAAATACCTTTGCTCCTCTCATTTGATCAAAGAGGTCATCAATCCTAGGAAAAGGATATTTATTCTTCATGGAAACTTTGTTCAATTGTATGTAGTCAATACACAACCTAGGTGTACCATCTTTCTTCTTTACAAATAGAACTGGTGCTTTCCAAGGAGACACACTCGGCCTGATATACTTCTTTTCCAGTAACTCTTGCAGTTGCATATTCAGTTCTAGCATCTCTGGTGTACTCATCCTGTAGGGTGTCTTGGACACTGGTGCTGCTCTTGGCACAAGTTCAATTGTGAAAACAATGTCCCTCTTTGGAGGAATCCCTGGGATCTCATCAGGAAACACATTCTTGAATTCCTATAACACCTGATAGTCCTCCAACCTAGGAGTTTCATCCTTCGATGCCTCTAAAATATGAGCTGCATAAAATTGGCAGCCTTTCTTATAGAATTTCTTCAATTGCATTGCTAAAACCTGCCTTATTGAAATCACCTTTGGAATACCTTTTACCACTAATAGGTTTCCTTCTTCATCCATGCATTCAAAAGTCTTATTGTAACAGTCAAGCTTTACCCTGTGAGCTTCTAACCAATCCATTCCAATGAGAACATCATAGGAACCAAGTGGTAGAAAATTTGGATCTACACAAGTGGCCAATCCATTCATGACCAATGGACATTTCTCTACCACTTCTCTAACCTTTTTCTTAGTTCCAGTGGCTAGCTGAACTAATCAATATTTTCTATGCTTTACTTTATTAAAAGCACAAATCTCCACTACTCTAGGAGTAATGTAAATGTGAGTAGAACTGGGGTCAATCAAAATAGAAACAGATTGCTCAACAATCTTACCTTCCACCTTCAACCACAGTTGACTGGTGATCTACCTGGCAGTCCTCCAGTGCTGCATAAATCCTAGGGATGGCCCTTGCTACTTGACCCACTATTTATGCTTCTTGAATGTTGTAAGTTGGCCTTGCACTCTCATTCTCAAGTGGACAACTTCTCAGCTTGTGGGGTCCTCCATGTTTCCAACATTGGAGTGGTCCTCTATTCTATTGTGGATCTTTAGGATTTTCTCCTATCATTCCAATTGGCTTACTCGCAGCTTGGGATGGCTGCTTCTGTTGATTCCTGAAGTTAGAAGGTTTGAAACCTTTCTTTATTTGGTCAAACTTCTCATTCTTCTTGTCCTTCCATGCCTTATGGTAATCAGGTTTACCTTTTCTTTGATCATAGCAATACTTAGCCTTCCTTATGGCTTCTTCAAGAGTTCTAGGTTCATAAAACTCAATTCTATCTTTGTAAGACTGAGGCAACCCACTCAGAAAATAGTGGACCTTCACTTTTTCATCTTTGATGTACCCGACATACCTCAATAGTTCCAAGAACTTATTTGCATACTCTTCCATGGTCTGCTGTCCCAATCTCAGCTCATGGAACTCCTTAATCTTGTCATCATAATAAATGTCAGAGAGGTATTTATGCTTGAAATACTTCTTGAACTATTTCCACTTAAGTCTCCTTTCACTGATCCTCTTTACTTGATTGAAGTGCTCCCACCAAATAGATGCCCTTCCATTCAGATTGAATATGGCAACCCTTGCCTTCATGTTTCCCAAATAATACTGAACTTGGAAGTACTTCTTTATCCCAAGAAGCCAAGCTTTAGCCTCTTGTCTAGTCTTTACCTCACCATCAAATGTAGGAGGTTTAGCCTTCTTAAATTCATCCCGAGAGCGATCCTTATGGTGCCTCTTTCTCTTTCCCTTATGAGAAGAAGAGCTTGAATCCCCACTGGATTCTTCTAAGTCAGATGATCTACTAGAAGTCCTTCTTCTTCTCCTAGAACTGCTCTTACTACCTTTTGGTCTTACTATACCTTTTCCAGATTCTATCTTTCTTTGCAAGTCTATCAAACTCTACAACATAGCAACATTCAACTGATGCTACTCTTCCTCGGATTTAATCAAGCTTCTCATGGTGGTTGCAATATCTAGTGGTGTCTCTTGGAATCTCCTTCCATTAGACTCTATGTCATCATTTCCAACTCAGAAATTTCGTCCCATGGCATCTTGCTCATGCTCATAGGAATCCCGAGCATCATATCCGTCATGGGTTCTCATGGCTGAACCCCCACTTACTTTACCAAACCACACTACCTGGAATACTACCCTTGAAGGTGACTACGATTCTGCAAACGTGTTAGTAACACAACTGTTAGCTACATATCATTCATATCAATCATAAATCACTTACCTTGACTGGGAAACCTCATATTAACAATTTCAAATGGGATTTTCTTTCCACAAGAACAACTATCTGAAGGGGACGACAGGGTTAAGGGGGCGCGACCTTGTTTTTTTTTTTTTTTGTAAATATTTTATTTTTGCGCAACCTGGAGCATAAGATCGCTGCCATTTTCCTCATTTTCAGCCCTGAAAATCCCACTGAAAACTAAATTTTTTTTTTGTCATATTGGATCTCTTCCCAACTAACCATCCGATGTATCGGATCACTAGTTGACAACGCTTTTGATACCTCAGTGGACTGATCTTCATTTGTCTTTCGATGCACATCAGATCATTCTTCCTTTGCCTTTCGAAACAGATTGGTTAACTAATCCTCTAATTTCTTTTGACGTTTCGGACCGATCTTCCTCTAGCTTCTGATACACATCGGCTGACCGATCCTCTATTTTTTTTCAACATTTTGGACCGATCTTCCTATAGCTTCTGATACACATCGGCTGACCGATCCTCTATTTTTTTCGATGTTTCGGACCAATCTTCCTCTAGCTTTCGATACACATCGGTTGACCGATCCTCTATTTTTTTTCCAAGATTTCCTGTACTTAGAAAAATTTTCGAATTTTCCTTCTTACCTTATTCTTTCTTTCGTCGCTACATCGGCTACTCGATCATCTATCCTTTTCCTATGCTTTGACTTCCTTCAAGAGATCCTTTCCAACACCTTGGCTTTTCCTAGCCATGACCTTTAGGTCCTCCTAGATGAGAGCTTCAACTCCTTCTAGCCGAGAGCTTCGGCTCCCTTCACATTTTCTCCTCTAGCGTCATCAGAAGTCCCTTCGACTAACTAAGCCGACGTATTGGCTGACTTCAGCTAATGCCTTTCGACGATTTCGATACTTCAAAAAAATTTCCAAATTTTTATCTCGGATTCCTTGTCAGCTGTGTCTTAGCTCAACCTAGCTGAGACCATCGACTCCTCTCAGCTGAGACCCTTGGCTCCTCTCATTCGAGACCACTGACAAAATTTCAAACTTTGGACAATTTTCTAAATTCTCTTTTCGCCTGTTCCTTGTCGGGTGGACTTCCACCTAGGTTATCCGGTGTATCAGATGAGCTTCTGGTTAATTCATATGACGTATCGGATGGGCTTTAGCCTAAGCCATCCAATAATTTTCACACTTAGAAAATTTTCTGAAATTTTCTTGCCATTTTCTCTGATTTCTCATTTTTCCCTGTTGGGCAGAGGGTAACTTGCCTCTGTCACTGATTCTTCATGGCCCATTGAGTCCCATGCTGCAATGTATGCTATGATACCACACTGTAATGTTCTCGAACCTCCAACCGGTGAAGAGGATGCTACCATACCATTAACTATCCAGGAAACTAGCCCCATGAACATGTACACACATAAAAACTGAAATGCTTTGAAGTAAAACATGCAGAGATGCATAATTACTCAGCATACAGCGGAAGCAAAACATACATTCAGGCATTCAACATGTTCATCATAATTCATTAAACATCAAATATGATTGCAGAGATTGAACATAAGAATACTTATCTTATGAAGAATTCGTCCCACAACCAGCTACGTCACTACAACGTTCACCCAACCATAGGCCAGTGTGATCCTTAGTCTCTCAGCAACACTGCCACCCCCGAGATGGGGATGATTCCCCAAGGAATAAGGAACTAAGCAGGCTCACACATAGCCAAAGATACACAAATAAGCCAAGCCAACACAGTTGGGTTTATCAGGCCATCAGGGAGCTGGGAAAACTTGAATTCTAAGCTGGTGGGATCATTGAAGAGCTAAGGACACCTACACCAGAACTTGCCCAACTTCTAGGACACCCACACACACCCAACACAAGGAATCAATCCCTTCTCTACTATACAGTCCCTTAGGCCTTGACTTCCCTTCCAGTACTATTCAGGGGTTGTGGAGAATAAATCTATCCCTCTAGCTCTATCTATGTGGCTCCCAAGCACACCAGATTTATCAAGCATACCAAGCCTTCATTCCCACTCCAACATAGTCCAAAGATCAACCACTGCATACACACAACAAAACAAGTAATTCACTGCTATGAATGGGGAATTTGATTCTTGAGTCATTGGCAAATTCGATTCTTGATTCATTCTTGGCCCTATCGTTGCCAAAATGACTCAATAAGAACCCACAACAACCCAAAATGAAAATGAACCCACATCAAACCAAAATTGTGGGGAAACCAACAGTGATTTTCTCAGCTGCGTGAGGAAGAAAAAACAACCCATGTGGAGGTGAACTCCAAGCCTGCGCGTGAGTATCAAATGTCCAGGAACCCCAATCATAAATGAGAATCCTATGTCAAGAGACTTTTTTGGGTATCACTAGATTAGAATTTCAAAAGAATACTAACACAAAACCACATTTGTCACCGAATGGGGTTTCTTTCAGTACACAGTAATGCCCTCTGGGCTGAAGAATGCGCCTATGGTATTCTCTCGGGTTGTCCTCGCTGCATTTAAAGACTTTATTCAGAAGTTTTTGAAAGTATATATGGATGACTGTACTGTCTACGGATTGATCAAGGATCACTTGGAAAACCTTTGCTTGATGCTAGAGAGTTGTCGACAACATCATATCGCATTGAATTTCAAAGAAGTGCATCTTTTGTGCATCGTTCAGGACACTATTGGGGAATATCATTTGGAAGCAAGAGATTTTGGTTGATCCCAAAAATATTGTGCTCATTCTGATCCTACCACCACATACTAATATGAAGATGCTTCATGCGACACTGGGGCATAATAGGTACTATTGCAAGTTTATCCATGGTTATGCTGCAATTACCGTGCGCATTGAGAAACTGTTAAAGAAGCATGCTGAATTCATATCGTGTGAGGAATGTCAAATTAGCTTTGATACATTGAAGGCCAAGATGGATTCATCACCCATACTTGTGTTCCCCAATTCAACCAAGGAGTTTCATGTCCATGTCGATGCCTCGTCTGTTGCGTTGCGAGTGGTACTCGCGCAACCACGAGAAGGAGATCCAGATCATCCAATTGCCTTTGCTAGCAAAAAGTTACCTATTTTTGAGAATGATTACACAACCACAAAAAGAGAGGGGTTGGCGATGGTATATGTGCTGCAAATTTTTAAACATTATCTCTTGGGTGGTAACTTCAAGATGTTCACTGACCATTTGGGTTTGAAGTATCTAGTCAATAAGCCTGTGTTGGGGGGGAAGATTTGTCGCTGGCTACTTATTTTTTAGGAATTTTATTTAAAAATAATTGTGAAACTAGGACGCCTGAATGTTGTTGGGAACCCTATATGTAAGTTAACTAAAGCTAACATATAGAGTGTTCAATATAATTTGTCAACCCAGGGAAGTCTCTTATTTCAAGGATAATATACACTATATATGCTTTAAACACTAAGTAGTTGATGCTATAAGTAAATGATCCTACTTTCCTGTTCATCCACACTCATCCCATAATCCACTTAATCTAATCTACTTTATCAAGAATGCAATCACAAGTACCTCCTATGACTCTTAATCTAGGATTGAAATTTTAAGGAAATAACATCTAGATTACTTTTGTAGAAAGTAAAATCCCTGTTTACCAAACCATATAGAGATCCATCCAACTATCTTGATTTAGTTATCCTAGAAATCCAAATTACATGAATTGAATTTAGCTACTGTAGAAATTCAAAGTACAGGAATTGAATTCAACTATTCTAGAAATTAAAAGTACAGGAATGAAATTCTGCAATTATAACTGAAAAGGAACAAACTACAAAGATCTAAAGAAAACATTAATTGAAAGAACTAGGGATGAATAGGGATGTCATAGCTATAACATAGTTGCATAGAAGATAGTTAACCTATACAGTCAACTGACACACCACACCAATGCAGTTTTACAGGAGATGTAATTACTGATTATTCAAATGACACACTATAAATCAATAACTGTTGTAGCTTACTATAAATAAAGGAAATTATCACAAAATCACACAACAGAATAAATACAATACCTAATGAACTTAGCAATCCCTGTGGGAAGGCGGGCCCAGCTTTCACATAGAGATGCTAGAAGTAACACACGTTAAAACACTGATATCTGAAGAATCAAACTCCTTATATTAAAAAATGGTAGATGAACACACAACCTTACTCACAACTGATACAATAATTTGGTTAAAAGTTCAACCCCTGGCTCAGAATGGTTCCCCATATTTATGCAATTACAATCATAACCTCTTCCTACTATTATCAGGAAACCATGAAGATCTCTGATCTTTAGGCTGCCCTAATTACAATAAGCTATTACAGTTGTGGCAAGATGAGAGCAGAAGATATAGGGAAGCTGTTATTAGAGCTAGAAATAATGATCATGATTGATTGAGAAGATATTCCATGGATTACAGCTACTTTTGAGCAACAACACACTGTTGCCTCCAAATCTGTCGCAATCTATTGCAGCCACCCTTATACAGCTCACATGGAATAATACACTGGGACCGCATTCTTTGGGCAACAATGGAATGGATGGCGATCAAATTTCGCAATGAATTTCCATCCCTCCTTTGGCATGTTCGGACCGCTACACCTGTATTCTGTGTATCTCGAAATATCTTTATAAAACCATCATATGTTAGCATAATTTAATATGTAGAGCCCTGATTACCACAATCCTAAGCATTAATAAAATAAGACAATGATTAACCATACCTGTATGACTTGAGGGGCCAAGTGAGGGAAAAAAATCTGTTTAGCATGCATAATAGAGTAGGATGAGGCAAAAAGAGGTGGATAAGAGTGGTAAAAAAGGGGCCATTTCTAGGCCCAATATCTCCCCCCAACTATTCTATTGCATGTCCTCGTGCAACAACCTCCATTATTCTAAATCTGGCATTGTGCTTTGTTGATGGAGAGAAGAAAAGTTGTATGGGAATTTAGATGTTCCTTATTTTTCTACAAATCCCTTATGGACAACCCAATATCTCCAACACTTCTGCTCTTCTGCTCTTCTTAATGAGAAATATTCCCTGTATGGTTTTGTTGGCCACCAGATGAGAGGAAATTTAAATTTTAGTCCCAGCCAATTAACCCCACTTTCCCTCATGCATCCAACATAACCCTCAATCCTGGAATGTGCTTGTTCAAAATTCCTGTAATAGTAGGGGTCCCTATTTCTAAGGGTTGCAAAGGAAACCAGCCATCTATGCTGACTACCTTCCAAATCCTTTCACTGATGCATGGAAATCTGGCTGGTACAAGTAGAAATAACCCTTTTCTTGAAGTTCCATTATATGCTGAGTTTGGATGGGACATGAGAGTAGAATATGATATCGAGCAAGGAGAAGACAAGGATTCTGAGGTTCACTTCGTATCCAAAGATTAGAGTGGGCCTCATTGTGAGAGAAAGTTTGGAAAGACCTTTCCCACTGAACATGATTGCTCACAAACGAGGCAAAATCCCTCCGCTGAACATCACCTGAGAAAGGAACATGATTCGAATGATGGTCCAAAGGACAAGCCATATCATGCAAATAAAGCTCACACAACAAATTCTAATCCTCAAAATTACTTCCCATAAATGTTTCCAGGAATTTCACTGAGGTTTCTATTTTATATGATCTCCCTTCTTTCGCATCCCTCAGTTTAAACCAAATAAAATGCTCAAATAAAAACATAGGGTAATATGAGGATGGTACTCTGGTACCCAATAGTTCTTGTGAAAGAGTATACAGCTGGTATTTTTCTACCTGCATGGACTTGAACTTTTTCATCTCCCTTAGCTCCTTTTTTAGTTCTTCCCCATAGAGTTTTTGGGTCATGATTTCTTCTACCCATTTTCCCTTCAGTTCCTTGATGGAATTTCTATGTTCAGTGAGGGACACCATCCCTTCTTGATATCTCTCCACTTGACTCCTCCACTTTCTCACTTCTATTCTCAAGATCGAGAGTTCTTCTATAAGCTTCAGTATTTCTTCTTCTTTAGGATGTTCTTCCTTATCAGAATCCAAATTGATAAAATTTTGAGGAAGTTGATTTCATAACTTATCACCTAATGTGCCACATTGAACATCTTGCACTTCTGAGATCACTTTTGGGGGTGCTTTCTCTTGTGCAATAGCATCCGTTGCTGGAATTTATTTTGCAGCAACTTCAACCATAGGTAGTCCTGAAACAACTTCTGGAGATGTTGGTTCTTATGTAACAACATCCTCTTTTTGGAGTTCTCCTATAGCAACTTCAGTAGCTGATTGTGAGGATGTTGGTTCTTGTGGGACAACTTCCTCCTGAATTTTAATCTCCTTATATACCTGATTATCAGCTGCAACTTCAAAAGGGGGATGCAAGGCCACTGGTTCTTGTGTAACAGATCCTTTCCCTTCTCATTCTTCATGCTACTGGGATTGTAGAGTTGCTTTCATGTCTTTTTCAATATGGATCTCTTCCTCAAGGATTTCAGTTTCCCCTGAGGATTGTTATTACATTTCTTCATCCTCTCCTAAATCCAAATCAAGAATCATATCCATTCTAGGGTTGGCTTCTTGTTGCATCCTGAGAGTCTCCACAGAAATTTCCAGGGATGCTGGTTCTTATGTAGCAACATCCTGGTTTACTTCCTCATCTTCCTGCTATTGGGATTCCATTTCTATTATCTCTATGTCATGAGACAGTTTAGGGGTCATAGTGAAAATTTCTTCATTAAATTACAGAATGTTTTCAATCCCTAGTTATTCTTCCCCTATTTGGGTGGAAACTTGAACAAGAATATTCAAGGATGTTGGTTCTTGTGTATCAGCGTCCTGTTTGACCTCATCATCATTTTGTTGTTGGGGTTCCATCCCTATTGGTTCTATGCCCTGAGAAGGTTCATGGGTTACAATGCAAAACTTCTTCAACAAAATCAGGAATAAACTCATCATTTGGTTCATCTGTCCCAATTTCAGTGGAAATTTCAATAGGAATATTCAAAGATGCCAGTTCTTGTGTATTAACATCCGGTTCATTTGCTACTTCCCTTTTATGGAGTTTCTCTTGGGGAGCCTCACCATCCTTCCAATCAGGTTGTCCCTGTTCTTCCATAGCTATAGGTATGGGATGTTGTGTCACAAAGGCATGAACTATGACCTTGTAACCTGACTAGTTAAATATTTCTCACACACAGGACAAACCACTCTTTCTTCCTCATCACCAACCTCAACAGGAGTTGATCCTTATAATTGGTTTACAGCTTCAGCCAATGTGTGCAGCTTCCTTTCACCCTGTTTTCTTGCATGCTTCCTTCCAATTTTCTAGTTCCTTCCAGAGTGATTGTACTTCCTCCTTTAATAGCCCATTTTCATACAGAAGTCCTTCGATTTGAGGTTCTTCTGCAGCCAGTTCTTATGGGGCATCATTTGCTTTGGGTCTCAGAATGGGGAACTCGATTTTTGCTTCTAGAGTTTCCCATCTTTCCCATGTTGCTTCTGTTGCTGTAACTAACCTGGTTCTTTTTCGTCTTATTGGTGATGATGCCTGTATTTCATCTTTTGATCTCCTCCTTTATCTCCGTGGCGTGAGAATTTCCAAATTTGTGGCTAATGTGGAAGGGATATCCTCTGTTTCAACAATTTCTTGTTCTTCCTTGAACAAGGTTCCTCCCCATTCAGGGGAAGATTAAATGGTAAACACCTCTATGTTTTCTTCTGTTATCATATCTCTAACATCTTTAGCTTCAACTGTTGCAACATCTAAAGCTACTCCAGTTTCATCCTCTATTGTCAGAGCTGCCATATTATTTAAGCTTTCTACAGGGTTTTCTTGTGCATTCTACTCCAATTGTTCTTCTTGGTCTCCTGACTGATCCTCCGATCCACTCTCATTCCCCCCCCCCCCCCCAAAAAAAAAATTAGTTGGAGGGACTTGAAACCTGCTATTGCTCTACATTTCCCCCCAACTGTTGACTGGCAGGCTCTTCCTTGTTTTGAACAGGCCCCATGAGTACATGTACTTATATTTCCTCTTCTATTGGAACACTAGGAAAAAGAGCGGGTTCCTGAATTTGGCCTGTAAATTGATCCCAGGTTTGGTTTTGTTGAGCCAGGGCCCATAAAATTATTAATTTAATTAGGACATGGTGGGTAAGGGAGGATTTTGGATGCTTGGTTGTTCTGACAAACCCCGCCATATGGTGTAAATCATTCAATAAATAAAATGGAATGTTTAGCAAGGTCCTGTGACGGAGATGAGATAATAAAGGAAATTCAGAGCAATAAGCCATTTGATACCTACCTTCACAAGTGATATACTTCTTGAGGAAAATTACTACTTGATCCCATGGCCGCGGCAGTGACTGCAATGCTATCCCCCTCCATTATTGTTAAATGTGCTCCCCTTCTCTTAGAAAATCTTGTACTGTTGCAGGATTGGGGGTTCTTCGTCCAAACCAGGCTCTTCCCACTTGAGGAAGGCCAGTGACCTCAGCCACTATTGCTTCAGAGACTTCGATACGTAACCCCCAAAATTCTGAGTGGGTTTCTATAATATTTAAGGCGAATTTTAGAGCTGTCTCACGATGAAACCCATTCCTGCGTTGGAAGAATTCAGCCTATCCCGCAGCTTGAAAAATAGAAAAAACTTCAGCATTTCTTCTAAGTTATCACATGTTTGGAGGTTCATGCCAAGCTTGGATACCCATGTTTGTTTTCCTTCAGAAGTGTGTTGTAGTCCGACAGATTACAAATATCGACAATGGAGGTTAAAGCACAGAGTATGCATGAACAACTGAGAGTGGAGTTGGGTAAATTCAGAAAGTTTCAGAGCATAGAAATGTTTTGAATTTATCCCAAATTAGGAATGTAGAAATTCAGGCCTGCAGTAGATTAATTTCACTCACAGCAATTAACAATTGATCATGCAAATTATCAACAATGGAGACTGAATATGGAGCTGTAACACAAAATTATATTAACTGAGTGTACAATAGCCAACCCTGTAATAACATAGGCTGCTGAATATATAGAATACATGAGCAAATCGAATGCATGAGGAAGCATCCAAATCTAGCATAAAGCAGGCTTACCCAAAATAGGCAAATCCCCCATAGGTGTAAAAAGCTGATCCCAAATCTATCAAGGACCCCACGAATTAGCAAGGGCGCATGGGCAAGCTAAAGAGTGGTCAAATGGCAGCTCATACATGCTTTTGCATGGAGGAAAGAGTGGAGGATGAAAGGGGAATAAAACAAGTTCACCTCACCTAGTCTAGCTTTCCTTATGTGCTTTAAAAACTGGAAAAGCAGTCAACAAAGCAGAAAAAGCAGAAGGGCGCCTAGGAGGCCAGGAATAAAGCAGATTTGATTCCCAGGACTTTCCAAAGCGCTCCATGAGTCAATAATGGCAAGTTTGACCTCTATGGATAGGCAATTGACAACTTGCACATGGTGGGACTCATGGACTAGGCAAATAAGACAAAACAAATGAAATAATGTCTAAGTGGGTAAATACTATGGGTTGATTATTCTAACAAGGAAAGGTGGTGGTTATCAGGTAACATAAATAGTCATTAAGTCATACAAGTGGATGGCTAACGATATGGAGGTGTAATAATGGGCACAAAAGGGAAGGCATGATTAATATTGTCAGATCCAGTTAATACTTAATCAAGTAGATAATCAGAACCATACCTTCAAAAATATGCGATGGATGGTGACCTTTGGAAAATAATAGAGCGCGTGAAGTGCAGCCATTTAAGTGTAATTATTATTGCAGGTATGTTGTAATGACCTTTTCTGTCGGTGAACCAAAACCATCGTGTCAAATTGGCTGGAAACATTATGAATGCTGGAATATAAATCAAAATCACCAGCATCAGGAATCCAAGCCAGATCTGGAAGAGTCGCTAACCACGGTTGCAAAGAATTCTTCCAATAATGGAGGATTCACAGCCGTAGACCATAGATAAATTAAGAATTTTAGCAGAGTCGCGGCCTTGGATTATAGAAAAATCAACCAATTGTGGTGGATTCACAGCTGCCGAAAAAGGTGAAAATGGACAAAAGTGAAACAGTGCCGTAGCTGCAGGAAAAGGTGAAAATGGATAAAAGTGAAACGGTGTCATAGCTGCCGAAAAAGGTGAAAATGGACAAAAGTGAAATGATGTCACAGCTGCCGGAATTAGAAAAAGGATTTAAGCTGACGAAAGTTGACGATGTTGCAGCTGCGTGGAACGGGGTAAAGGGCAGGAGTTTACGGTGTTGCAGCTATGTAGAACAAGGTAAAGGAAGAATTTTAATGGTGTTGCAACTGCGCAAAACATGGTAAAGGTGGAAATTTATGGTGTTACAGCTGTGTGAAAGGGGGTAGAAGGCAATGATTTCGAAGGTGTTGTAGCTGCACGAAAGTGGGTAAAGGAATGTGTTGCGGCTGCAACATATTTGTTCAAGGAATTTTCTTTTGATGCAGGAAGTTACAGAAGGACGACCTTGGTCAATAAGCCCAATGATGAACACCGCTCCTTAGGCACTTCCTTGCACATTTTATTTAAGAAAAAGTGATCAAGTGCAAAAGAAAAAGATAACAATAACAGTAAAAATGTCAATTTATTTATGTACAAAAAATTTATGTAAGATCTATAGCGATTAACTAAGGATTGATAGGGGCAGAGAAAGATTCCTTCCTTTGATCTAACTGGTAGTCCAGATCAGCTGCAATCTATGAAGTGAATGTGTCTTTTGAAATGGGCTTATGGTACAGTCACAGCCTGTGACCATTAGCAAATAATGGTGCATGATTCTCATCAATGGTTACCAAGCGGACTATACCATTATCAGACACTCTGTCAACTAGGTATGGGCCCAACCATCTTGTGCATAATTTACCCTTGAAGTCCCTTTTGAATCTTGAATCGTATAATAATGCCGAGTCTCCCTCGTAGAAGACTTTCTTTTTGATGAATCAGTCATGCCAATTGGATCTCTCTTGCTGGATTAATACTGTCTGATCCTCAATAGGTAAACAATTCTCGTCAAGTTCATTCAATTGATTCAATATTCTCTTCTGAGCTTCGGTCACATCTAAGTTTACCTCCGTAGTTGTCTTCAAAGTCTTAATTTCAAATTCAATTGGGAAGATAACACTTTTCCCATACACCAAGTCATAAGGAGAGAAACCTGTAGTGTTGTGCCAAGTAGTATGATATGCCCACAATGCTTCTAGAAGTCTATCAGCCCAATCTCTACGATGGCTCTTGACCATATTGGTAAGGATGGCTTCAATAACTTTGTTAGTGCTTTCCACCTGGCCATTGGCTTGGGGATGGTATGGTGAATATATTTGGTGTTGAATATGGTACTTTCGTAGCAGAGCTTCAAATTGATTCGACACAAACTAAGGTCCTCCACCGGTAACCATTTCCTTGGGTACCCCGAAATGGGTAAATATTTCACCATACAGGAAATCGATCACAGCCTGGTCATTGGCTTTCACCAAAGCTACAACTTCTAACCATTTCTTCCTGTAGTCAATACAGACCAAGATGTAGGATTTCTGCTTGGAATGAGGGATGATAGGACCAACAAAATCTAAGGCCCATCTATCAAAAAGTTTAACAACTAATTGTGGTTGAAGAGGCATTTGATCTAATCTATTCGGTTGACCCGTCCTCTGGCAGCTATCACAAGGTTGGGCATATTGTTTTGCATCCCTAAAAAGGGTCGGCCAATAGTAGCCCATTCTCAGCACTTTGTGTCCTGTCCTCCTATATGCGAAATTCCCCCCACAAGGCTCATCATGGCAGGCCTTCAAAATATGGAATATTTCATCTTCTCTTACACATTTTGATCTCAAGATCAGGGCCTATGTAGAAGAGATGACTGTCTATCCAACAATACTTGGCACTTTGTTGAATAATTTTCGTCTTTCCTCTTTTGGACAAATGTAATCAAATATTTCCTACAACCAAGTAGTTAGCGACATCTACATACCAACGGGAGTGAGCTGAAACTACAAATAAGTGTTCATCTGGAAAAGAGTCCTCAACAGGAAAATTATCATCACTGTTAGTAAAACAAGATAAAAAATCAGCAACAACATTTTCTCTTCCAGTTCTATCTATAATGGTAATATCAAATTCCTATAATAGTAATAGCCACCTAGTTACCCTAGCATTGGTAATAGGTTTGTTCATTAGATATTTGATGGCTGAGTGGTCAGTGTGCACAAATGTAGGATATCCAATGATATAATGTTGAAATTTTTTAATGGAGTAAACAATTGCTAATAACTCCTTCTCGATAACAGTATAATTAAGTTTAGCAGGGGCTAAGTTTTTACTAATATAATAAACTGCATAAGGTGCTTGACCATCGTGTTGTCCTAAAACTACTCCAATGGCAGTATCAGAAACATCTGAAGAAATGTGAAAAGGAAGGGTCCAGTTGGGCCCTCTTAGGATTGGAGCTATGGACATCTTCTCCTTAAGTTTAACAAACGCTGTCTGGCACACCTCATTCCAAATAAATTGCACATCCTTCATTAATAGTGAAAACAAAGGACAGGAAAGTTTGAAAATGTTTTCTATAAATCTTCGGTAATATCCAGCATGCCCCAAGAAACTTCACACTTATTTTTGAGTTACAGTAGTAGGTATATTTTTATTACCTTGATTTTAGTCGGGTCCACCTAGATTCCATTAGCAGAGATAAAATCCGCCAACACCACTCCTTCACTCTTCATCATATGGCACTTTTCAGTGCGCAAAGATAGCTGAGTCTGTTCACAGTGAGTTAAAACCTTTTCCAAATTTTTCAGTGCTTCTTCAAAATATTTTCCATAAGGAGTAAAATCATCCATAAAAATTTCCATACTATCATTAACTAATTCTAAAAATATGCCAATCACAACTCTTTGAAATGTGGCTGGTGCATTGCATAATCTAAAGGGAAGCACTCTGTATCCAAAGATCCCTAGGGACAGGTGAAGGCAGTTTGATCCTGGTCTTCAGAAGCAATCTGGATTTGATTGTACCCACTAAACCCATCCAAGAAGGAGAAGAACTTCTTCCTGGATAAGGTGTCAAGTACTTGATCAATGAAAGGTAGGGGAAAGTGATATTTCTGTGTTTCCTTGTTCAACTCTCTATAGTCCACATAGACTCTCCATTTACCATTATTCTTGGGTACTATTATGAGCAGAGACACCCACTCACTATCTGAAATGGGATATATAAATCCTGCTTCCAAGAGTTTTTAAATTTCTTCCTTCATGATGTCCCTAAGATTGGGGTTCATTCATCGTTGAGGCTGGCACACAGGAAGGGAGTCACTTTTTATATAAATGGGATGGGTGCATAGATTAGAGGGGATACCCCTCATGTCTATGTACTCCCAGGAAAATGCTCCCTCTTTATTTTTTAAGAGACTGATCAGGTGCTTCTGTTCATCTAGGGAAAGGATGGGATTAATATTCAGGGTTTTTCCAGACTATACCTCGATAGGAACACTTTTAATTTTTTTCAACACTGGAACTATATGAGTGTGACTGACTAATGCCTCTTCTGTGAGATTTTATTGTTCCTCTTCACCTAGAGTAGTATTCAGGATCTGATAAATTTTCTTATTGATAGAAGTGGGTTCACTAATGAAATTATTAATGGCGTTGTCTTCATTTTCATCCTTAAAGGTTAAGGCCTTCCCTATTGTTAATAATGGCGGAATGCCCTCTTCTTCCTCTGGCTCCATCCATAACGGAGTTTCATATTCTAAGCTCGGTCGAGCTGGAGGATAGAGAGTGACATTCTTTATCTCGGTGCCATCTGATATGGTCATAGACCTAGATCGACAGCTGATGCAAGCATCAACTATAGCTAACCAGGGTCTTCCCAAGATCAATGGGTCTCCTCCTAGATGTGACTTAGGTTGTAAAACCAAGAAGTCAACAGGGTACTCCAAAGAATCAACTGATATGATGAGATCATCCAAAATTCATTCAGGTTTAATAGTGGATCTATATACTAGTTCTAAAATGGTGGGGGTTGGCCTGATATTAGTGAGCCCCAGTTTTCTTACAGTTTAAATAGTCATAACGTTAATTGCTGCTCCTAATTCTACCAGTACGTTGGGTATCTGTGTATGCCCAATCTGCATAGTGACAGTGGGATTCCCAGGGTAGTCATATTTGGCCAAGAGGGTTTTTCCCATTATTAATGAAGATAATTTCCCTATGACATGAAAAGTGGGAGGATCCTTGGGTTTCCTTCCTAGTTTCCTTGTACATAGATCCCGAATAGTTTTGGAATAGATAGGTACGTCTTGAAGGGCCTGAAGGAGGGGAATTTTAACATAAAGTTTTTTTAACTCTCTTAAGAGGTTAAACTAAGGTTGTCCCACTATCTTTAGTAACATTAATATTTCAGGGTATGGCAGTTCCCTAATCAACTGAGTAGGCCATGTGTCGATAGATGCATCATTCTATGTTTCAACGAGCATATTAGTTGGATGTTCAGTGTCTTCAATGATGGGGGTCACCGCATTGGATAAATACTGTCGATTCATCCCTTCTTCATGCATAGATGATGGAACATCCTCAATGATCAAAGGCTCCACTACCTTTCTTGATCATAAGCAGATATCATTGCAGGGTACATGAGTAAGGGAGTAGGAAGGCATGTTGACAGTCTCAAACTCATGAACTGCTTTATTATTTGGGTTAGGGTTAGCTTGAGCAGGCAGTTGAGGCCGTATCGACATGTTGGGGACAACATTATTTTGGAGTTGCAACTATGAATGTTAATAAAGCTGAGGATATTGAGGAGGGTATGGTTGTTGAGAAAAATTTTGATGTGGAAGCTGTTGAGAGGGTTGATTATGGGGAAACTGGTTCCCAGGATGGAAATTCCTCCATCGAGGAGACCAAGAATTTGGTGGTTTAGTGGCTATGGTGGTTGAGCCTAGGGGTTCCAGGAGTTAAAATTTTTCATTGAAGGTTGAGAGGGGTACCATTGAGGATTAGAATAAGATGAATGGAATTGTGTATTCATATGCTACATATTATTCCAACTATTCATGTTATTCGAAAATGGAAATGAGTCTAGAGTCGTATCTTGATTTTGAGGATACCAAGGCTTTTTCTGTGTAATAAAGTAAGTTGGTTCCACCTCTGGAGTTGATTCCCGTAGAACAACCTTCAATTGAGGTAGTGACAGGAATTATTTTATATCATGGTTCAACTCGCACAGCTGACAAACTTCTACCTTGTCGAGCGGGCACTCCTTCAGAGGGTGGTTCTTTCTACATCTAGGGAAGAATACACCTTGTGCGAGATCCTCTACTGCTTGTTTCTACTTTTCCATCAGGACACCTATTTCCTAGGAGATGGAGCTCATCATTTCTGTTTTGAAATTTTCGAGGAGATTGCCTATCTTTACATGGGTGGATCCTCCATTAAATGACTTCTGAGTTCTGTTGAGGGAATCATGTTCTAATTTGTCCCATTTGTCCCATTTGTTATTCCTGGAAGACCCCCTGGAGTACCTTTTGCATAGTTCCATGATATTTTAAAAGGAATCCTTGGAGATATCCCCCTTTCCTAATAGGTTTAACATGTCTAGGCAATCATACCTAATCCCGTGAAGTAGGATTATTTTGAGCACATCTAACCCCATATTAGTCTGTCCATCTCTCTACACATTATATAAAATCCTTTCAACAAAATCTTCTATACATTCATCATCCTTATGTACCATTTTAAATAGTTCTTCTCTCATATCCTTGGTGTAGCCACCATCCCTTCATGCAGGGAATTACCCTCATGATGATGATTTTCTCCCATTTCCTCTTCCTCTTTGGGATCGCGTCTCTTACTCATATTTTCTTTTGTTTTATCCTCTTCGTTCTTCCACTAATCGATGAATTTCTGATGGAACTGTGTCCACTCCTCTTTTGTCACAACCTTCCTGTTAATGTGATAGATAAGATCTCTATCAGCCGATCCTGCAATACTAACTCTTTCTTCCTCTGCAGGGGTATTCGAGGCTATTGCAACTCCTCGTTTGTTCTCCATTGTAGAGACTAACGCTGCCACTCCATGGGTGGCAGGGCTTCTTCTGATGGGTGTTTCCTGATAGCAATCCCCAGTAGAAGAATTGGTTCTATCAACCAGGTCTTCAATGAATGTTCTTCTCCCTAATGCTGGACTTCGCCCACGGCCTTGACCACCTGTAGCGTTAGTGTTCTGTGGGGTTCTGGGATTTATAAGATGGCCACACTATACCCTTCTTGTATTCATGCAACCCAAAACATGCAAACAAAAAAAAAACTGAAGAAGAATGAATAAAGACAATTACCGGATGCAACTACAATAGTGTCTAATACTTATCCTCCCTGGAAATGGTGCCAAAATGTTGGGCACCCTATATGCCAAGTTAAT
The DNA here is from genome assembly GCA_001517045.1 of Pseudotsuga menziesii. Lineage (NCBI taxonomy): Eukaryota > Viridiplantae > Streptophyta > Pinopsida > Pinales > Pinaceae > Pseudotsuga > Pseudotsuga menziesii. The sequence goes on along the minus strand of LPNX010795144.1, from coordinate 1,184,217 downwards.
TAAAGCTAACATACAGAGTGTTCAATATAAATTGTCAACCCAGGGAAGTCTCTTATTTCAAGGATAATATGCACTATATATGCTTTAAACACTAAGTAGCTGATGATATAAGTAAATGATCCTATTTTCCTATTCAGCCACACTCATCCCATAATCCACTTAATCTAATCTACTTTCTCAAAAATGCAATGACAAGTACCTCCTACGATTCTTAATCTAGGATTGAAATTTTCATGAAATAACATCTAGATTATTTTTGCAGAAAGTAAAATCCCTGATTACGAAACCATCTAAAGATCCATCCAACTATCCTGATTTAATTATTCTAGAAATTCAAAGTACATGAATTGAATTTAGCTACTCTAGAAATTCAAAGTACAGGAATTGAATTCAGCTATTCTAGAAATTAAAAGTACAGGAATGAAATTCTACAATTATAAATGCAAAGGAACAAACTGCAAAGATCTAAAGAAAACAATAATTGGAATAACTAGGGATGAACAGGGCTATCACAACTATCACACAGTTGCATAAAAGATACTTAACCTATATAGTCGACTGACATACCACACCACTACAGTTTTAGAGGAGATGCAATTACTGAATATTCAAATGACCCACTGTAAATCAATCATTGTTGCAACTTACTATAAATAAAGGGAATTATCACAAAATCAAACAAAAGAATAAATACAACACCTAATTAACTTAGCAATCCTTATGGGAAGGCGGGCCTAGCCTTCACACAGAGATGCTAGAAGTAACACACGTTAAAACGGTGAGATCTAAAGAATCAAACTTCTTGTACTAAAAAATGGCAGATGAACACTCAGCCTTACTCACAGCTGATACAATAGTTTGGTTAAAAGTTCAACCCCTAGCTCAGAATGGTTCCCCATATTTATGCAATTACAATCATAACCTCTTCCTACTATTATCGGGCAACCATGAAAATATTTGATCTTCAAGCTGCCCTAATTACAATAAGTTATTACAGTTGTGGCCAGATGAGAGAAGAAGATATAGAGAAGCTATTATTCGAGACAGAAATAATGATCATGATTGATTGAGAAGATATTATGCATATTACAGCTACTTTCGAGCAGCGGCGCACTATTGCCTCCAAATCTATCGCAATATATTGTGGCTACCCTTGTACAGCTCGCATGGAATAATACACTGGGACCACGTTCTTTGGGAAACGATGGAATGGATGGTGATCAGCTTTAGAAATGAATGTCCATCCCTCCTTTGGCTTGTTCGGCCTGCTACACCTGTATTCTCTATATCTTGAAATATCTTTATAAAACCATAATATGTTAGCATAATTTAAGATGTAGAGCCCTGATTACCACAATCCTAAGCATTAATAAAATACGACAATGATTAACCATACATGTATGACTTGAGGGGCCAAGTGAGGGAAAAACATCTGTTTAGCATGCATAATAGAGTAGGATGAGAAAAAAAGAGGTGGATAAGGGAGGTAAAAAAGGGGCCATTTCTGGGCCCAACAAATGCTTGTCTTGATCATCTGTCCCGCATTGAGACAGGTGAAGATCCCACTAATATTGATGATGGATTTCTAGATGCACAGCTATTTTGAGTTGATATCACAGATGATCATTATGAACCGATAATTCAGTTCCTGGCAACCAGAGTTGTGTCGGAGGAGATGACGTCTAGTCAAAAGAAGCAGTTGGTAGTGAAGGTTTCAGATTTACAGCTGATCGCGGGACATTTATACAAGCTTGGATCTGATGAGATCCTGCAATGGTGCCTTCTATCTCATGAACAAGGAAAAATTCTGGAAGAAGCACATGTAGGAGTTGTGGGTGGATATTATGGAGGAAGGGATACTACGCGTAAAGTACTGCACATTGGGATATGGGGGCCTATGTTGCATAGTGATGCTATAGACTATGCACGGAGCTGCGATGTCTATCAACATGTCAGGAAACCATCGCGGTGAGATGAGATGCCGCTTGTACCATAGGTAAATTTACAACTTTTTGATAAATGGGCGGTGGGATTTGTTGGTCCAATCAACCTTCCAGGAAAGCGAACTAGTGCGCGCTACATCATCATCGCAATTGACGCCAGGAAAATATGGGCAGAGGCTACACCGGTTGTGGATTTTACTGCTACGACAATAGTAAATTTTTTCTTTGAAAACATCATGATGTGGTTTGGATGCCCTAGGATATTGATGAGCGACTAGGGTAGCCACTTTATCAACCGCACAGTAAAAGCACTGACAGAGAAGTTGCAGGTGCAGCACAAGAAAAGAACCCCATATCATCCATAGGCAAATGGAATTGTAGAAGCATTCAATAAAATATTCGAAACCACGCTGACGAAGGTATGTAATTCTAAATAGGATGACTAGGAAAAATCCATTCAAACTAGTATATAGGAAAGAGGCATTTATTCCTATAGAATACATTGTTCCTAGTCTGCACATCACCGCAGCAACTGGTATGGGCGATGAAGAGGCACTTGAGGAGTGCGCAATGTAGCTACTTTAACTAGAAGAGGATTGCTTCATTGCGGGCTTCCAGCAATGTTTCGAGAAGGATTGCCAGAAGGCATGGCATGATCGCCACATTAAAAGCAAACAATTTTCTCAAGGATATTTGGTGTTGTTACATGACAGCAAGTTCATCAAGCATCCAGGTAAGTTACAAACGCACTAGTTAGGCCTGTGCATCTTCTGTGCACCGTTCAGGACACTATTGGAGAATATCATTTGGAAGCAAGAGATTTTGGTTGATCCCATAAAGATTGTGCTCGTTATGATCCTACCACCACATACTAATCTGAAGATGCTTCATGCAACACTGGGGCATAATAGGTACTATCGCAAGTTTATCCATGGTTATGCTGCAATTACCGTGCCCATTGATAAACTGTTAAAGAAGCATGCTGAATTCATATGGTGTGAGGAATGTCAAATTAGCTTTGATACATTGAAGGCCAAGATGGATTCATCACCCATACTTGTGTTCCCCAATTCAACCAAGGAGTTTCATGTCCATGTCGATGCCTCGTCTGTTGCGTTGCGAGTGGTACTCACGCAACCAGGAAAAGGAGATCCGGATCATCCAATTGCCTTTGCTAGCAAAAAGTTACCTATTTTTGAGAATGATTACACAACCACAAAAAGAGAGGGGTTGGCGATGGTATATGTGCTGCAAAATTTTAGACATTATCTCTTGGGTGGTAACTTCAAGATTTTCACTGACCATTCGGGTTTGAAGTATCCAGTCAATAAGCTTGTGTTGGGGGGGAATATTTGTCACTGGCTACTTCTTTTTTAGGAATTTTATTTAAAAATAATTGTGAAACTAGGATGCCTGAATGTTGTTGGGCACCCTATATGTAAGTTAATTAAAGCTAACATACAGAGTGTTCAATATAATTTGTCAACCCAGGGAAGTCTCTTATTTCAAGGATAATATGCACTATATATGCTTTAAACACTAAGTAGCTGATGCTATAAGTAAATGATCCTACTTTCCTATTCATCCACACTCATCCCATAATCCACTTAATCTAATCTACTTTATCAAGAATGAAATCACAAGTACCTCCTACGATTCTTAATCTAGGATTGAAATTTTAAGGAAATAACATCTAGATTACTTTTGTAGAAAGTAAAATCCCTGATTACCAAACCATCTAGAGATCCATCCAACTATCTTGATTTAGTTATCCTAGAAATCCAAAGTACATGAATTGAATTTAGATACTGTAGAAATTCAAAGTACAGGAATGAAATTCTACAATTATAAATGAAAAGGAACAAACTACAAAGATCTAAAGAAAACATTAATTGAAAGAACTAGGGATGAATAGGGATGTCACAGCTATAACATAGTTGCATAAAAGACAGTTAACCTATACAGTCAACTGACACACCACACCACTGCAGTTTTACAGGAGATGCAATTACTGATTATTCAAATGACACACTATAAATCAATAACTGTTGTATCTTACTATAAATAAAGGAAATTATCACAAAATCACACAACAGAATAAATACAATACCTAATTAACTTAGCAATCCCTGTGGGAAGGTGGGCCCATATTTCACACAGAGATGCTAGAAGTAACACACGTTAAAACGCTGATATCTGAAGAATCAAACTCCTTGTATTAAAAAATGGCAGATGAACACACAACCTTACTCACAACTGATACAATAATTTGGTTAAAAATTCAACCCCTGGCTCAGAATGGTTCCCCATATTTATGCAATTACAATCATAACCTCTTCCTACTATTATCAGGAAACCATGAAGATCTCTGATCTTTAGGCTGTCGTAATTACAATAAGCTCTTACAGTCGTGGCAAGATGAGAGAAAAAGATATAGGGAATCTATTATTAGAGCTAGAAATAATGATCATGATTGATTGAGAAGATATTCCATGGATTATAGCTACTTTTGAGCAACAACACACTATTGCCTCCAAATCTATCGCAATCTATTGTAGCCACCCTTATACAGCTGACATGGAATAATACATTGGGACCGCGTTCTTTGGGCAACGATGGAATTGATGGTGATCAAATTTAGCAATGAATTTCCATCCCTCCTTTGGCATGTTCGGACCGATACACCTGTATTATGTGTATCTCAAAATATCTTTATAAAACCATCATAAGTTAGCATAATTTAAGATGTAGAGCCCTGATTACCACAATCCTAAGCATTAATAAAATAAGACAATGATTAACCATACCTGTATGACTTGAGGGGCCAAGTGAGGTAAAAAAATCTGTTTAGCATACATAATAGAGTAGGATGAGGCAAAAAGAGGTGGATAAGGGTGGTAGAAAAGGGGCCATTTCTAGGCCCAATATCTCCCCCTAACTATCCTATTGCATGTCCTCGTGCAACAACCTCCATTATTCTGAATCTGGCATTGTGCTTTATTGATGGAGAGAAGAAAAGTTGTATGGGAATTTAGATGTTCCTTATTTTTCTACAAATCCCTTATGGACAACCCAATATCTCCAACATTTCTGCTCTTCTTCCCTTGTTAATGAGAAATCTTCCCTGTATGGTTTTGTTGGCCACCAGATGAGAGGAAATTTAAATTTTAGTCCCAGCCAATTAACCCCACTTTCCCTCATGCATCCAACATAACCCTCAATCCTGGAAAGTGCTTGTTCAAAATTCCTGTAATAGTATGGGTCCCTATTTCTCCAACCCTCCATCTATGCTGACTACCTTCCAAAGCCATTCAATGATGCATGCAAATTTGGCTGGTACAAGTAGAAATAACCCTTTTCTTGAAGTTCCATTATATGCTGAGTTTGGATGGGACATGAGAGTAGAATATGATATCGAGCGAGGAGAAGACAAGGATTCTGAGGTTCACTTCGGATCCAAAGATTAGAGTGGGCCTCATTGTGAGAGAAAGTTTGGAAAGACCTTTCCCACTGAACATGATTGCTAACAAAGGAGGCAAAATACCTCCGTTGAACATCACCTGAGAAAGGAACAGGATTCGAATGGTGGTCCAAAGGACAAGCCATCTCATGCAAATAAAGCTCACACAACAAATTGTAATCCTACAAATTTTTCCAGGAATTTCACGGAGGTTTCTATTTCATATGATCTTCCTTCTTTCGCATCCCTCAGTTTAAACCAAATAAAATGCTCAAATAAAAACATAGGGTAATAGGAGGATGGTACACTGGTACCCAATAATTCCTATGAAAGAGTATACAGCTGGTATTTTTCTACCTGGATGGACTTGAACTTTTTCAGCTCCCTTAGCTCCTTTTTTAGTTCTTCCCCACAGAGTTTTTGGGTCATGATTTATTCTACCCATTTTTCCTTCAGTTCCTTGATGGGATTTCTATGTTCAGCGAGGGACACCATCCCTTCTTGATATCTCTCCACTTAACTCCTCCACTTCCTCACTTCTATTCTCAAGATCTAGAGTTCTTCTATAAGCTTCAGTATTTATTCTTCTTTAGGATGTTCTTCCTTATCAGAATCCAAATTGATAAAATTTTGAGGAAGTTGAGTCCATACCTTATCACCTAATGTGCCACATTGAACATCTTGCACTTCTGAGATCACTTTTGGGGGTGCTTTCTCTTGTGTAACAGCATCCCTTCCTGGAATTTCTTTTGCAGCAACTTCAACCATAGGTAGTCCTGAAACAAATTCTGGAGATGTTGGTTCTTATGTAATAACATCCTCTTTTTGGAGTTCTCCTTTAGCAACTTCAGTAGCTGATTGTGAGGATGTTGGTTCTTGTGGGATAACTTCCTCCTGAATTTTAATCTCCTTATATACCTGATTATCAGCTACAACTTCAAAAGGGGGATACAAGGCCACTGGTTCTTGTGTAACAGAGCCTTTCCCTTCTCATTCTTCATGCTACTGGGATTGTAGAGTTGCTTTCATGTCTTTTTCAATATGGAGCTCTTCCTCAAGGATTTCAGTTTCCCATGAGGATTGTGATTACATTTGTTCATCCTCTCCTAAATCCAAATCAGGAATGATATCCATTCTAGGGTTGGCTTCTTGTTGCATTCTGAGAGTCTCCACAGAAATTTCCAGGGATGTTGGTTCTTATGTAGCAACATCCTCGTTTACTTCCTCATCTTCCTACTATTGGGATTCCATTTCTATTACGTCTATGTCATGAGATGGTTTAGGGGTCATAGTGAAAATTTCTTCATTAAATTACAGAATGTTTTCAATCCCTAGTTCTTCTTCCCCCATTTGGGTGGAAACTTGAACAAGAATATTCAAGGATGTTGGTTCTTGTGTATCAGCGTCCTGTTTGACCTCATCATCATTTTGTTGTTGGGGTTCCATCCCTATTGGTTCTATGCTCTGAGAAGGTTCATGGGTTACAGTGCAAGCTTCTTCAACAAAATCAGGAATAAACTCATCCTTTGGTTTATCTATCCCAATTTGGGTGGAAATTTCAACAGGAATATTCAAAGATGCTGGTTCTTGTGTATTAACATCCGGTTCATTTGCTACTTTGCTTTTATGGAGTTTCTCTTGGGGAGCCTCACCATCCTTCCAATCAGGTTGTCCCTATTCTTCCAAAGCTATAGGCATGGGATGTTGTGTCACAAAGGCACGAACTATGACCTTGTAACCTGACTATTTAAATATTTCTCCACACACAGGACAAACCACTCTTTCTTCCTCATCACCAACCTCAACAGGAGTTGATCCTTCTAATTGGTTTACATCTTCAGCCAATGTGTGTAGCTTCCTTTCACCCTGTTTTCTTGCACGCTTCCTTCCAATTTTCTAGTTCCTTCCAGAGTGATTGTACTTCCTCCTTTAATAGCCCATTTTCATATAGAATTCCTTCAATTTGAGGTTCTTCTGCATCCGTTTCTTGTGGGGCATCATTTGCTTTGGGTCTCAGAATGGGGAACTCGATTTGTGCTTCTAGAGTTTCCCATCTTTCCCATGTTGCTTCTCTTGCTATAACTTACCTGGTTCTTTTTCATCTTATTGGTGGTGATGCCCGTATTTCATATTTTGATCTCCTCCTTTATCTCCATGGTGCGAGAATTTCCAAATTTGTGGCTGATGTGGAAGGGATATCCTCTGTTTCAACAATTTCTTGTTCTTCCTAGATCAAGGTTCCTCCCCATTCAGGGGAAGATTAAATGGTAAACACCTCTATGTTTTCTTCTGTTATCATATCTCTAACATCTTCGGCTTCAACTGTTGCAGCATCTAATGCTACTCTAGTTTCATCCTCTACTGTCAGAGCTACCATATTATTTAATCTTTCTATAGGGTTTTCTTGTGCATTCTACTCCAATTGTTCTTCTTCGTCTCCTGACTGATCCTCCGATCCAGTCTCATCCCCCCCCCCAAATTAGTTGGAGGGACTTTGAACCTCCTATTTATCTGCATTTCCCCCCAACTGTTGATTGGCAGGCTCTTCTTGGTTTTGAACAGGCCCCACGAGTACATGTACTTATATTTCCTCTTCTATTGGAACACTAGGAAAAAGAGCGGGTTCCTGAATTTGACCTGTAAATTGCTCCCAGGTTTGGTTTTGTTGAGCTAGGGCCCATAAAATTATTAATTTAATTAGGACATGGTGGGTAAGGGAGGAGTTTGGATGGTTGTCTATTCTGAAAAACCCCGCCATATGGTGTAAATCATTGAATAAATAAAATGGAATGTTTAGCAAGGTCCTGTGACGGAGATGAGATAATAAAGTAAATTCAGAGTAATAAGCCATTTGATACCTACCTTCACAAGTGATATACTTCTTGAGGAAAATTACTACTTGATCGCATGGCTGAGGTAGTGACTGTAATGCTATCCCCTTCCATTACTATTAAATGTGCTCCCCTTCTCTTAGAAAATCCTGTACTATTGCAGGATTGGGGGTTCTTCGTCCAAACCAGGCCCTGCACACTTGAGAAAGGTCAGTGACCTTAGCCACTATTGCTTCAGATACTTCGATACGTAACCCCCAAACTTCTAAGTGGGTTTCTATAATATTTAAGGCGAATTTTAGAGCTGTCTCACGATGAAACCCATTCCCGCGTTGGAAGAATTCAGCCTATCTCGCAGCTTGAAAAATAGCAAAAACTTCAGCATTTGTTCTAAGTTATCACATGTTTGGAGGTTCATGCCAAGCTTGGATACCCATGTTTGTTTTCCTTCAGAAGTGTGTTGCAGTCTGACATATTACAAATATCGACAATGGAGGTTAAAGCACAGAGTATGCATGAATAACTGAGAGTGGAGTTGGGTAAATTCAGAAAGTTTCAGAGCATAGAAATGTTTTGAATATATCCCAAATTACGAAAGTTGGCGGTTATCAGGTAACATAAATAGTCATTAAGTCATACGAGTGGATGGTTAACGATATGGAGGTGTAATAATGGGCACAGAAAGGAAGGCATGATTAATATTTTTAGATCCAGTTAATACTTAATCAAGTAGATAATCAGAACCATACCTTCAAAAATATGCGATGGATGGTGACCTTTGGAAAATAATAGAGCGTGTGAAGTGCAGCCATTTAAGTGTAATTATTATTGCAGGTATGTTGTAATGACCTTTTCTATTGGTGAACCAAAACCATCATGTCAAATTGGTTTGAAACATTATGAATGCTGGAATATAAATCAGAATCACCAGCGTCAGGAATCCGAGCCAGATCTGGAAGAGTCGCTAACCACGGTTGCAAAGAATTCTTCCAATAATGGAGGATTCACAGCCGTAGACCATAGATAAATCAAGAAGTTTAGCAGAGTCACGGCCTTGGATTATAGAAAAATCAACCAATTGTGGCGGATTCATAGCTGCCGAAAAAGGTGAAAATGGACAAAAGTGAAACGGTACCGTAGCAGCAGGAAAAGGTGAAAATGGATAAAAGTGAAACGGTGTCGTAGCTGCCGAAAAAGGTGAAAATGGACAAAAGTGAAACAATGTCACAGCTGTCGGAATTATAAAAAGGATTTAAGCTGACGGAAGTTGACGATGTTGCAGCTGCGTGGAACGGGGTAAAGGGCAGAAGTTTACGGTGTTGCAGCTGCGTAGAACAGGGTAAAGGAAGAAGTTTAACTGTGTTGCAACTGCACAGAACATGGTAAAGGTGGAAATTTATGGTGTTACAGCTGCACAAAAGGGGGTAGAAGGAAATGATTTTGAAGGTGTTGTAGTTGCGCGAAAGTGGGTAAAGGAATGTGTTGCGGCTGCAACATATTTGTTCAAGGAATTTCCTTTTGATGCAGGAAGTTACAGAAGGATGACCTTGGTCAATAGGCCCAATGATGACCACCGCTCCTTAGGCGCTTCCTTGCACATTTTATTTAAGAAAAAGTGATCAAGTGCAAAAGAAAAAGATAACAATAAATGTAAAAATATCAATTTATTTATGTACAAAAAATTTATGTAAGATCTACAGCGATTAACTAAGGATTGATAGGGGCAGAGAAAGATTCCTTCCTTTGATCTAACATTAGAGAGAATTTGAGGTCAAAAATGGGCCTCAAAAGGACCAAAATGTACTATAAAAATCAACCAATTACATTCTAGTAGATGACATCATCCCCCATGGTTGAGGTGGCATTGCATGAGTTAAGAATGCTTATTTGTCACATTTTCAATGGTGGATGAAAAGCCATAGTTAACCAAGGTAGTGGTACAAGTACTTTTAAGTCATAAAGTAAAGTACTCATAATAAAAGTCATTTCACACTTTTTCATAAAATAATATTATTGTCATTTTCAAGTAAAGTACTCATCATTCATACA
>LPNX010795144.1:1162260-1173899 GCA_001517045.1 Pseudotsuga menziesii | reverse complement strand
CCCATAAAACCCCTAACTCATAATATTTTAATATATCTTATATTTTTGTAGTACATCTCTTAGGAGGCCCATTTTTGACCTCAAATTCTCTCTAATGGTGGTAGTCCAGATCAGTTGCAATCTATGAAGTGAATGCGTCTTTTGAAATGGGCTTATGGTACAGTCACAGCCTGTGACCATTAGCAAATAATGGTGCACGATTCTCATCAATGGTTACCAAGTGGACTATACCATTATCAAATACTCTGTCAACCAGGTATGGGCCCAACCATCTTGTGCATAATTTACCCTTGAAGTCCCTTTTGAATCTTGAATCATATAATAATGCCGAGTCTCCCTCGTAGAAGACTTTCTTTTTGATGAATCAATCATGCCAATTGGATCTCTGTTGCTGGATTAATACTGTCTGATCCACAACAGCTAAACAATTCTCGTCAAGTTCATTCAATTGATTCAATCTTCTCTTCTGAGCTTTGGTCACATCTAAGTTTACCTCCGTAGTTGTCTTCAAAGTCTTAATTTCAAATTCAATTGGGAAGAGAACACTTTTCCCATACACCAAGTCATAAGGAGAGAAACCTGTAGTGTTGTGCCAAGTAGTATGATATGCCCACAATGCTTTCGAAAGTCTATCAGCCCAATCTCTATGATGGCTCTTGACCATACTGGTAAGGATGGCTTCAATAACTTTGTTAGTGCTTTCCACCTGGCCATTGGCTTGGGGATGGTATGGTGAAGCTATTTGGTGTTGAATATGGTACTTTCATAGCAGAGCTTTGAATTGATTCGACACAAACTAAGGTCCTCCATCAGTAACCACTTCCTTGGGTACCCCGAAATGGGTAAATATTTCACCATACAGGAAATCGATCACAGCCTGGTCATTGGCTTTGACCAGAGTCACAACTTCTAACCATTTCTTCCTGTAGTCGATACAGACCAAGATGTATGATTTCTGCTTGGAATGAGGGATGATAGGACCAACAAAATCTAAGGCCCATCTATCAAAGGGTTTAACCACCAATTATGGTTGAAGAGGCATTTGATCTAATCTATTGGGTTGACCCGTCCTCTGGAAGCTATCACAAGGTTGGGCATATTGTTTTGCATCCCTAAAAAGGGTCAGCCAATAGTATCCCATTCTCAACGCTTTGTGTCCTGTCCTCCTATATGTGAAATTCCCCCCACAAGGCTCATCATGGCAGGCCTTCAAAATATGGAATATTTCATCTTCTCTTACACATCTTCTGATCTCAAGATCAGGGCCTATGTAGAAGAGATGACCATCTATCCAACAATACCTGGCACTTTGTTGAATAATTTTCATCTTTCCTCTTTTGGACAAATGTGATCGAATCTTTCCTACAACCAAGTAGTTAACGACATCTACATACCAACGGGAGTGAGCTGAAACTACAAATAAGTTTTCATCTGGAAAAGAGTCCTCAACAGGAAAATTATCATCACTGTTAGTAAAACAAGATAAAAAATCAGCGACAACATTTTCTCTTCCAGTTCTGTCTATAATGGTAATATCAAATTCTTATAATAGTAATAGCCACCTAGTTACCCTAGCATTGGTAACAGGTTTGTTCATTAGATATTTGATGGCCAAGTGGTCAGTGTGCACAAATGTAGGATATCCAATGATATAATGTTGAAATTTTTTAATGGAGTAAACAATTGCTAATAACTCCTTCTCGATAACAGTATAATTAAGTTTAGCAGGGGCTAAGTTTTTACTAATATAATAAACTGCATAAGGTGCTTGACCATCCTACTGTCCTAAAACTGCTCCAATGGCAGTATCAGAAACATCTGAAGAAATGTGAAAAGGCAGGGTCCAATTGGGCCCTCTTAGGATTGGAGCTATGGATAGCTTCTCCTTAAGTTTGACAAACACTGTCTGGCACACCTCATTCCAAATAAATTGCACATCCTTCATTAATAGTGAAAACAAAGGAGAGGCAAGTTTGGAAATGTTTTCTATAAATCTTCGGTAATATCCAGCATGCACCATGAAACTTCGCACTTATTTTTGAGTTACAGGAGTAGGTATATTTTTATTACCTTGATTTTAGTGGGGTCCACCTAGATTCCATCAGCAGAGATAAAATGTCCCAACACCACTCCTTCACTCTTCATCATATGGCACTTTTGAGTGCAAAAAAGATAGTTGGGTCTGTTCACAGTGAGTTAAAACCTTTTCCAAATTTTTCAGTGCTTCTTCAAAATATTTTCCATAAGGAGTAAAATCATCCATAAAAATTTCCATACTATCATTAACTAATTCTAAAAATATGTCAATCACAACTCTTTGAAATGTGGCTAGTGCATTGCATAATCCAAAGGGAAGCACTCTGTATGCAAAGATCCCTTGGGATAGGTGAAGGTATTTTGATCCTGGTCTTCAGGAGCAATCTGGATTTGATTGTACCCACTAAACCCATCCAAGAAGGAGAAGAAATTCTTCCTGGAGAAGGTGTCAAGTACTTGATCAATGAAAGGTAGGGGAAAGTGATATTTTTGTGTTGCCTTGTTCAGCTCTCTATAGTCCACATAGACTCTCCATTTACCATTATTCTTGGGTATTATTATGAGCAGAGACACCCACTCATTGTCTGAAATGGGATATATAAATCCTACTTCCAAGAGTTTTTAAATTTCTTCCTTCATGATGTCCCTAAGATTGGGGTTCATTCATCATTGAGACTGGCACACAGGAAGGGAGTCACTTTTGATATAAATGGGATGGGTGCACATATTAGAGGGGATACCCCTCATGTCTATTTTCTCCCAGGAAAATGCCCCCTCGTGTTTTTTTAAGAGACTGATCAGGTGCTTCTGTTCATCTAGGGAAAGGCTGGGATTAATATTCAGGGTTTTCCAGACTATACCTCGATAGGAACACTTTTCAATTTTTTTCAACACTGGAACTATATGAGTGTGACTGACTAATGCCTCTTTTGTGAGATTTTCTTGTTCCTCTTCACCTAGAGTAGTATTCAGGATCTGATAAATTTTCTTATTGACAGAAGTGGGTTCACTAATGAAATTATTAATGGCGTCGTCTTCATTTTCATCCTTAAAAGTTAAGGCCTTCCCTATTGTTAATAATGGCTGAATGCCCTCTTATTCCTCTAGCTCCATCCATAATGGAGTTTCATATTCTAAGCTCAGTCAAGCTAGAGGATAGAGAGTGACGTTCTTTATCTCGGTGCCATCTAATATGGTCATAGACCTAGATCGACAGCTGATGCAAGCATCACCTGTAGCTAACCAGGGTCTTCCCAAGATCAATGGGTCTCCTCCTAGATGCAACTTAGGTTGTAAAACCAAGAAGTCAGCAGGGTACTCCCAAGAATCAACTTATATGATGAGATCATCCAAAATTCATTCAGGTTTAATAGTGGATCTATCTTCTAGTTCTAAAATGGTGGGGGTTGGCCTGATATTAGTGAGCCCAAGTTGTCTTATAGTTTAAATAGTCATAACGTTAATTGCTGCTCCTAATTCTACCAGTACGTTGGGTATCTGTGTATGCCCAATCTGCATAGTGATAGTGGGATTCCCAGGGTAGTCATATTTTTCCAAGAGGGTTTTTGCCATTATTAATGCAGATAATTTCCCCATGACATGAAAAGTGAGAGGATCCTTGGGTTTAATTCCTAGTTTCCTTGTACATAGATCCCGAACACTTCTGGCATAGATAGGCATGTCTTGAAGGGCCTGAAGGAGGGGAATTTTAACATAAAGTTTTTTTAACTCTCCTAAGAGGTTAAACTAAGGTTGTCCCACTACCTTTAGTAACATTAATATTTCAGGGTATGGCGGTTCCCTAATCAATTGAGTAGGCCATGCGTTGATAGATGCATCATTCTATGTTTCAGCCAGCATATTAGTTGGATGTTCAGTGTCTTCAATGATGGGGGTCGCTGCATTGGATAAATACTTTCGATTCATCCCTTCTTCATGCACAGATGATGGAACATCCTCAATGATCAAAGGCTCCACTACCTTTCTTGATCATAAGCAGATATCATTGCAGGGTACATGAGTAAGGGAGTAGGAAGGCATGTTGATAGTTTCAAACTCATGGACTACTTTATTATTTGGGTTAGGGTTAGCTTGTGTAGGTAGCTGAGGCCGTATCGACATGTTGGGGACAACATTATTCTGGATTTGCAACTGTGAATGTTAATAAAGCTGAGGATATTGAGGAGGGTATGGTTGTTGAGAAAAAGTTTGATGTGGAAGCTGTTGAGAGGGTTGATTATGGGGAAACTGGTTCCCGGGATGGAAATTCCTCCATCCAGGAGACCTAGAATTTGGTGGTTCAGTGGCTATGGTGGTTGAGCCTAGGGGTTCCAGGAGTTAAAATTTTTCATTGAAGGTTGAGAGGGGTACCATTGAGGATTAGAATAAGATGAACGGAATTGTGTATTCATATGCTACATATTATTCCAACTATTCATGTTATTCGAAAATGGAAACAAGTTTGGAGTCATATCTTGATTTTGAGGCTGCCAAGGCTTTTTCTGTGTAATAAAGTAAGTTGGTTCCACCTCTGGAGTTGATTCCTGTAGAACAACCTTCACTTGAGGTAGTGACAGGAATTATTTTATGTCATGGTTGAACTCGCATAGCTGACACACTTCTACCTTGTCGAGCGGGCACTCCTTTAGAGGGTGGTTCTTTCTACATCTAGGGAAGAATACACCTTGTGTGAGATCCTCTACTGCTTGTTTCTGCTTTTCCATCAGGACACCTATTTCCTAGGAGATGGAGCTCATCATTTCTGTTTTGAAATTTTCGAGGAGATTGCCTATCTTTACACGGGTGGCTCTTCCATTAAATGACTTCTGAGTTCTGTTGAGGGAATCATGTTCTAATTTGTCCCATTTGTCCCATTTGTTATTCCTGGAAGACCCCCTAGAGTACCTTTTGCATAGTTCCATGATATTTTAAAAGGAATCCTTGGAGATATCCCCCTTTCCTAATAGATTTAACATTTCTAGGAAATCATACCTAATCCTGTGAAGTAGGATTATTTTGAGCACATATAACCCCATATTAGTCTGTCCATCTCTCTACACATTATATAAAATCCTTTCGACAAAATCTTCTATACTTTCATCATCCTTATGTACCATTTTAAACAGTTCTTCTCTCTTATCCTTGGTGTAGCCACCGTCCCTTCATGCAGGGAATTACCCTCATGATGATGATTTTCTCCCATTTTCTCTTCCTCTTCGGGATCGCGTCTCTGACTCATATTTTCCTTTGTTTCATCCTCTTCGTTCTTCCACTAATCGATGAATTTCTGATGGAACTGTGTCGACTCCTCTTTAGTCACACCCTTCCTGTTAATGTGATAGATAAGATCTCTATCAGCCGATATTGCAATACTAACTCTATCTTCCTCTGCAAGGGTATTCGAGGGTGTTGCAACTCCTCGTGTGTTCTCCATTGTAGAGACTAACGCTGCCACTCCATGGGTGCCAGGGCTTCTTCTGATGGGTGTTTCCTGATAGCAATGCCCAATAGAAGAATTGGTTCTATCAACTAGGTCTTCAACGAATGTTCTTCTCCCTAATGCTGGACTTCTCCCACGGCCTTGACCACCTGCAGCGTTAGTGTTCTGTGTGGTTCTGGCATTTATAATATGGCCACACTGTACCCTTCTTGTATTCATGCAACCCAAAACATGCAAACAAAAAAAAACTGAAGAAGAATGAATAAAGACAATTACCGGATGCAACTACAATAGTGTCTAATACTTATCCTCCCTGGCAATGATGCCAAAATGTTGGGCACCCTATATGGCAAGTTACTTAAAGCTAACACACAGAGTGTTCAATATAAATTGTCAACCCAGGGAAGTCTCTTATTTCAAGGATAATATGCACTATATATGCTTTAAACACTAAGTAGCTGATGCTATAAGTAAATGATCCTATTTTCCTATTCAGCCACACTCATCCCATAATCCACTTAATCTAATCTAATTTCTCAAGAATGCAATGACAAGTACATCCTATGATTCTTAATCTAGGATTGAAATTTTCATGAAATGACATCTAGATTAGTTTTGCAGAAAGTAAAATCCTTGATTACCAAACCATCTAAATATCCATCCAACTATCCTGATTTAATTATTCTAGAAATCCAAATTACATGAATTGAATTTAGCTACTCTAGAAATTCAAAGTACAGGAATTGAATTCAGCTATTCTAGAATCTAAAAGTACAGGAATGAAATTCTACAATTATAAATGCAAAGGAACAAACTACAAAGATCTAAAGAAAACAGTAATTGAAATAACTAGGGATGAAGAGGGCTATCACAACTATCACACAGTTGCATAAAAGATACTTAACCTATATAGTCGACTGACACACCACACCACTACAGTTTTAGAGGAGATGCAATTACTGATTATTCAAATGACACACTGTAAATCAATCATTGTTGCAACTTACTATAAATAAAGGAAATTATCACAAAATCAAACAAAAGAATAAATACAACACCTAATTAACTTAGCAATCCTTGTGGGAAGGCGGGCCTAGCCTTCACACAGAGATGCTGGAAGTAACACACGTTAAAACATTGAGATCTAAAGAATCAAACTTCTTGTACTAAAAAATGGCAGATGAACACTCAACCTTACTCACAGTTGATACAATAGTTTGGTTCAAAGTTCAACCCCTAGCTCAGAATGGTTCCCCATATTTATGCAATTACAATCATAACCTCTTCCTACTATTATCGAGCAGCCATGAAAATATCTGATCTTCAAGCTGCCCTAATTATAATAAGATATTATAGTTGTGGCCAGATGAGAGAAGAAGATATAGAGAAGCTATTATTTGAGACAGAAATAATGATCATGATTGATTGAGAAGATATTATGCAGATTACAGCTACTTTCGAGCAACGGCACACTGTTGCCTCCAAATCTATCGCAATCTGTTGCAGCTACCCATGTACAGCTCGCATGGAATAATACACTGGGACCACGTTCTTTGGGAAATGATGGAATGGATGGTGATCAGCTTTAGAAATGAATGTCCATCCCTCCTTTGGCTTGTTCGGCCTGCTACACCTGTATTCTCTATATCTTGAAATATCTTTATAAAACCATCATATGTTAGCATAATTTAAGATGTAGAGCCCTGATTACCGCAATCTTAAGCATTAATAAAATAAGACAATGATTAACCATACATGTATGACTTGAGGGGCCAAGTGAGGGAAAAAAATTTGTTTAGCATGCATAATAGAGTAGGATGAGAAAAAAAGAGGTGGATAGGGGAGGTAAAAAAGGGGCCATTTCTAGGCCCAACAAATGCTTGTCTTGATCATCTGTCCCGCATTGAGACAGGTGAAGAGCCCACTAATATTGATGATGGATTTCCAGATGCACAACTATTTTGAGTTGATATCACAGATGAGCATTATGCACCGATAATTCAGTTCCTGGCAACCAGAGTTGCGTCGAAGGAGATGACGTCTAGTCAAAAGAAGCAGTTGGTAGTGAAGGTTTCAGATTTATAGCTGATCATGGGACATTTATACAAGCTTGGATCTGATGAGATCCTGCAACGGTGCCTTCTATCTCATGAACAAGGGAAAATTCTAGAAGAAGCACATGCAGGAGTTATGGGTGGATATTATGGAGGAAGGGATACTACGCGTAAAGTACTGCACGCTGGGATATGGGGGCCTATGTTGCATAGTGATGCTATAGACTATGCACGAAGCTGCGATGTCTGTCAACATGTCAGGAAACCATCACGGTGAGATGAGATGCTGCTTGTACCACAGGTAACTTTACAACTTTTTGATAAATGGGCGGTGGGATTTGTCAGTCCAATCAACCCGNAACATGTCAGGAAACCATCACGGTGAGATGAGATGCTGCTTGTACCACAGGTAACTTTACAACTTTTTGATAAATGGGCGGTGGGATTTGTCAGTCCAATCACCCCGCCAGGAAAAGCGAACTAGTGCGCGCTACATCATCACAACAACTGGTGCCAGGAAAATATGGGCAGAGGCTGCACCGGTTGCAGATTGCACCGCTACGACAATAGTAAATTTCATCTTTGCAAACATCGTGATGTGGTTTGGATGCCCTAGGATATTGATGAGCGACTAGGGTAGCCACTTTATCAACCGCACAGTAAAAGCACTGACAGAGAAGTTGCAGGTGTAGCACAAGAAAAGAACCCCATATCATCCATAGGTAAATGGAATTGTAGAAGCATTCAATAAAATCTTTGAAACCACGCTGACGAAGGTATGTAATTCTAAATAGGATGACTAGGAAAAATCCATTCAAACTAGTATATGGGCAAGAGGCAGTTATTCCTATAGAATACATTGTTCCTAGTCTGCACATCACCGCAGCAACTGGTATGGGTGATGAAGAGGCACTTGAGGAGTGCGCAATGTAGCTACTTCAACTGGAAGAGGATCGCTTCATTGCGGGCTTCCAACAATGTGTCGAGAAGGATTGCAAGAAGGCATGGCATGATCGCCACATTAAAAGCAAACAATTTTCTCAAGGATATTTGGTGCTGTTACATGACAGCAAGTTCATCAAGCATCCAGGTAAGTTACAAATGCACTAGTTAGGCCTGTATCTTGTTCATTCAATTACTTCTGGGGGTGCAGTTTAGTTGCAATAGTTAGATGGAGTGGTGTTGCTGAAGCTTGTAAATGGTAGCCACTTGAAGCCTTATAAGACAGGGGCAGAAGGTCACACTGTTTGAAGCACTGCATAATGAAAAGTAAAAAATAAAAATAAAAATGGGCCCACGAGAAGGGGCCATATTCGGTTAAAGGGTAGGTAACTCAGCAGAGAATAGTCAGTTAACTAGAGAAACCGGTTGTGTCGAAACAAAGGGGTGCAATAGACAAAAGTTTGTGCATCAGTAGGAGGCTACGCTAAGGAAAGAGGGCTGCGACAAGGTGGTTTGCTGAAACAAGGGGGTGTGATAAACAAAAGGTTGTGCATCAGCAGGAGGATGTGCTAAGGAAAGAGGGATGTGACAAGGTGGTCCACCGAAACCATGGGGTGCAATAAACAAAAGGCTATGCATCAGTAGAAGGCTGCACTGAGGAAAGAGGGATGTGACAAGGTGGTCCGCCGGAACAAGGGGGTGCGACCGACAAAAAGTTGCAGGTCAGCAGGAGGCTGTGCTAAGAGAAGAAGGTTGCGACAAGGTGGTCCGTTTGACCAAGGTTGTGTGATAGGAAAAGATGGCACATATGGAGGAGGCTACGCTAAGAAGATAGGGCCATGACATGAAAAATGGTTAGGGTTTCCAGGGATAGAAAGAGTGTCTTGCAGTGTACGGGAGACTCCATGACGGTGACCAAATGTCACGTTAATACTCAATAATGACTATGAAAGAAGGAAATGATGGCATGGCTCACATCATAAGTTAATTATAGAAAATCTAAAATGCAGGGTGGTAGAATCAAAAATGTATTTAGCACACGCATGAAGGATCCAGTCATAATGATGCACCCGAGTGAGCCATGATGGAATCTCAGTCAAAGTTGGCGTTATAAGTTAAGAACCATTAGTTGTAAGAACCCCATTAGGTAGTGCTACACTAAGAAAAGTTGCAGAAGAGTTGGGTTGGGTTGTTGAAGGAAGCTCCACTACGTAAGGCAGTGGTGGGTGAAGGGGCAATGCAGACCTCCCTAGATACAGGGAAGCCTATGAGTGAGAATGATGTATCAACATAAATTGATGAACAAGTTGTGAGTACATGGGTTATTTTGGCGGAGATAAAAGTCTCTGGTGAAGTCATCCTTGGCTATGTTTCTCCCAGTTGGTCTGAGGGGCCGAGTCAGATGCCCATGAGGAATCTATAGGGGACCAAAATTCATGTTGCATTTGACTAAGTCTTCAGGAACAGGGAACCGGATCCTTGAGGAAGTGCCAGATGAGCTCAGAAGGACCAAGTGGATAGATGCAGGATGATCCTGAATGCAAGGAAGGACCAAGTGGGAAGATGAGGGCTGAGCCTAACTGCAAGGAAGGACCAAGTGGTCATGTGAGGATCCAGACTAGGCTGACAGATAATTTTTTGAAAGACAAGAACAAATGGAGAATGATGTAATATTCATAGAAGCTAGAGCACGATGGAATTTCCGGTTACATAAGTCTAGAAGTTTTCTTAAATCCACTACAGTTGACATTGAAGGAAGAAGTTATGGCCAAACTGTGAGTCGAAAAATATAGAAACAGTCGCAGACTGATGCATATGTGATGATTTCTACTCTTCAGGATCGTGAAAGACACCATGGCCAGCTGACGTGGCTCAAGGATGAGTCACGAGACTGTGTTGGGGGCCCGTTGGCAGGGATTTAAGTAAGTGAGTTGTGTAGCACCATAGAGGCTGCGCAATCTCATGCGACACCACGCATGTCAAAGATAGTGCGATGGGCAGAAAACAAACTGCTTTTGAATATTTTATGCATATTTTTGTACTGATTGACCACATTTTTTTGATATAGGTCATTAGTTGTTAAATCAGTTAGGAAGTTAGTTAGAAGTGGACCTTGAATGTAAAGGCGCAAGCCTATATATAGATTAGAATTGAAATTGTAAGGAAGACACATAATTGTGATCTGGGAGCAACTTTGTGGATTGATATTTCTGTCACTGTCTATGGAGAAAAACAATTGTTGCTTTGGATGGAAGTAATATGATATGATGGATATTAAGCTCAATCATTCTCATCCTTATTCCATGTCATATGTTGCCATGTCTTTTTCTATATTTATATATTGTGAGGGTCCTATTTTATGAATGAGGAATGCAATACTACTGCGATATCTTTCCTGGTATTTAATTGCTTCAATGGTTTCTTTTTATGAATGATGAATGCCATACTAATGTTGTGATCTGTTAGATCTGTGATTGAAAAGATAGTTCTATGATGAATACTACAATATTTGATAGATGGTTCTTCTAGATATGATATTTATGCTGATAAACCTCTGATTCACCAATCCTCCTCCTTACTGTCGGAAATGTGATTTCGATAGCTCACCCTTGAACATCTTGGGTGAGACTTCATCTGCTCTATGGGTGTTTCCTGATAGGGTAAAACCTGTCTGGGATGGTGATCAAGGAGATCACATTGCTTGCATGTCAACAGAGTGGGAACCCCTATTTACGAGGCTTTGTTGGTGGGTTTTCTCCAACAAGATCAGAAGCCCTTTTTAAACCACCCACTAGTTGAATCCTCACTTTTGAACAGTGGAGGAAAAACACCTATGATATTACCGCAAGGGTGGAACCAGGGACTGGGATAGTTCAGAGTCTCAAAAACATCTTGTCTTCTCCTCTTTTAACTCTCAATTCACCTGTTAATACCAGTACTCAAGATATTAGTCCACATGAATAGACCCTCAAAACCCAAGAAATTCCACTGTTGGGAACTACAGAGAAATCTACAGAATATCCACACCCTAACGACTAGTTTGTGGATCACCACCACCCACACCACCTCATTCATGTCCATCACCATCATTGTTGCTAGGGTTTTCACCCTAGCTTGTGCGAATGAGCACCTACTAAGGAATATGGATTCCTTAGTAGTAGTTCAAT
>LPNX010795144.1:1131278-1156597 GCA_001517045.1 Pseudotsuga menziesii | reverse complement strand
GTGAAAGTGCGCTGTAATAAACGGAGGCGAATGGAGTCGTCTACTATGGAATTGGAGGAACACCATAGATGGAAATACATGATATGGTTCTGTGGGTCCTCACCTACCTTACCCTCAAAATTAGGGATGTCAGAGGGGAGTTTGGTAGGCATGTGGGGCCACACAGGGTTGTGCCGGATGGGGTCGTTGGTTAACCTGGCTAGGTCAGGTAGGTTGAGGCTAGCCATGTATGGCAAACTGGATGGAGGGTGTGACACGGTAGTGGGTTGGACCACGTTGGGGCCCATGCCCCCAGGTGGAGGGGTCATATGAGGGATGTTACCCCCAAGTGGGGGAACTACGGTGGCATGAGAAGGTCCTGCGCCACCAAGGGCGGTAGGAGTTACTATTGGAGTGGGTATGGGTATTCCTGTCGTGGGAATAGGTACGGTGAGGGGAATGGTAGACAGGCCTCCCGTGGAGGGCATACCCATGATAGGTGTGGTAACTGGTATAGAGGTGGATGTACCACCGATGGTCCCTATAATGAAGGGATTAGGATTCACGCCAGCCATGGGGCTATTGGGGGCAGTGTAAAGAGTGTTCTCGGAATCAGGTGACGGATTCCTATGCCGCTGACGAGTGGAGTCGAGTGACAAGGCTCGATATCTATGGTGATGATGGGTGGTGTCAAGTGAACCGTGCTGTGGGGGCTCGCCTCTGAGGCGACGAGAATGTCTCAGAGAGTCAAATGTGACAAGTGGTTTTCAAATATGTGGGTTATGGTGTCGAAAAAACAAATCAAAAACCCTAATGCAACCGTGTGTGCAGAAGGAGAGCTTGAAAAATAAGGCACTCAGGCCAAAAAACAACTCAAAACACCTAGTGTAACTGCGTGCTACAATAGGCGGAGTGTCAACAAAGTGGTCAGAATACCAATAAGCAGTCGGTTTCCTAAAAAAGAAAAATCGGTGGACTCACTAGACCAAGAGGAGGTAAGGGAGCATGCAAACACCTAACTAATAGTATTATGACTCAACTAAGTATATCCTCTGCAAGGTGATGAAACCCAAGTCAGACAATATAAATAGGAAATTCAAATGGCTAAAGTATCCCCCTACCGGGAGGGACACCGGGTACGCAAACCTAGAAGTATGGCAACTAAGATACCCTATTCATGACATGTCCAGAAAGGTAAATCTGCCGCTTGGTCCTTTTACCGCAATAATCCCTATACAGGGGTATTCCGAGAACTACGAAAGGTAGCCCTTCAGTTACTGAATGGATTTCGGTATTCCACTCAGACTTCCGGAACCAATCTCACGACTTCAACCCTCCTAAGGGAGAGGCCCTCTGATAAACCGGTTGTGACCGTGTCAAAAAATACTAAGGGATTTTGGTTCCCTAATGGACAACAACTATGTCTCACGTGTAAATAACCGAGGGGTGTTATTGGAAGCCTATCCCCCCGATCCTACCTAACTACAAAATTCTTTTGTGTTCCTCAAATGAGGTTATAGTGTTGGTTGAGTTAAGTAGATTTTAGGTCTCACTTGAATTAGGGGATAGATTGTGTGCTTGTGAGGTTATGAATCCAAAATAGAAGTGCCAGGGCAACTTCCTCAATAACAATAATAATGTATAAAAAACTTTTAAAAAAAATAAAATAAAATTTTATCATGCAAATTTTTCTGAAATAAATAATGCTAAAATATTTTAAACAATTCTGTAAACAAGGGATAGAAATGGCTGTAGGGCTGCAAGTGGAACAGGTGGCTGTGCAAGTGCAGGAAAATGGAGGCAAAGTGGCTGGGTTTCGGTGCAGAAACAAGGACAAAAAATAGTTCGCGGACCGCGGGTATGGGGCGGACTCGCGCGGTCGGGACGCGGGTTTGAAGGCAACAGTCGCGCGTAGATCGCGAGTTTTTAGCTACAGTGGCGGTCAGACCGCGGGTTTGGAGTGAACAGGCGCGGTCGGGATGCGGTTTTCTGGCTAAACAGCTGCGGTCGGGCCGCGGGTTTTGAGGACGACAGACGCGGTCGGGCCGCGACTGCGGAAGTTCAGAGATGCGTCCAAGACGCAGGAAAAAGGCCGACAACGGTGGGCTGGTCGCAGGTTAGGGCCTGAAATGCGCGGTCGGGCCGCGACTGCGAAAAGAAAAAGTGCGGTTTCCGGCGGCCGAAAACGACAGCCGAAAGTACAGTACGGAAAAATTAAATTAAAAAAGACAGCGGAGTCGCCAAAACTGTTGCTAGGGTTTTCACCCTAGCTTGTGCGAATGAGCACCTACTAAGGAATATGGATTCCTTAGTAGCAGTTCAATGATATATGAATTAAATAATGATAAACTGAAACGAAAACTAATCTGAATACGTTCTTGAAGCTAAAATAGTAAAAAGTAAATAACATGAAACAATACGGTGAAAAGTAAATAATATAAAGCAGAAACAGTAAAGAAATAAATAATGATCTTTATTGATGTTACCTCCAATGAGGAGGTTGATAGAGTCCGTTGCGCTAGTCCTATGTCGGTGGCTTCGAGCTCCAAGCTGCTTCTCCCCTTTTTCCGGTGGTGGAAATGGGCCAAAAAGAGTTCTCAATGGTGAAAATAGCTTAATGGTAAGCTAGGGTTTCAAGAACAATTTCGGCAGAGGTAGGATACTTATGATAATGGATATGGAATAATGGGTCTCCATCACTTATTTATAAAATCATGTGGTTTAGGTCAGCTTTTTAGGGTTTTAGCTGTTTAGGGTTTCTTCTTTTTCCTCATTATTTTATATTTTTTATTCCTTTTTGGATATTTTTGGAGGAAAAAAGGATTTTATAGCCTTTTGGAGGCAGTTTAAGCTTTTTGGTGACCTTTTAGATGGTTTTATGGGTTTTTGATGGAGATATGGTAGGAAAGTGGACAAATGAGCCATGTAATGGGGTAGATGAGGTAGTTAACCATTTTTGGGTGTTAACAATCATAAGAATCCTAAGGTAGTCAAACATCCTCAAGATATTCTTCTCTGCCATAGAGACTAATGAATGATCAACTCAGCATACCTTGGATTGACTTGGATGCAGTTTTTGTTTGCGGTGAATTACACAAATTGCCCCAAAACCCTAAGAAGTGGCTTCCCAGGTTTAATTTGGATGATAGGATCCATCCTCAGAATCATGTCAAGAACATCATGCAAGCCATTAGATTGAGGAATGTGATACATGAGGATGTGGTGTGCATATTTTTCCCCTATTATTTTAAAGGAAAGGATTCCACTTGGTAATTTTCTTTGGAAGATTCTTCTATTAATTCTTGGGAACAGTTTGATGGACTATTCCTCCAAAAGTTTGGAGATGATAGTTATCCTCTTTAAGCATAAAGCCAAAAGAAGGAGTCAAATATTTTAATCAAATATTATCTTTTTTGAAGAATATGATACTTTCCACTATTCTTCCCATCGAAGAACTCTTGGTAGCCTATTACATTATGTGTTTTCCTACGTCGATTGCTATGTAGGTTAAGCGTGCTCATAAACCTACTCTGCAAGGGTCTTTTGCGGAGGCTATATTGGTAGAGAAATGTATGTTGGGTCTTAAAGATAATCTTGATATAGAGCCATACCGACCTTCTACATCCAACAGAAGGCAGGAGAACGTGTCCAAATCCACACCCCAAAATAAATACCCTTATGACATGGATAACATGAAAAAACTATTGCAAAATATTTCGAATGACATGGTAGATATTAAGAGAGCTACCTGTGACAACCTGGTGAATAACATAGGTTTGGCAAGGCCACCGCTTAGGAGACCTTACCAACCTCCACATAGTCAAACTCCTCCAAAAACTGGGGAGACACACACCTCTAATGAGATCTATTCCATCTTCAAGGCCTTAATTTATACACCCCAAACTATCCATGTTGATACTAGACATGAAGCTATAGACGAAATGCCTCCTACTGAAGAACAAGATCCACATGTAAACAATGTCAACTATTTTTCAGAGCTGTCGATGGTAGCGGAAGAAGATGATACTGAAGTTGTATTTAATCTGCATCATTCCTATAATACTGGATGTAAAGGTTCGACATCACAGGAAAATCCACCGTTGACATCTACTCCGAATAATGGTAAAGAAACACCGCCAAAATAGAAGGTAATTCCTGAAATTGAGTATAATTTGGTAGACAATTTA
Source organism: Pseudotsuga menziesii (assembly GCA_001517045.1). NCBI lineage: Eukaryota > Viridiplantae > Streptophyta > Pinopsida > Pinales > Pinaceae > Pseudotsuga > Pseudotsuga menziesii. The sequence continues at coordinate 1,152,431 of LPNX010795144.1, read as the reverse complement.
AAAAGGGGCAAAACAAAGATTTCTCTCTTTGAAATTATCAAAATACCATCTATAAGAGAAAACATTCCTAAAGGCATGATTGTAAATAAAACAAGAGAGGCTCAAAATAATAATATGGAACTTTGCACAAATCTTGATGCTCAGAAGTGTGATATAAAAAGGGTCCCACCTTTTCTACTTACTTTTGAGGTTTTTAACAGAAACGTCCACAATTGCATGATCGATTTAGGGGCATCTTCTAATTTTATACCTATGTCTATTTGTAGGAATTTGAATGCAACTTGGGAGTATTTTCCTACTTAAATAGTTCAATTAGATAGATCTAGAGTTAAGGTCCTAGGGGAGCTCAAGAACGTCCTTTTAACATTGTATGTGGACCCTAGAATACATCAGACAGTGTATATTGTAGTAGATGATGTTCTTGAGACCTATGGTATGTGGCTGAGCAGAGACTGGTCAGAGAAGCTAAAGGGATACTTTTCCACTGACTGGTCCCATTTGTGGCTGCCATATAATGAAAGGCCAAATCAGATTAAGATCAATATGTATCCTTTCATCAAACAAATAGGCACATATCTAAACAATCTAAGTAAACCTGTGGTATTCATTAATACAACCTTTGAACACTACACCTTCGATTCTTACTTTGTAAATTTTCCTATTGATCCTTCCCCTAATGATAATGTTGATATATTGTCAGAAATTGACATTTACATGGTTGTTACATTCACTCGATAAATTGTGCATAATGTATATAATGTCAATATGAATTTTAGATTAGATTTTTCTTCTTGGACACTTTTCTTTGATGGGCCTAAATCCAAGGATGGTGTTGTCGGTGCAGTTTGTGTACTCATGGATCCTAAGGGAACAAAATGGATAATTTCTTACAGGCTTGAATTAGAGTGTACCAATAACATTGTTGAATATGAGGCTCTGGTACATGGTCTCAGGAAGGAAATAGAATTGGGAGCACACATCATTGAATGTTATGGAGACTCTAAAATCATAGTTAAGAAGGTAAGAATAAGATACATTGTTTGTCTGCATATTTTTTGAATTATCAGAAGTTAGTTAGGGACATGAAAAATTATTTTAAGGATTTTAATATCAAAACTCTCCTAGGTCACAAAATTTCAATGCAGATCTTTTAGCAAACAATGCATCTAGGCTCATTCCACTGGAAGGCCTGTCTCCTAATACCTTCTCTATGGAAGTCATGTAGAAACCTTCTATACCAGATAATGTAACTATTTGGAAAATATTTGATGATGATGTTCATATTTTAGACTTCTTGACATCCCAAGACACTTTTAAAGACTTGGCTATAGATGAGTTTGAATATGATAAGTCTCTATCTGATCATAATTTTCCTTCCAACTTGATCTCTAAATCAGTCATTAATTTAGAGAAATACTATGACCTACAAGATCAGTTTAAAGGAAATCCTAATTTCAAAACTCATAGTTCGACTCTTAATTATAAGACTGTTAACCTTGGTAATGAGAAAAACCCTTAGCTCATTAATGTAGGTCTTCGTTGTTCTCTAGAAGAGGAGAGAGATTTAGTGAAACTATGTGAACAATTTAAGGATGTTTTCACATGGATTTATGATGATCTCAAAACCTTTGATTCTTCTCTCATGCAACATAACATACCTGTAAAGCCCGACATAAGACCCTACCAACAAAAGTTGAGGAAGATGCATCATAGTCTCGAGCCATCAATAAAAAAAGATCTTGAGAAATTCCTAAAAGAAAGAATCATATTCCTGGTTAGACACACACAATGGATCTCTAACCCAGTCCTTATTCGCAAAAATAGTGGAGAGATCATACTGTGTGTATACTTTTGAAATTTAAATAGAGAATTCGAAAAGGACAACTATCCTATTCCTTCAATGGAACATATTTTGCAAAAAGTTTTTAGTGCATAAATGTTTTCTTTGCTTGATGGATTTTCAAGTTATAATCAAATTTTTGTCACGACCTCTAACCAGCTTAAAACTTCCTTCAGAACAACCAGGGGTACCTTTTCCTATAGGAGAATTCCTTTTGGGTTTATCAATGCCAGTGCAACATTCTAGATATCTATTGATATAGCTTTCCGAGGTTTGATGAAGAATTTTGTTGTTGTTTACTTAGATGATATAACTATTTTATCCAAAAAATGGCATGATCATCTGTTTGCATTAAGGAAAGTTTTTGAAAGATGTAGGAAGTATGGCATTTCTTTGAACCCTAAGAAATCAGTTTTTGCAGTTACAGAAGGAAAATTCTGGGATTTATTGTTTTGAAGGATGGAATGATAATTGACCTAGAGATATATGAAGCCATTGAAAAAGTTGGGCTCCCAAGCTCAAACAAAGCCATGATATATTTCCTTGGTAAGATTAATTATGTTAGGAGGTTTGTACCAAAATTTGCACAAATTGTTAGACCACTCCAGGACATGATTAAGAAAGATAATTTGTTTAAATTCCGCAGCATCCATAAGGATGTGTTTGTTAATATTATGAAAATCATAATGGATGCTCATGCATTGATGCCTCCTAATTTTTCAAAATATTTTATTTTACATACTTTCAGTACTAAATTTTCTTATGCTTCTATGCTACTTAGAAAAATGCAGAGGGCACATAGATCCTGGTTTCATTAATGAGTTATACATTCAAAGGGGATGAGTTGAATTATACAAAGGTTGACAAGTAGGATTACACTATTTATAAATCTATGAAACTTTTTATGCCTTTTTTGTTGAAGTCCAAAACAAAGGTGGTCATCCCATACACATCCATAAGAAATGTGCTTGTTCAAAAAGAGTTAGGAGAAAAATGAGCAAACTGGATGAATGCGCTCCAGAAGTATGATCTAGAGATTAAGCCTGCCAAGATGGTCAAAGGGAAGAGCTTATGTTTACTGGTATCCCAATTGAATAACCCAGAGCAGGAACAACAATGGATTCAAGAGGAAGACATGTCTATTGACACTATTGACGTTATTTCCGCTCTATCATCTGAATGGTATGATGATATTAAATTTTATCTTGTCCATGGGTATACCCCTCAAACCCTCAACTTTAACAAGTGTAGGACAATAATATTCAAATAAAAACCTTATCAATTCATTGATAATGTGTTGTTTCATAGAAATTATGATGGTGTGTTTCTCAGGTGCTTAGAAAAACTAGAAGCTGACAAACTTCTATTTGAAATGCATGCATAACCTACATGAGGACACTTTTCAGTTGAAACTACCCCACATAAAGTGTTGAGAACAGGATAATACTGTAACACAATATTCAAATATGCACATACCTTCGTCAAAAAGTGTGAGGTCTATAAAAGATGTGCTGGTAAGTTGAAAAAACCATCCTTCCCCATCCAACCTGCCACTATCCAGTTTCCATTCCAACAATGGGGATTGTACTTTGTCGATCCTATTACCCCTCTCTTTGCGTTGCAACATAAGTACATCTTAATTGCAACAAATTATTTAACTAGGTGGGTAGAAGCAATTCCCCTTAAGGTTGCCAATACCAACTTGGTTATATCCTTTTTGGAGAGTAACATTGTTACAAGATTGGGCTTCTTGAATCTTTAGTTTTTGATAATTCCTCATTTTTTAATTCAATTGATCTAACACAATATTCCCTTGAAAGAGGGATTAAAGTGAAGTACTTTGTAAACTATTACCCACAAGGTAATGGTTTGGAAGAATATTAAAATAATAATCTGATCAATATTTTAAATAAAACTGTGGCCACCCACCACAAATATTGGCATATAAATATCTTCAATGCCTTATGGGAAGATTGAATCACTCCTAAGGTTTCTATTGTAAATTATCCCTACTTCCTATTCTATAGAAAAAAATACACTTTACCATCAAATATTCTCCTTCCATCATTACAAATTGCAGAATCTTGTTCACAAGATGATGAATACACCCCTCTTCAAAATCGAATTAACACTCTTCTTAAATTAGAAGAGGAGAGGGAGAAATCCAAGAATAAGTTATATGAACATCAAGAACTGGTAAAGAGATGGTTTGATGATAAATCATCCACAAATCATGATTTTCATATTGGGGATCTGGTGCTGAAGTGGGACAAACCCCACAAAGACAAAATATACTATACAAAGTTTCAGCATCTGTGGTTAGGGCCATTCATTGTTACAGAAAAGATTGGCCCTTGTACTATCCGATTATGGATGCTGGAAGGTATTTCTGAGACTTATCCAACGAAAATATAGCTCGTCGAGATATATTTTTCTTGAGATAAGCTCTACTTACTTGTATATAGGTGTGTTGTTTTGCTTGATTTTTTTTTAGTTTGATTGATTTCTTGTTTCTTTTGTTTACAAAACATAGCATGCTTACAAAAAATGGTTGCATTTGGTAAAGTGGTTTGTCCCTAGATCATTTTAATTGAATAATTCTAAATTGGACGTGTCAGAAATATCTACTTGGTTTATACCTGAACCAATATCTTCATGGGAATGAAATCCAATATCTAGGCTAACTCTTTAAATTGAATATTCAGTTCCTATAATCACTATCTTTATCCATCCTCATAATGATGATTGAGTTTTTGCAAGTACTCTCATATTCTTGTCAGGTGCCTTAGTGAGTATTTTCACTCTATACCACATCTTTAACATCCTCTTTAACATGTGTTCTTTTCTGATCTCACCTATGATCAACTTGGATTTGACAAAATCACCTTAATAAGTGTAAAGTGCAAGATAGGGGGTCTTATCACAAGCCAACCTATTATGTTCATAGACATGTTCAGTGAATGAAATTACCACCAGATGGTTTCCAAGACAGGGTAATGGCTTGCAGTTTTCATTTGTAAATTGTTTTTATTTTTATTTGTTTAAAATACAACTTGTTGTATTCAAGGACAACGAGTCTTATCACAAGAAAACCTGACAATGTTCATGGACCTTGTTATAGCATGTTTTTGTTTTCTATTTTCGAACCATTTGCTTGTCTTAAAAATATGATTTTTATTATCGTTTTAAAGTTTTGACCTTGGTATCCTTTAAAATATTTTGATTTTAGCCTTATGTTTATAGTTTATTTACAAGTTTTATTTTTTATTTTTTCTTGACTTAATTAATTTCATGGTTTTCATGGGCTTATAGGATGCATATATTTCTAAAAGGTTCTAAAGAAATATCATAAGACCTTACTTAAAGTTATTTACCAAAAAAAAGCACTTTGTTTGGAGTTTTGGTTAAAAAATCATAAAACAGGGATTCCTGTAGCGCTACCGAGAAAAAGTTACACAGGAGCGCTACAAGAAAGTCGTGAATGCCAAAATCGTTATTTTTCAATCCAATTTTTTCGTGGGTTTTGTCCCTGAGGTGTTTACCACATCAATTATCACATTTGATACGTGTCTTGCCAATTTTATCATTGAAACTGGTGTATGGTCATCGTATGAGGGAGATCGTGGAAATTGTATGCAAGTTCATGGCAAATGATGACAGTGAGTGGAATGAGGAAGAATTTTTGGGAACATGTTCCTAATATGAAGAATATGAAGGCATTGAAAGTTGTGGTGGAGACATATTGCTGAAAAATCAGAGTTTTGGCAGTTCAAGGAAGAATTAGGGTTTCCCAGCGGTGACAGTTTGAAGTGATCTGGACAGTTGAAGACAGCTGAAACGTGTAATTCGACACCTAACCTTTCAAGGGATCAAATTATAGTGTTTGTATTAGGCTTTTGAGAAAGTACCCCGCGTGACATTTGATAGGGTTTGTTAAACTTGGTGGTTTTTCGATAAAGCCTATAATGTCAAAAATTATAAGGAAATACATGAATTTGCTCACTCAATAGACTTTGAATGATGAGATATTAATCAATATATCTAAGTATTCATTATTTAAGTTAGTAAAACTCAGAGAAGAACTATTGGAGGTCCCTGAGTCTATGATTAGGTCAAATTGTTGAAACTTGGTTCAAAACAGTTCCTGAACTGTGTGATAGGGAAGACTGTGAGATTTTGAAGATAAATAGACTGCCAAAACTGTGCAAATTTGAAGATAAATAGACTGTGAGATTAATGACAGGTGCTGTAAACCATATTAAAAATGAAGAAAAGTGGAAAAACTAATAGAGCTGAGCCCATTGATCTCAATTGGATAGATAAATTTCCAGAATGTACAAAGTTGTTTGAAAATGCAGGATGGTTGACCTTTTTCAAGAAGATTGATGGATACAATGCATAGGTATCCCATAAATTTTCTCAGTGCTATGACAAAGACACTGTATCTTTTGATACTTTGCAATTCAAATTGACCAAAGAGTTGGCAGCTAAAATGGTAGAAGAAAGAGGTGATGAAATGGGAGAAATGAACAATATTCCTCTTTTAATGGGAATGGAAGCTTAGAATCGCAGCAGACATAGTACACCTATGATTCTGATCTTTGTAGACACTAATATGGACACCCATATAGCCCTCTCAGCATATCCCTCGGAGACTATTGATGATCTCAAAGAAAAAATCAGGAAAGGGCATTTGTCATGCTTCCTCATCTTGGAGAAATTGATGTTGGTGATTTGATGGTCAAACGAAAATCCTTGTTCTATCATATTGTTGATTCAATCCTTGTTGGAAGTGATTTTCATGGTTTAAAAGGGATCAGGTTTCTTTTAGTTGAAATTTCTGAGCTAGATTTACATATTGATCAAGGAGACCCCAGAGAAAACATAGCAAATTTTGAGAATAATATTCTGTTGAAGAAGTATCATTCAAATGAACTATAAGCCGATGACAAAAGGTTTCCAAATAATGGTTCAGTAAAGACAGTCACCAAAAGCCTGTCGGATTATATGATTTGCTAGAAGCCTTATTTACTTGCAAGTGGAATGGATGCAACTCAGGCTTCTATGATGGATTTGTACCATGGAAAACTTCTAACAGCAGACGATTATGAGGACTGCATCATGGAAGATCATAATCCACAACCATTTCTAAATCTAGAACTTCTAGTGGGAACTAGTGAAAAGATCACCTCCTTTATTGTTAAATGGCACTGATGGGGAAACTAGAATTCCAAATGCCTCTCAAAGTTGGAATGTTTAGAGGCATTCTAATGAGAAATCTAATTAGACCATACCTGATTACAAAATTGCATATCAGTAAAACAGAAAAAAGAGTAAATCAGTTTTTCAGGGTAAACAAGTCCTGGAAGATTGTGGTCAGCTAAGCAAGAGCACACAATTGTTGGATGAAAATAAGGAGAGGAACGGCACCTATAATCACTAAGGAGGATTATGTTGGTAGTGATATTGGAACAGAGAATAGAAATAATGAGAAATGTGACAGTGAGAAGAAGAAGGTCAAACTGTCAAAAATAAGTCCGTCAAAAGAGAGCCAAGAAAGGTGTGTGGGCATTAACAATAGATTGATAGATGCAGTAGTTGCAAAAAAGTGGTAACTCAAGACAACACGCAAAGGATGAAGTGAAGAAACCAAAGGACACTCATGTTGCTTCATCATACAAAAATTAAGAAATTGACAGTGAGAGCCTAAGATGTCAAGCCACAGCTAAAAAATCTCTTCACAAATCAACACACGTAACACAATTGGACACTAATGACATGTATTATAAAAGGAAAGGTTCAAAATAAATCCAATGCATTGTTAATTCAATTGAAAAGATTCATTCTGGAAATCGAAAGGTTGCCTCTGAAAGAAACATTATTGAAAATTCATGTCATAAGTCAAAGCAAGCTAAGAGCTCTGTTGTTGTAGATGGTTTTGATAGAATTCAATCTTCAAAAGAGAAGCAAGATGATGGTTTTCAAACTAAGTAGACCAAGCCTATTGAAAATGATGTACCAGCAGAGATAATTGTTTCTAAAAATATTGCACCTACAGAGACAATTTCAGATGAAAAAGAGGATATTGAAATGCAAAGATTATTGAGAACTATGCTCCGTTTTTCCTGTTTCGGGTTATTGAAATTTAATGCATACCACGAGCTGATGGAGATGAATTTTATAAAAAAAAAAAAAGAGGTTTTTTTTCATAAGATAACCATTCACAAAAACCTCTCTCATTTTTGCAACAGCTATCAAGGTTTGAAAGATTCAGTTTAATATCTACAACCTATGTTTTAGGGTTTTAAAAATATTTAATAATTTCCTGTTTTAGTGTTCATCTTGCGGGGCATATTATGATTGATTGGAGATGAATTTAAAAACAAAAAGAGAGTTTTTTTTCCATCATGGAACCATTCACCAAATCCTCTTTCATTGTTTACACAAGTGTCAGAGATTGAGAGATATGGAAGCTTCTTTGACACCTATTTTTCAGAAATTCGCCATATTTACCAGGAATCCGATTTTGCTATTTTTAGTCAATTAGTTGAAAGTTAGTTAATGTAACTGCTGGGTAGTTTCAATTTCAACCTAATTAAGGGAATATAGAACTACTTCTTTGTAATTATAAAATATGGACAAGGGTACATGAAAGGGGTTTGACTTTTGGCTGGCTAGAGGAGGTCTCCAGACTTGTTCATAAGCTAAGTAAATGACTCTTATGTGTATTTGAAGAACTGATTATGAAATATATGCTCCATTTTACCCTTTAGTTTGTTCTCTAGCTTCATTTATAGCTTGTTTTAGCTACACAGTTGGTAATTTCATTGCTGGTTTAAAGTTTTTATGCTTGTAGTGCTTGCCATTTGTGGATGAACTTCAGTTCTATTTTCTGTTGGATACATGGTTATTATGCTATACATCTCAGTTTTTATTTGCTTGTGATTTAGTTCTTATTTGGGTTATGAATGCATTCCCTCTTGTCTCCAAACTTAACAACCAGAAAACCCTTTAAAACCCCTAAAAACCTAGTTTTGTTTGATTGAAATATTTGAGATTATGTTGGCTTGTTTTCTTGTAGTCTGGAAACAATTTTTGGCATAAACATCTTCGGCACCGTTGCTGAGGAATGAAGTTGAAAACATATTTTTCCCTAGGATATTTACCATTTCACTAGTTTTAAGAGGTGAAATTAAACCAACAAATCTTAAAGACTACTTTTCACCAATTTGTCACAGTGGCTACTAGGGGAATTGGAACTAGAAACAGAGCTATTTCACCTTTGCAATTGGGTGTTTCAGACCCAGAAAAGATACTGAAAACAACTAGGAATATTAGAAGGTCTCAATCATCCCCAGCTTTATGCAACCCTAATTAATTTGACCTACTGTCACCTCTTCCTTTTTCTAAGGAGAAAAAAAATCTATCTTAACAAATTGATTGGCGACTCTACTATTTCAAGATGCAAAGGCCGAGGTCCATGGAAGCCATTCTGGCTCAAAGGTTTGCACCTTTCAATTTTTTCGATGTACCAGGTTTTCCAAATCTAGTACCTATTATGGATGTTTGGGGATATTGTCTTCCACGGTTTAGAGAAAGCAAAGAGGATAATCCTTCAGATCACCTCATCAGATTTCATCAATGTATGATCGAGTTAAATATATAGCATGAATATGTGCTCATGAAGATGTTCATGTATTCACTCGAGCAAGATGCATGAGAATGGTATTTTTCTCTTCCTACTGCTAGCATTTCCTCACTGAAAGAATTCCACACATGTTTTTGGAAACATTGTAAGTATGTGTTCTTAGTTGAATTCTTTTTTTAAGATTGTTGTGAGTAGGCTGATTTTTATAATACAAATTCTGATTCAAAAAATCATGATGATAAGTACAATCAAGGGTTCAAAACATGTCATGAAGAAGTTGAAGTTTCAGAATTTGTTGAAAATGAAGAGGTAACATTTTCAGATACCGTTGTCAAGGAGGAATTCCATGATCATTACGATAATCAAGTTGAAGATTATTCAAGTAATGAGATCAGTAGAGATAGTTTGGAATATTCTCATAATGATTTCAATAGTCTTAATAATCATTTGAATGCTAGTCCTTTTGAATATCAATCTGTTGTTCAACAAACTGTTGGAAATCATTGTTGTGTTAAAGATTGGCTTTGTATTGAAGACAAATACGAACCTTTAGCATCATCATTCGAAATTTCTCATAATGCTCCTTGTTATGATGAAGAGATTAGGGTTCCAAGACAAGAATTCTATGATGAATTAAATTCTATTCCTTTTTGTTTTGATACTAAAATTGATGAAGGCCAGACTGTTTGCATTTTTTCAGAAGTTGCTTATATTCATGGTTATGATAAGTCTGCTGTTCAAAATGATTATGAAGATGCTATAATTTTTAATAAATATGATGATGAAATTGAAAAGAAAGACCCAAAAATGTGTGAGGTGTGTGATATGTCACAATCTGATCAGCAGATTCAGGAATTCATTCAGTCTATTATCCTTGAACAACCAAAGCCAATGCATGATAGTTATCCAGTTGAAGACGGTGTGGAAAAGGAGGTTCAGATTGTTGACATTATTGATGATACTATCCAAAAAATTCTAGAGAAAATTCAGGCTGATCCTGATGTCTTTTTTCGCCAATGCCTGCTTGATATTCATGGAACACAATATTCTTATGGACAACCTATCTTTTTCATAGAACATGAAGAGGTAACTTTTGGAAATTTTTATGATCCAGTGGCAGATTATTTAGAGTCAATACTAAGTTATAAATCTGTTATTTTAGAGACACCATTTAATGAAAGTGAGTATAAGTTGTTAGATCTTTTCTCTTCATGTTTTCCAATATTTCTGATTATATATATATTCGAAGTTGGAAACAAGTTTTGGTGGGTTGATGAAATTTTTTCCTGGTTACATTGGAAATGGGATTACAATTTGATTCAGTAAATGGAAGGTTTCTCAAAGAAAGATATTTGATTTTCATTGTATATATCAATGTGCGAAGGATTGAATAAATACTCCATAGCCCAATGGATGTTTTGCAGAAAAGCAGGCAGTTTTGGTTACAGAAGGCACTAGTCTACAGGTTCTTGAAGCCTCACAGGGAGGACTTCATCCCGCAGCAGGAGCCAAATGTTATAGCCTATTTTTGTTTTCTATTTTCGAACCATTTTCTTCTCTTAAAAACATGATTTTTCTTATCATTTTAAATTTTTGACCTTGGTATCCTTTAAAATATTTTGATTTTAGCCTTATGTTTATAGTTGATTTAACAAGTTTTCTTTTTAATTTTTTCTTGACTTAATTAATTTCATGGTTTTTATGGGCTTATAGGATGCATATATTTCTAAAAGGTTCTAAAGAAATATCATAAGACCTTACTTAAAGTTATTTACCAAAAAACAACACTTTCTTTGGAGTTTTGGTTAAAAAATCATAAAACAGGGATTCCTGTAGCGCTACCCAGAAAAGTTACACATGAGCGCTACAAGAAAGTCGTGAATGCCAAAACTGTTATTTTTCAGTTCGATTTTTTCGGGGGTTTTGTCGCTGAGGTGTTAACCACATCAATTATCACATTTGATACATGTCTTTCCAAGTTTATCATTGAAATAGGTGTATGGTCATCGTATGAGGGAGATCGTGGCAATTGTATGCAAGTTCATGGAAAATGATGACATTGAGTGGAACGAGGCAAAATTTTCGGGAATATGTTCTTAAGATGAATAATATGAAGGCATTGAAAGTCGTGGTGGAGAAATATTGCTGAAAAATCAAAGTTTTGACAGTTGAAGGAAGAATTAGGGTTTCCCAGCGGTGACAGTTCAAAGTGATCTGGACAGTTGAAGACAGCTCAAACGTGTAATTCGACACCCAAGCTTTTAAGGGATCAAATTCTAGCATTTGTATTAAGCATTTGAGCAGATACCCCGCGTGGCATTTGATAGGGTTTGTTAAATTTGGGGGTTTTTCGATAAAGCCTCTAATGTAAAAAATTCTAAGGAAATACATGAATTTGATCACTCAATAGACTTTGAATGATGAGATATTAATCAATATATCTAATTATTCATCATTTAAGTTAGTAAAGCTCAGAGCATAACTATTGGAGGTCCCTGACTTTGTGATTAGGTCAAATTGTTGAAACTTGGTTCAAAACAGTTCCTGAACTGTGTGATAGGGCAGACTATGAGAGTTTGAAGATAAATAGACTGCCAAAACTGTGCAAATTTGAAGATAAATAGACTGTGAGATTACTGACAGGTGCTGTAAACCATATTGAAAATGAAGAAAAGTGGAAAAACTAATAGAGCCGAGCCCACTGATCTCAGTTGGATAAATAAATTTCCAGAATATACAGAGCTGTTCGAAAATGCAGGATGGTATTTGCTCAGTGCTATGACAAAGACATTGTATCTTTTGATACTTTGCAATTCAAATTGACCAAAGAGTTGGAAGCTAAAATGGTAGAATAAAGAGGTGATGAAATGGGGGAAATGAACAATATCCCTCTTTTAATGGGAATGGAAGCTCAGACTCACAGCAGCCATAGTACGTCAATGATTCTGATCTTTGTAGACACTAATATGGACACCCATATGGCCCTCTCAGCATCTCCCTCGGAGACTATTGATGATCTCAGAGCAAAAATCAGGAAAGGGCATTTGTCATGCTTCCCTCATCTTGGAGAAATTGATGTTGGTGCTTTCATGGTCAAATGCAAATCCTTGTTCTATCATCTTATTGATTCAATGCTTGTTGGAAGTGCTTTTCATGGGTTAAAAGGGACCATTTTTCTTTTAGTTGAAATTTCTCAGCCAGATTTACATATTGATCAAGGAGGCCCCAGAGCAAACATAGCAAATTTTGAGAATAATAGTCTGTTGAAGAAGTATCATTCAAATGAATAGCAAGATGATGACAAAAGGTTTCCAAATAATGGTTCAGTAAAGACAGTCACCAAGAGCATGTTAGATTATACGATTTTCCAGAAGCCTTCTTTACTTCCAGGTGGAATGGATGCAACTCAGGCTTCTATGATGGATTTACACCATGGAAAACTTCTAATGGTGGATGATTATGAGGAATGCATCATGGAAGATCATAATCCACAGCCATTTCTAAATACAGAACTTCCAGTGGGAGCTGTTGAAAAGATCGAGATAAAAAATTCACCTCCTTTATTGTTAAATGGAATTGATGGGGAAATTGGAATTCGAAATGCCTCTCAAAGTTGGAATTTTTTGAGGAATTCTAACGAGCAATCTAATCAGACCATGCCTGATTTACAAAATTAGAGATCAGTAAAACAGAAAAAGAGTAAATCATTTTTTCAGGGTAGTCAAGTCCTGGAAGATTGTGGTCAGCTAAGCAAGAGCACACAATTGTTGGATGAAAATAAGGAGAGGAATGGAACCTATAATCACTAAGGAGGCTTATACTGATAGTGATATTGGAACGAAGAATAGAAATAATGAGAAATGTGACAGTGGGAAGAAGACGGTCAAATTATAAAAAATAAGTCTTTCAAAAGAGAGCCAAGAAAGGTGTGTGGGAATTAACAATAGACTGATAGATGCAGTAGTTGCAAAAAAGTGGTAACTCAAGCCAACACGCAAAGGATGAAGTGAAGAAACCAAAGGACACTCATGTTTCTTCATCAGACAAAAAGCAAGAAATTGACAGTGAGAGCCTAAGATGTCAAGCCATAGCTGAAAAATCTCTTCACAAATCAACACATGTAACACAATTGGACACTAATGACATGTCTTATACAAGGAAAGGTTCAAAATAATGCCAATGCATTGTTAATTCAACTGAAAATATTCATTCTGGAAATCGAAAGGTTGCCTCGGAAAGAAACATTGTTGAAAATTCATGTCATAAGTTAAAGCAAGCTAAGAGCTCTGCTACTGTAGATGGTTTTGATAGAATTCAATATTCAAAAGAGAAGCAAGATGATGGTTTTCAAACTAAGGAGACCAAGCCTGTTGAAAATTATGTACCAGTAGAGATAATTGTTGCTGAAAAGATTGCACCAGCAGAGACAATTTCAGATGAAAAAGAGGATATTGAAATGCAAAGATTATTGAGAATTATGCTCTGTTTTTCCTGTTTTGGGTTATTGAAATTGAATGCAGACCATGAGCTGAGGGAGATGAATTTTAGAAAGAAAAAAAAAAAATTTGTTCATAAGATACCCATTGACAAAAACATCTCTCAGTTTTGCAACAACTATCAGGGTTTGAAAGATTCAGTTTAATATTTGCAGCCTATTTTTCAGGGTTTTAAAAATATTTAATAATTTCCTATTTTAGTGTTCATCTTGCGGGGCATATTCTGATTGATTGGAGATGAATTTTTAAAAACAAAGAGATTTTTTTTTCCATCACGGACCCATTCACAAAACCTCTCTCATTGTTTACACAGGTGTCGGGGATTGAGAGATATGGAAGCTTCTTTGACACCTATTTTTCAGAAATTTGCCATATTTACCAGGAATCCGATTTTGCTATTTTTAGTCAATTAGTTGAAAGTTAGTTAATGTAACTGCTGGGTAGTTTCAATTTTGACCTAATGAAAGGAAGATAGAACTAATTCTTTGTAATTATAAAAGATGGACAAGGGTACAGGAAAGGGGTTCAACTTTTGGCTGGCTAGAGGAGGTCTCCAGACTTGTTCATAAGCTAAGTAAATGACTCTTATGTGTATTTGAAGAACTGATTATGAAATATATGCTTCATTTTAACCTTTAGTTTGTTCTCTAGATTCATTTATAGCTTGTTTTAGCTACACAGTTGGTAATTTCATTGCTAGTTTAAAGTTTTTATGCTTGTAGTGCTTGCCATTTGTGGATGAACTTCAGTGCTATTTTCTGTTGGATACATGGTTATTATGTTATGCATCTTAGTTTTTCTTTGCTTGTGATTTAGTTCTTATTTGGGTTATGAATGCATTCCCTCTTGTCACAAAACTTCACAACTAGAAAACCCTTTAAAAACCCTAAAAATCTAGTTTTGTTTTATTGAAATATTTGAGATTATGTTGGCTTGTTTTCTTGTAGTCTGGAAACAATTTATAGCATAAACAGACCTTATTTGGATTTAAATTACCAATAGGTGGTTACCAGGCCATGGTAATTCCTTTTGGTGTAATAGCCAAAAGGCAAGGAGTCTCCTCATAGAGCTAGCTTGTTCAGTTTTGAGATAAGACCTGTGGGTGGCATTCTACCTTACCAGGGAATGGTCTTGTTTCAGTTACGTTGTATTTATGTTAAAAAAAATGTTTTATATATTCCTAATAAACAATTCATATTCAAAGTGATTACTGATTTCATGATCATGAAATAGATCCAAGGTTTTTATCAGAAGCTTATCTAAAACTTCCCTCACTATTGAAATCTTTCCTACAAGAATACCTTATTACTTCCAAGACTTATTCATTTGTTGAGTATCACTATCAGTGGTTAAGGGATTGTAAGATGGAAATTGTATCAATGGTTCTTGTAGGTCTGGCTTTGTTTTCATGGATTTACTATCTGTTATGAACCAAAACATATTTTAAGACTAACATATCTTCTTTCAATTTTTTATGTGAAACTATTAGAGATAATTGCTTCTCCCAGCAAGTCATCGTTTGTTTCTAGCAGAAACAAATCCCATTTTAAGCTTCTAAAATGGGATCCCTACTCATCCATTCAATTGGATTTCATCCTTTTGATTGGATTTTAAGGCCAAAATATTTCTAGGGTATTTTTAACTGTAAGTACTGGGTTGGCCTTAGTAGAATTTCCTTACAAACCTTGTTATTTTGGGGTTTTGTGGACTATAGAAGCACCCTTGATTCTTTTTACACATGTCTTGTATTTTCACAAACCGCATTCGGCACTGTGGAAAGAAGAATTCCTTTTTTTTGAAGGTTTTTTGGAAATCAGTTTCCTTCCTTCCACATCCCACAAATGCGGATAACAGAAGTTAGAATTTTTGTTTATAAAATATTTCCATTTTGCAACCCACAATCTGAAAATGCAGATAGTAGAACACCATTTCAAAATAAAAATTTTCTTTTTGGATTCCGCCTTCCACATTCCACATGCAGTATGCAGAAATCGGAAAAATCATGTTTTGCACTTTTTTTTTCTTTTACGGTTCCATAAAATGCATTCCGCATGCAGAGTGTGAAAAATGAAAACTCAATCAAATTTGTAATCTACAACATTTCTTACCTGCATCCCGTAGCCTGTAGTGCAGATTGTGGAGTGCGAAAATAACAAAATATAAGGTTTTTCAGTCATTTTCACCTTCGAATTTGGTTTTCCTACCTCAATCTTAGCCGTCTATTTCTTCCAGATCTATGGCTCATATCTATTCCATCGTTGGTTTTTTGGACCATTTTACTTGCGATTTTTACTACATTTGATATTTTACTACAGATTTTTCTTGTTCAAGATCGCCAATATTTTCATCTCCAAGCTTTTTACCAGTAAGTTTCTTACCCTTTGTGGTCCTTTTTTGTTATTTTTAACTGTGGTAAATTTTAATCATGGTCGCCAAATTTCTATCATAATTTACCTCAAAATACACAAGCATGTCTAGAAATACTAGGTCCAAGACTTCTCTACAAGAACAGAAGAACGATGACCCAAATGCCATGGTATTTCCTGATACCAGTGGTCGTGTTTCTAAAACCCTTCATCTGGATTGGTCTAGGATCTATTCAATTTTCTACAATGATGACTTCTCTGTAATTCCCCATGAGAAGCCCATGTATGCCAAAATTAGGAGTTTCCAATTTCATTATATTGCAACCAGGGCTCCATTCATGCCATATATAGACCCATTCAAGTGGGAACTTGACTACACAAACCCCAAAGAAAAATCATTTAAGGTCCACCTTCGAAAACTGATAGTTTCATTCCACCCAAATGTATTCTCTAGAGCATATGCTCTTAGACCTCCTCAACAGCTCCTCACAACCCAATTTCTTGATGTAGTCGTGACCCAATTTGACTATGAGGAAGTAATAAAATCTTGGATGGATAACCCTATAGAGTTTTTTCCCAAGGCATACAAGGTCTACCCCATTGCGGGGTTCATGGAGCCATTCTCTTTTCTAGTAGCTATGTTTTTCTAGTTGTATGGTTTACCCAACTTCATCGAATTCAAGACTGAATGGGCTCCCATATCCCATCACATATTGCTTATAGGGGAATAATTCAATTAGGCACAAATTCTATCAGTGACCCTGAAGGGAGTGAATGAGAACTATTAGAAAAATTTGACCTCAAGGAAGCCATATTTTAATATGTCGGGGTGTGTAATGGACATAATCTGTGCTACTTTTGCATTCTCGGGCATGGGTTGGAAGTGGACGAAAACTTCCCTGCCAGTACACATCTATTTTTTGGACATGTGGGAGGATAATTTTATCCCCCATATTTACGATATTTGTGATCACTTCATAGGGTCGATGTAATAGATGATATTCATGGGAGATGCCCCAACATTTTCAGAATGGGATAGAGCTCTGATATCTCTCATGGGCGATTGGTACGTGGGAGAATATTCCTCCTACATTAGGATTTGGGGAAGCTATACAGTTCACCTGCTTCGATCTATAGTCCTAGATAGGATGGTTTTATAGGAGATAGCATACCAAACAGCCGTTGATGGAGCCTACCCTAAGCTTGCTTCATTAAAGAGAAAGTTTTGGCCCAATTTCGCTTTGAGACTGGGGTTTTTAACATTGTAGAACTGCATTCATGCTGCTATCCTAGGAAATGCTATAGTAGAAATGAAGCTAGGGGAGGCATCTAGAAGAATGCATGATCCCAAATCATGTTTGGCTAATCATTTTGAGCATGAGCACACTAGATTTGTTTATTCCCATGAGGATATTCTTGATGACTCAATATATAGAGAGGCTGCCAATTTTTCAGAAGTGGTGAGAAGGATCACCAATCCTCAAGAAAAGGTCCACATATTCTACTATCAGAAGGAGTTAAAGACCTATACCCTCCATTTAAGATAGCTTCGCTTAAAAGTCGAAGAGGATTCACACAAGTAGAACATAGAAAAGGAGGCTAAGGAATATTTATCCATTTCTTCCATTGCTAACCTTGACAATTCCAAGAAAAAAGGTAAAGTTGTTTTGGAAGGCCCTGAGAAACCGCAATCCTCCTCGACATGGGAGATTTTACATAGAGCATCATAATTTTAGAGAGGCATGGAGAAGCTCAGTTCAAAGATAGAGGCACAAACAACTATGGATCCACCTCCACTAAAGAAGAAAAAGGCTCATGAGGTCATACCTCAAATTCAATTACAATAAGAAATACCTCAACCTTCACTACATGCAATTCAAAGAGTGGAGCATCCTGAACAGCAGATCCTGCAAGTCCCTCCAACTCAGTAGGTAGAACCTTTTCCTGAAGCTAATGTTCACATACATGAGGTACACTGTGTCTTGTAGGAAAAACTCCATCTACTTGTCCTGATAATGTTCTTACTTGCATGACCTCATCCATTACCTCCACCCAGTTATCTGGGAGTATTTTTTATTCATAATTTCCACAACTTTGTTTCTCTAAGATCAATTTATCTCAAATTATTTTGGCCACTACCATTAGACCCTTGTTATTATTAGAGTCACCTAGCTCTATCTCCCCTCCATCATCACTTATTTTTTCCACCTCATCTAAACCCAATACTACCCCAACATCCCCATAATCTATTTTTCCACAACTAGATACTCCTCCTATCTCTACAATTTCTTTCCCTCAAATTTCTGTACCTATCCCCACTTCTATTGTTTCATCCCTTGCACCTAATTTGTCTACACCTCCTATTATTATTTCTCTCATTAGTGTAGTCCCCAGTCCCCAAACTTCCCAACCTGAGACTCTAGTGACTATTCATGAGGGAACCATCTCGACTACAAACGAGATGGAATATTTTGGCGAGTGTAGCTAGGGTTTTCACCCTAGCTTGTGCTGATGAGCACCTACTAAGGAATATGGAATCCTTAGTAGCAGTTCAATAATGTAAACAAAAATAAACTAAAACAAAGACTAAGCTAAAGCAGTAAAAAGTAAATAATATGAAGTAAAAACAGTAAAGAAATGTATAATGGTGATTTTATTGATATTACCTCCGATGAGGAGGTTGGTGGAGTCTGTTGCGCTGGTCCGATGTCGGTGGCTTCGAGCTCCAAGCTGCTTCTTTTCCTTCTCCGGTGGTGGAAATGGGCCAAAAAGAGTTCTCAACGGTGAAAGTAGCTTGATGGTAAGCTAGGGTTTCGAGAATAATTTCAGCAGAGGCAAGATGCTTATGACTGTGGATGTGAAATGAGGGGTCTCCACCACTTATTTATAGTTTTTTAGTGGTGGAATGCTGGCCCATGGTTTTGGAAACCATATGGTTTAGGGCAGCTTGTTTAGGGTTTTTTCCTCCTTTTCCTCATTATTTTATATTTTTTCTTCCCTTTTGGGGATTTTTGCTATTTTAGAGGAATTTTGGACATTTTTTGGAGGAAAAAGGGGTTTTTTGGCCTTTTGGAGGCATTTTAGGCCTTTTGGAGGCTTTTTAGATGGTTTTATGGACTTTTGGAGGCTTGTTAGTGGGATTTTCAGGGAAATATGGTAGGCAAATGGACAAATGAGCCATGTAGTGAGGTAGATGAGGTAGTTAACCATTTTTGGGTGTTAACAGCGAGGATGCAATGTTTTCTTTGAGGAAGTATTTTTCAAGCCGAAAAGACAAATCTGTAGTTAATAAGGGAGACAAGAGGACAAGGGAAGTGTTAGGATTATTAATCCTCCCTTGTCCAAATTTGGTCATATGTCTAAATTGGGAGTCATGTATAAATCGGGAGTCCATCTAGTCTATTTATAGTCATTAACACCATTGAGTCCACTTGACCTAATTGGGGCACATGTTTTAGTTACTAAAGTGTGGGAAACACTAATTAAGGCTCACTGCCACTGATTGCACTTGATTGCATCAGTTTAGGAGCCACTGGGAGTGCTGAAACCAACCAAGGTCAGTTCACTTCAGTTAATGACTAGTCAAGCTAAGTTAGGAGTCAGTTACATTCAGTTCTAGTCCTCTACATTTAGTTAGCGCTAGGTTTACTTGACTGCACTCATGTGGGGCGAATTTCTCACCTACCACTGTCAGTTAACTTTATTCAACACTGAATGTAACACTTGAGTTATGTTTTAGAGCCCCGATGAACTCCTGTTATGGTTTAGACAAGGTCAGTTAACTATTGAGTCCTCAGATAGTGATTTAGACAAGGTCTTGGTTACCTATAATCAAGTAGAGTCTAATTAATTCAAAATTCCTCTTGTGGATTTGAATTGCTTGTGGATATTAAAGCCATTGTACTTCATTGTAATTATCTATCTAATTACTCTTTGATAAATGAAAGGCATTCACAGCTGCAAGCCATTTTTGCATTGTTTCATTCTTCAAAAACTGAGTAAATTGTGTGATCTATCATGTGAGTTGTGTGTTGGTCCACAGATCTATGTGCTCAATTTAATATGGTATCAGAGCCTCGACGGACAAGGCACTTCTCCTCCTCAGATCTCCTACTGGATCATTTATTTTGTTTTGCAGGTACAACTTCGAAATGATTTCATCTTTGATAATACAAGGTCTCTGTCAAGTGTCTATTGGGCTCGGTAAAGAGTGTTTTAGTAAGATTAACTGGCTGAATAAAAGTGATCGAGATTTTGGAACATCCAGCACCATAAGCATCCTTGATCCAAAAATCTTGGCCTCCACTCTCTCTGATGAAGTTGTTCAAGATAAAGAAGAAGCAGAAGCTTCTACATAGTCAATTCGAATTGAAGACAGTCTCCATGCAGTGACTCCTTCTCCTGATGCTCAGGAAGTTCATGAGATCTTTGATATCTCATCTTCTCATATTGCTGAAACAAAAGAGGACATTTGAATATCTGATATTGAAGAAAAATTCTGCTGCACTTCCATGCAAACATTCACCGATTACTAGAGTGATCCATTCACTCCTCATGATCTATATTTTCCAGCAAATTTTTGCAGGATTGCATGCACCAAAATTCAGAATTTTGAAGAAGAAGAAAGCTATGCATCCACCATCTCGGTTAACCATTTATTTGAATCTGATATTAACCTTATTGGATCTGATATGATCTTATTTAGATCTGATATGATATTTCTTGGTTTAATATATCAAATTCATAATCTTTCAGTACCACTTGTAACTGTTCTCATCAACAGTGTGAAGAAACAAGTACCTC
>LPNX010795144.1:1090344-1131191 GCA_001517045.1 Pseudotsuga menziesii | reverse complement strand
CTCCTACAAAACTGCTGCTGGGGATTTGATTCCATTTCACAGTTTTGGATCTGTTTTGAACCTATTTAGATCTGATTTAATTTCTGATTTGATATTATTTTGTTCATATTTTAAAATCCAAAAGCCTTCAGTCATGCTTGTAGCTGCTCTCACCAATTCCGGTGTGAAAAATCAAGTACCACACTTTCTCTTCAAAACTACTGATGGGGATTTGGTGTTAGTTTCCTCATATGAGGTTGTTGATATTTTATTATGTGATTCATTATATATTTCAGAAGCTATATCAGACTATGGAGCTCAATAATTCGCTCTCAATAGTCCCAGTGCTTCTTTACCATTGATCACATGCTCATCTCCTCACAGAACTAGCAAAGAGGAATATTTTCTGCATCCGCCTAGACACCTGCTTCTAACACTTGGGGCTCTTCTTACCACTCATGGTTTTCTGTTCATGGATGAAACATATCATTTTCTTGATTTTTCCTCACATTCTCTGAATTCTCAATAACCTTTTCTCACTTTTCAGTTGACTTTAGTTGCTCTACATGGGTCCAGTCTTCATCCGGTAGCTGTCTATATTTCTGATTTAGTTGAGCATATCATTCTTCTTCCAAAGAGGAAGATTCCTCCAGACATAATGATGGAGAGGTTCACATGCCAGGCCCCAAGATACCTATGCACAGAAGAACCAGATTGATCCTGATTCTACCTGCTTAATTAGAGGGGGGGATTTTTTCCCATGTGGTTTTTCCCCAGCACCTTGTTTTTGAGCAGTTACTTTAATTTACTTGATGTAATGGGTGACCTATGGTCTTAGTTACCATGGCCCAAAGATTTTCCAAGTTATCATTCAGGGGAGGTGTTAGGATTATTAATCTTCCCTTGTCCAAATTTGGTCATATGTCTAAATCGGGAGTCCATCCAGTCTATTTATAGTCATTAACACCATTGAGTCCGCTTGACCTAATTGGGGCACATGTTTCAATTACTAAAGTGTGGGGAACACTAATTAAGGCTCACTGCCACTGATTGCACTTGATTGCATCAGTTTAGGAGCCTCCTAGACCAATCCCTGCAATTTAGGAAGCCATTGGGAGTGCTGAAACCAACCAAGGTCAATTCACTTCAGTTAATGACTAGTCAAGCTAAGTTAGGAGTCAATTACATTCATTTCTAGTCCTCTACATTCAGTTAGCACTAGTTTTACTTGACTGCACTCATGTGGGGCGAATTTATCACCTACCACTGTCAGTTAACCTTAGTCAACACTAAATGTAACACTTGAGTTATGTTTTAGAGCTCCGATGAACTCCTCTTATGGTTTAGACAAGGTCAGTTAACTATTGAGTCCTCCGATAGTGATTTAGACAAGGTCTTGGTTACCTACATTCAAGTAGAGTCTAATCAATTCGAACTTCCTCATGTGGATTCGAATTGATTATGGCTATTAAATCCATTGTACTTCATTGTAATTATCTATCTAATTACTCTTTGATTAATGAAAAGCATTCACAGCTGCAGGCCATTTTTGCACTGTTTCATTCTTCAATAACTGAGTAAATTGTGTGATCTATCATGTGAGTTGTGTGTTTGTCCACATATCTATGTGCTCAATTTAATAGGAAGGAACAAGCAAGAAATTTCAAATTCCTAGACATATCATTTGGAAAAGGGACTCCTATGACACCAAACAAGGAACCTTGGATATAACAGCCTCCATGGGGGATTTTGTCAGAGAAAATTCTGATTTAGTATCTCAACTGAATCAATAATTCAAAGAAAATGAATAAGAGATGCAAAAGGACAAACAAGACCTAGCACAAGATGAGGTACACCATAGGTAGGAAACTGAACTTCTAAAAAAGGAACATGAAGAGAAGTTAAATCAATTCCAAAAGAAGAACGATTATTTGAATCAGGACCTTGAGAAGGTTGATCTATTAACTGATCAACATGTAGACAAAATTTCCATGTTTGAACAATAGATTAAAGACCTTCAAATTGCATCTACCACCTTTTCTTTCTCCAAACTTACAGGAGAGGAGTTTAAACAATTATCATGCAAAATACATGATCAATTTTATCAAGGCATGGTTAATTTGTATAAAGGGTACAATGAGATGCAAGAGATGTACAATTCATTTGAGCATCAGTTAGAAGTCCTCCATGAGCATAATAAAATAAGACAAGTAGCAACTAAAGCTTATGATCACATTACAAAGTGGCAGAAATATATCAAAGACAGACCAGGAGATATGCCAATCCTAGATAAGCTTAAGCTAAAGAAAATCCAGATGATAATTGAAACGTCAGAAACCATTTGTGAGCTGGTGGAATCCATAATCAAATATGGACAAGAATCCTGCAAAAGGAGTTGGTTCACCTCATAAACATTTCTCAAGTACCTGGATCTACCAACCTTAGATCCTATCAATGAGGCCATGCCTCTAAAATTCATGCTGGAGTAGATTCAGAGCGATTCTACCAAAACAAAGGAGGATCTTGTTTAGTTGACTCAACTTACTATGGAGGAAATCAAGCATTGGGTGGAGACACCTATTGCTTCATTAATGAGGATTGATCTCTTCCTCAAAGAATGGACCAAAATAAAGAAGAAGGCGATCACATTCTTTATATGTAAAGATGAATTACATTTAAAGAATGATCATATTAAAGACATCCAATATTTATTGGATGCTTTTGCTAAGTGGCGTTCCACCCTTGGAAAACCTTGAAACTAAAATATCTTCTAATCCCACATCTTGGGAAATTTCTCCTTTTGTAAATTTTGTAATATTATTTAAAGGGAGGGTATTTCCCAAGTAAAAGGGGGACTAATAGGATTAAGCCTAGGAGAGCCATACAAGAGAACAAACTACGAAGCACATACTATGGAAGATTTGTAATTTTGTACTTTATAATGTTTTGAAAGTTAAATAAAATTACATTGTTATTTATGTTATGTCTTGTGGTTATTCATCAAATGTTTTTCATGAATTTTAGTCTTTATTCCATCT
Organism: Pseudotsuga menziesii; assembly: GCA_001517045.1. Lineage (NCBI taxonomy): Eukaryota > Viridiplantae > Streptophyta > Pinopsida > Pinales > Pinaceae > Pseudotsuga > Pseudotsuga menziesii. The sequence continues at coordinate 1,128,174 of LPNX010795144.1, read as the reverse complement.
ATCTCGCATAATGATTGTCAGTTGCTTATCTACTTGATGTGTTAGTTTATGTATTGATTTTTCATAACAACCTTAACACGTTACATGTACATTGAATGAATGTCTTTATTTCATTCACATGCTCTATTCTACGACAGATGCGTAGTTATTAATCCCTAATACTAATTTGTTAGTTGGTATTATCTGATAGGACATGTTGTATAATTATAACACTTTGGGTAAAGCATTTCAATTTTCATTGTTTGGTTTTATTTGAAGTCAGTGAAGGAAATCGAACTTGACTTATATTTCTATACATTGATTAATTAGTTTCTTGTTATCAATCATATCTTATAGCAGCACTCCCTAAATCTATTACAATCACTATGTAAGTTAGAATCCAATTACTTCCAAAAATTCTCAGATCTTCCTTGAGGGACAATGTAAGCAGATAAATATACTCAAGTGGACTCAAGCTAGATATCCCTAGTCCAAGTGGATCTAGAACAAATCAAGTACATAATACATCCTACTTTCCTAGATCAATAGAGATGCAAGTTAAACAGATAGATCACTTACCTAAAGTCTGTAGATCCTATTCTCTCTTTGTCGATTGAAGCTCCAATGCCTTTAGATCTTGTGCTGCAAAACCCTGTAAAGGAAGTGGAAACAAGAAAATAGTACATGTGTATCTATACATGAATTGATCTAAACTAATAGTTAAGGAAGAAACCTCTAAACATTCTCAACAAAATAACATTTAAGGAAATATATTTGTATTACTGCAATCAAGGATATGCACAGAATTACATGGAATAGAAAATCACAACCTAGACTTAACAATGCAATATTCCATCCAACAATCCAAGCCAAGCCTCCAAAGGATCATAGTAGCCTCCCAAAGGATGATAGGGATCACCTAGAAATTCCACCCACATAAGAGTACTGTTGATCCTAGATTTGTTATCATTTTTGGCAGATTAATTACTCATTTAAACACATATTTTATTATATTTTGTATATTTTATGTTATGTAGATCATTACTCAACCTCAGGTATGAGTGTATTTAAGGTTTACATGAAATATTTTATTATTATTATTTTTTATGGTTTTATTAATTAAAATTGACATTATTAAAGTGCATTTGATGTGTTAACTGATTTATATTATTGTTTGTAGATTTTATAATCTTTTTGGGCTAAATTAATAAACAGAACGCATTCATCCTGACTTTCACGTCGCATGTCCATCTCGACATCCAGCTTGTCATCCAGTCTGTTGAGGGAAACTCACTGGTGGTTTTCCAGATGTTGAGACCTGTTGCTATAGATTGCAGTCCTGAAGTGTGCCAACAGACAAACAATCCGTTTTCCCTAAATCAATGCCTAGCATATCCAGCTCACGGCCCAGCCTCCCGTTCAACTCTCCGTCTAGATTTCCCATCAAACAACGCGCTGTTGATAATTAATTCTAGCATTTAAAATGTGAAACAACTGCAAACAAACTATTATCCACGTGTCTGGGTGATGAAGCTATGTTTTAGATATTTTCCAGCTTGCATTCTCCTTTGCTCGCTACCACACCAACCATCCACATGATGGATTCATGCATTCAACCCATGCTCTAGAAAATTCGCCACTACGTTCTCCTCTGTTCACCATCAGTCACCTAATGCACTCAGGAAGGAACCTGTGCACCACCTCTGAAGATCGTTCACGCTGAAGAGAAGCCTGTACACCACATCTAAATACTGTTCGCACTGAAGAAGGGAGATGTCTATGCATTGGAATGTGATCAGTTAATTTCCTTTATGATTAACTAAATTTAGAGAGCATTCGATCACTCAAGGTTCGACTTGCTCATCCCTGTAAATTATTATATATAGCAACCTCTGTGAGAGAGCTCAATTAGCCAGAAGAGTTAGGTTATTCAAGAAGAATCAGTTCATGTTTTGATATGTTCTCAAGCATTGTATTTCTGTTCCACCATCTGAATAAAGAGTTGTATGTGTTGCTATTGAAGATTGTGTTTGAGTAGAAGTTAGCCAAGCATCACCCCTGATTGCTGAGAGGTCCCCTCATCAACAAGAGGTTTCTTTTCTTATTTATTTCTTTCATTTTTTGTTGTAGCTAGTTTAATTCACAATCTGTTTTATTTCTGTAATGCAATTTGATTTATGAATTAGATAGTTAAATGTGCGCATAGTTTGTTTCCACATTTGCTTTCAGTCATTTCATTTTCAATCTATTGTTCAGTTTATTTGTAAGCTAGATAAAATAGAGTGTTATTTATCAAATTAAGTAGATTTAATTTTGTCTATTTCATTTCTATTTTAATTATCAGTTTATGCAATTTACATTTTAGTTTATTAATATGCAATGGTTTCTTTATGCTTATGTTTATGAATTTTTTTAAGTTTATTTTGCTGTTAGATTTTCTTAGTAAGTAGGTTTGTTTATTGATTTATGCATTAGAATTACGTCTGCATGGCTTCAGCTGAATATTATTTCATTTAGGTTAGTTTTTAACATTTTAACTGTGCATCCTGTCATTCGGACATCATGTTCAGTATGTTGTTGAGCCACCCCTTTCAGACCCATAGTTCAGTCTGTCATTCAGCCCTTAGTTTGGTTTTTAGTGTTTTTTATGCATTTTGAGATTGTTTTTAGTTTTGTTTTGTTAATGTTTGAATTATGTTTTGACTGTAATAGTTAGGTGTTAGTTTTGTTTAACATTAAAGTTAAAGTTTAATTGTTTGAGGTTATTTATTAAAGTTTTCCTTATTTATTTTTGCCTTGAATGTGTGTTAAGTTGTTATTGTTTCTTTATTGTTATTGCTGATTTTGTTTTAATATTGTACAATTTCGTATTTATGCTTTTTAGATTGATTTATTCATTTGCATGTGAGATTGAGTGTTATATGTGTTTTCTTTAGTATGTTTGTAGGTTGTCTCTTTTATGTTGTGTTATTCTTGAAAGAACTTGTAGGACATAACCTAAAGATATTTCTTTTATTAAGTTTTCTACTTGCTTTTTTTATCAAGTTTTCTTTATTAAGTTTTCTACTTGCTTCTTTTATTAAGTTTTCTAGTTGCTTATAAGTTAAGTCCTCCTTGTACCCTAGTTTTCCATTTGAATAGTTAATTGTTGATTGTATTTCAATTTAAATTTTATTATCAATTATTTAGTTTATTATTCTGCCTCAGTTTAATTACTTTAATAAGTGCATTTTTAGGAGTTTGACTCGGTTTTTCATTTTGAAAGATATTTCCATATTTTGTTTGTTAAAATATTTACATGACACCATTTACCTTCGCATATATTTTGTCTCAACTCTAATATTACCAACCCCGATTGATAATTAAAGAATAGGTGGATTAATTAAAACATTATAACACCCGATACTTTTGGCGCCATTGTCGGGAAGTTGTTCTGTAAGGTAGAGTATAATTCTTTATGAAGTTTAGTAATATGTTGGTAGTGGGGGAGCAGTAAGACGAGAGGTAAGAACCTACCCATCTATTATAACAAGCACCCCCAAATCCAACAACAGTAGTAGCATAGGTTTTCTTTAGTTTAAAATCATTTCATGAGTAGAATTAGAGATCCTCAGGATAGATTTGTCAAGACCGGAAAATTGATTGAAGTATCTACTAACTACTTTAGGGGACGTAATTCCCAAAATACTAAATCACCACAAAGGTATCGAAAGACACCTATAGCAAGTACTTCTACCCTGAAACATAAGGAGTCTCTCTTAGAATATCGTACTGGAGAATCCATAGAAGGAGAAGGAACCTTGGCAGTGTTGATGTATTTGTAACTTTGGAATGTATTCACTTGTATATCTTATGTATTGTACCTTGATGTTCCTATCGAGAGATTCAATAATGTAAACAAGTCATGTAAATTCATTGAGGTTAACCCTCCATTGTAAGTCGGGGCAATAGTCCACACAGTTGAGTCAAGGTTAACCCTCCTTGTTGATCGGAGGGAAAAGTCCCCATAGTTGTGGGGCACTAGGGTTATTAGACTCTCCTAGAGATGTCGTCCCTACTAATTAATTGTTAAGTGGGGCTGACATTTTGAAGTGGACATTAAGTGAACAAAAGAATATAAATAGAGAGTGAACCTCTCTATTTATCATACACACCCACTCATTAGGGCGCATGAGTGAGAGAGAGAGAACAACTGTGGAGATCGTCTTTTTTGTCTTTGGGTTTTACTGCTGCCATTGGTGCTCATTCTATCTCTAAGGAAGTTGCAGGGTTTTCTCCTTTATGGTTCCCTCGAGGAAAATTCTTTGTGTCTCTTATCTCTTTTGTTTATTGATGTGCATGTTATTCTCTCAGATAAGATCCTAAGATCATATTGATTAAATGATAAAAAATCTAACATGGTATCAAAGCTAACCTAAGAAGAAGACATTGTGCAGCTAAAGAAGCTAGGGCTTCTTAATTTTTGGGTCTCTCTCGACAATCCATCAGCAAAAGGAGGCTAGGATGACTCTCCATTGAAGGGTGCATCTATCTGTCAAAGCAAAATATGATTCTGGGCATTTTCAGTTTTTGATGTGGGAAATCAAGATTCTTACAGGAGAGTAATTTTTAAGTGAGCCTGGCATAGGCTTAATCTCCTCATAAAAATCGAAGTTTAGAGACCTGGGTCTATATTTTTGGCTAGGTGAAACTTCAGGAAATTCAAACCCTAGTTTGACCCAGGGCCTGAAAAACCCTAAAATACTGAAATTGATAGTTTTGGTAGATTCTCTATATCGCCATATTGGAGAAGGATCAGGTGTCAAAAATTTCATAGGTTGAAGATAAATTTCGGATGTATAGTGTGTCCAATTTTTGGCCTCAGATTCTCTATATTCCAGGAGATATGATCCATCCACATTAGGGTTACAGTCTCTCCTAAGATTCCTCCCCAAATAGGACACCTGGAAATAATTGCTATATCTCAGGCTCCGAAGGTCCAAATGAAAATTTCCAAGATATTACAGAAAGGGTATAGACTATACTATCTGTGGTAAAAGTTTCACACCTCACAGATGAAACAGTGGCATGTGGTCATCCGTACAAATTCTCTATGTTGAATAATCCTGAAACAAGTGACCTTAGGAAAATGCTCATATGTACCAATTGGTGAAACCAATTCTAATGAAACCTATGGTGTTGGAGCAAGGACAAAAGAGGATACTTGAGTACAAAATTTCAGACATAGAGGAGTAGTAATTACAGAGATAGTGTAGAAACAGTATCAAGAATTTTTGTAGGAAGAAATTGGTAAACTAGGGTTTCTTGTTCCGAGAGCTTCCCTCCACTGTTTTCAGAAAATGAGTACATTGGACAGCTCGCCTTGAAGAGGTCAATATTTCTATCCAATTAGATCTGAAATATTCCAATTTTTTAAAATTAGCGTTTCTCTAACAAACCCTAGATCAGCAAGCTCAAGAACCAGGATGGACACTTCAAATCGGTAAGATCTAATATTTTTCTATTTACATTTGAGGTTCTCATTTCTAAATGACTAGTCACACTAGCTTGATGACAAGTTTGGTGAAACCGACAAATTCCAAGCATGGAAGTATTGGATCTCACTGGTTCTTGAAGAAAATGAATTGGACACCTACATAAGTGGATAGGTTCTAGTTCTAGAGGGAGATGAGGCTAAAATCCTTACACAAGAAGAACTTGGTCAAGGCCAAGAAGATCATTGTTGATTCAATCATGAATCACCTTATACCATAAGTGTCTTCCCTAAATACACTAAAAGAGATGTTTGATTCCTTGACCAAGTTATTTAAAGCAGAACATAAATCAAAATATGAATTCGAGAAACTAGTTGAAGAATGTGAAGATCCAGAATGTTGAGACCATATAGTCATACTTTAAAAGGGTATCTCAAATCAAACAACAACCTGAAGCAGTAGACAAAGAAGTGGAAAATGCAAAAGTTGTGATAATCACCTTGAATGGCCTTCCGGGATCATGGGATTCATTCATTTGAGGAATGTGTTCTAAGAGGAAGTGATTACTTTCAGCAGACTCTGGGAAGAGCGCACACAAGAAGAAGCTCAACTCATAATAAGAGAAGAGGAAATGGGAGCAACTGAAGATCAATCTCTCACAATTCAAAGAAGATCCCTCAGGTGATGAGGAATATGAAGGACTTAATTCTTGAAGAGCCTCTTATCCATCTTGAGCATTTGAATAAGAAATGATGATGTCATGAATGAAGAAGATGATGAAGCGGAAGGCTCAAGAAGGAATCTACCCACGAAACAAATAAAGATAAGTATTTCATTGTCATTTCATGATATTGTTTTGTTATGCATTTGTTATATTCAGTTGATGTATTATGCATGATATAATGTTTACATTAATGAGAATATACTACTAATATGCATGTGATGGGTAAGTATCTCATGGTGCTATAAAACTCTCCATTGCTACTTATCTAGAATGAAACCTCTTTGTTTACATATTGGATTAGTGCACAATCTCAATGTTGTCCTGGTAGAGATGGAAGGCATATAGAAAGTTTCCATGAGATATGGATGAATGTTGTATTGTCTAAAATAGTTTCATAATCATATATCTTGATGCATAAGAATTTACCATTTTGAATATGCATTATGAAATGTTTCTAATCATACAACTAGTGCATTTGACTTGTAGGAAATATCGCGTATAATCTCCTACAAGAAAAAAAGGTTGAGACTTGTTCTGAAGAACAAGTGACGGTAGTTCAAGAAAGAACCCAAGATGAAGAATAATATGACAATACTTTCAAATAAGAGATCTCAGACACAGTGTAGTTATGTAACACTGTTGAGCGACATCATTTATGAAGAACCTTCCAGCTATGAAGAAGAAGCAAAGAAGAAAGGGAAGGAGAGTACCAGGAAGAATGATGTCTAGGGTACAGCATCGAGACCTGAAGGGAAGTTCATAGTTCCATCATGCAGTAGATGGAAACATTGTGGGATACAAGGAACGTTTCGTACCATGAGGATTCTCATTGAAAGAAGGTATAGACTACACAAAGACATTTGTATCCACTAGATGTTAAGACACATTATAGGAAAAATCATGTGTGCAAATGAAAGAAGGCCTTGCATGAGATCAGAAGACACCCATGGGATAACACATACATGAGGAGCTTGAAGATCACTTAGAGTGATGAAGATCTTAACCTTTGCTACAAGGTTGAAGATGAAAGCCTATAGAGGATGAGAAGCTCACATATGGGTGTGAGTAGAACTTTTGAAAAGGTTCAAGATAAAGGATCTTGGTATCCAGTGACCCTAGATGGATACAAAGAATATTAGTAGCAGAGGAAGCTACTTGTCACTCTGGTACAAAATTTTTCAGTATAAAAGACAGAGGGAGAATGATGTTCCACTTGAGAGGGAGTGACTGCAGAATATATTGAGGTTCGATATGATACAATAGGATGGATAACTTACTGATGACTCTAGGATTTACTAAGAATAAAGAGGATTCCAACCTTTTTCTTCAAGGTTGAAGGTGGAAGACTAGTGATGCTCCTGTTATATGTCGATGACTTGTTCCTAATAGAAAAGAGGAACTCATTAAATTTTCAAGAAGGACACTTGCTGCCGAGTTCAAGATGGATGACTTGGGGATGATGCACTACTTTCTAGGCATGGAGTTGTGGCAAAATGTAGATGGAATATACCTGGGACAAGGGAAGTATGCAATAGATATCCTGAAGAGGTTCAAGATGATGGAATGCAAGGCCATAACCATAGCTATGGAATCGAACCTAAAGCTATTGAGTGTTTCTTCATCAGATTGAGTGGATGCTACGATGTATCGTTACATGATTGGGTCATTGATGTACCTGACAAATACGAGACTAAATATTTTCTTTTCTGAGAACACATTGAGACATGTTCACTTGATGGTTGCAAACCATATAGTGAGGTACCTGAAGGGTACAGTTGAGTATGGGCTCAAGTATGAAGTGAATCAAAAGATTAACCTGGAAGGTTATGTTGATCCAGATTGGGTAGGTAGTTCCATTGATAGGAAGAACACTTCAGGGTGTTGCTTTAGTATGAGATCATGTGTGATCTATTGGTTTAGTAGGAAGCAGTTTTGCATGGCACTCAATACATCTGAAAGTGGAGTAGTGAAGCTCTATTTTGTTCTCCATATAGAGGTTCCTTCCAAGGGGAAGTGATGAGTCCGTGAGCCTTTCTGACATGGCGGTAGATGGGGCCTCCCATGGTAAGATGTAAGTGTGGTGCCTTTATGACATGGTGTTAGGCAAGGCCTCCCATGGTCAGATGTAAGTGTTGGGCCTTTCCTTAGATGATAGATGTTATAGCTGAGTTCACCACTCCAGGTGAATCCCACTTTGTATGGCCTTTCCCTATCTCGCTGCAGACTCCTTAGACCCCTTGGACCATTTTTTGTCCTTTTATGTTTCCCTGACCATCCCTAAAAACATGTGAAAAATGATACATGTGACTTTTAAACCTATAATTGTGTACATACGCAGGTTTGACCACTAAAACCACGTACATCGAGATGTGTACAAAAATCCAAATCCTTTTGGAGTTTTCCTTGACATGGATCCGACTCACTTGACTCTTGGCCTTCCATATGCCCTGAGATCACTCGGATTCTACCTTTCATTACCCCTTTGAAAAGCTATATAAGGAACTCCTTGGTACATTGAAGACATAAGAGAGAATTGAGAGCAAAGAAACTATATTCCATTGTTGCCAGAACTTATGCTTGAGTCTACATCCCTTTGTCCCTTGGAGCACTTTTGTGTTCTTCCCAAGCTTTCCTTTTTCTTGGGAGCTTGCTATCGAGAGATGGAGGATTGAAGTGGTGGAGGCCCAAGTGGGGGATTCAGTTTCTCTGGTTCGCAGATGTGCCGATAGAGGTTGTATCTTGTAATATTTGATTTATATTAATAGAAATATCTTTTTCTGTCCAATAATATGTGTTTGAATGAATATTTTATCCATGGGATTATGTCAAATGCTTATACATTATTGATTATATATGCTAGAATAGATATAACACCATGATATATAGAATACTTGTATTGTTTACTTGTTGTTGAGGAAGTAATCTATCAATTCAATATGGAGTTGGAAAGCTCAACGGGGATCTACTTCAACCGTCCGGAATAAGGTACGAGGTCTGATCCTTTAGTGTTAGACATTTAATTTCTATTTCATATTGGAAAGGATTGATTTCTGGAGTCAATCTGTCTGTTGTGGTACCCCAAGCCATAGGAATTTCTATCTGTAACAAAATTGGGGACTCCGCTGGGGAGTTCCTAGTAGTTGTCCTTTGGGGGTTGTTATATCAGCATTCAATGAATTTGAATTGCTCTTTCTCTCTTGTTTCTGTGTCGGGTCTGGGGGCATGTTTGCCTGGTAGTGTCTGATTGGTGTGAATTTTGTCTCAGCCTATCTGTTTGCCTTGATTTTATGCACCTTTCTTCCTATATGCGAGTTTTTAACTCACAGTCGCGTATACACATGGGTTTCTCTACGATTTCCGCGTATACACGCGGGTTTACTGCGAATAGTCGCGTATTCCCTTAGTTTTTCCTTTTTGTGGAAGTTAAATGGTTTCTAGGTGAATTTTGATGTTTGCTGAGTCTCCTTTGGCACTACCTGAGTTTGTTTATACCTCTGTTTCTGACCAGAGACATTTTTTTTTAGTCTAATTTTTTTTTTAAAAGAAGGTTCTTGTCATGGCATTTTTTATTTTTTGTTTGAGATTAGTGCATTATATTTATTTTACCTTAGTGCTTTGCTTGAGTGCTGTTTGAGTGTGCTTGCAAGGTCTGGGGGTTGTAGAATCATTCTTTTACTTTTTGTATCTCATTTTATTTCAAAAAATTCAAAAACATTTGCTTATCATCATGCATTGCATTTTGCATTTTGCATTGTACTTGCACTAGATTTGCTTTGGATTATTAGTTAGGATTTCATATAGAAAAGATTGCATTCATCATTTGAAGAAGAATTGTGCATTTCACGTAGTAGCATACCCTGTTTTCATTAACACAATGCATTTGCATTGATTGTTAGGTGTGCATTTTACTTCATGATGTGTCATTACACCATTAGTTGCATGGCCATATCCCTTTTTCTTTTGAGTAATAAAGCCAATTAAAATCAACGCTTAAATTAAAATGAACTACACTCTTTTCTTTTATAGGGTGCACCAACAAGCTTAGGTTTTAGGATCTTGGAATAGTTCATTGTGAGTAAATTCTCCAAGATCACTAAACAACAACATGTATGTGTCTGTCCAGGTGAGTGTGTGAAATCCTTGGTATAACCAGTGTTTCTCATGATCCTCCTCTCAAAAGGGAGTTCAGCACGAGGCAGTGTGAGCGATTATTGATTGGGATGACCCCTAGTCATAACTCAGTAGCACCGTAGATATTTCTAGGATTGTATTCGTATCTAGGGGCTCTTTCAAGAGTTTCGGGCTTTTCTACCCTGCCCATACGGTCAATCCCACCTGCGAATGTCCGCTTAAGCATTGATTATATTGAGGTGACCTTAGTGGCCTTACCTAGGATAACGAGGGGGTACTTTGCATGGGTTATTCTATGAGTCTCCCAGCTAGGTTGGGGTCGGACAGCACAGTCACTTTACGCGTTGAAGTTGAGGGCCACAATAATTGGTTACGTACCTTCTCTTGTTGTGTATGGGAGTCTCAAGCCTCTCCTAGGTGAGACATACCTCCTTCATTCGGGAGCTCACTTATCCTACCCTTGATTTCTTGCATTTGGATTTAGATTTTATTAGTGATTTCTCTGTGCATGATAGCATGCCTAGGGTTTGCGTAAATAGAGAGTCTTTTCTATTTTTTGAGTCATTATGGATTCAGGTATGGTTCCTCACCGTTCTCATCGTTTAGCAGGACTTCCTCCGTCTACATCTCCTCCTCCTTTTGGAGAGAGACCTAGACAATCCAGGTGGACTACTTTGCACATTTATTCACACACCATGGGAGACCATATAGAAGGTATTCCTGAACCACCTTCTCCCATTCATGTAGACAATGGGTAGTTTACTCCTACTTACAATCCTTAACCCGACTTGGCTGAGTTAGGTCCTATGATTTCTGAGATAGGAACCTTTGATGATAGACCTACTCACTCTAGGGTTGATTCCCCATTGACCCATTACCGGTATGGAATATCGGAGGATGCCGAGACTCATTTTGAACCCGCCAGCACTAGCTATGGTAGTTATGCTATGTCTGGTTTTCCCACACATGATTTGGCATTTCATGTCGAATCTAAATTTGAGCCTAACACTATGCCTGGGGGCACTCTCATTCCTTACCATGCAGAGAGGTTTGGGAGCACTAGTCACATTGCACCTTCCATCCCGGTGGTGGAAGTTACATCACATATTCCTCCTAGGTCTAGGGTTAGTGATCCTATTAGGATACCAGATCCGAGATGAGTGACTATAGGGAATACTACGTACTTGATCACTCAGATCCCTTCGTCCTCTGTCCCTAGTTCTTCAAATGTTCACCCTCCACCTCATTCACATGGTCCTTCAGGCCAAAATGTTGCTACAAGTTATGTCTGTACTGTGGTTACTAGACCGGTTGTGTCTCAGCTTCATGTACCGCCCGTTGTTTCAGGAGGTCATGCTCATACTTCTAGAGGTCACATTCCTACTTCCAGAGTGTATATTCCTACCTCCAGAGCGTACGTTCCTACTTACGGAGTGTCTCATGGGACATCTCATGTGATGACTTATGGACCCTATTATGGGATGTAGTATGGACAGGGTTCTTCACCTTATGGAGGTGGGTATCAACAACCTGCTTATTCTCTGAACTATGGCTTTGTAGCTCCTAATAGTGAAGGTCCACCACACTATGGTGCTTCCACACCACCCTATACAGGTCAAATAGGAGGAGGGCACTATGGCCATGGCCATGGTGGTAATCAGACCTATATGAATCAGGGAGCATTCCATAGACCTCATCATCCTAGGCTTCCTTTCCTTGCAACGCTGATTCTTCCTGACTTGTCGAGATTGACGAACGATCCTATAGCTCATGACCTAGCTTAGACGGCTATTCCTACTAAGCTTCCCTTGAACATATCTAAGTTTGAGGGAAAACCGGGAGAGTATCTAAGTGAACACATTACTACATTTCACCTATGGTGCTCTTCGAATTCCTTACATCAGGACTCAATCCGTTTGAGACTATTTCAACTCACCCTTATAGGGCCTGCCACGAAATGGTATATAGAGTTACCTAGGGGAGATTTCTCTTTGTTCAACGACCTTATGATGACTTTTTTTAATCACTTCCAGCTACCAGTGCACTATGACATTGGTACTGAACTCTTGTTGACATTTCGGTAGGATAAAGGCACACATATCTCGGATCATATTCAAGAGTGGCATAGACAGAAGAGGTTAATTAAAGCCTTTATACCGTTGGAATTCCTCCTCGAATGGTTCCTTAAGTCATTATTACCATATATAGCGAAGGATGTTTCTACATCCAGAGTGCAGAATGAGGAACAAGCAATTTTTAGGGTGCAGGAACTGGACTTGATTTATGCTCAGTCTGGTTTGTTATATGAGATTATTCCCAACGCTCCGCATTCTAGTTTCGAACCCAAACTCAAACCTATACCACATGCCAATGGCATTGTGGTTTGTGCAAGTGCGAAACCTATAGATTTGGTTGTAAAACAAGTTAGTCAATTGTCAATCAACCAATCTGGTTCAGGACAAGCTACGACTTTATCTCAACCCACCCAAACGGCGAGTGTGCTTTCAGTACAATCATCAGACCAGAAGGGTAACCAGCAGCCTGGAAAGAATATAAAAAAGGGTAAGAATAATCGTAAGGGTGGGAATAAGAATGAGAATGTTAATAATAATGACAAGAACGGCCGTAATGCTGGGGGGGACAAGCAAGATAAACGTAAGGTTAAGTTCCCTTGCAAGTTGTGTAAGGACGATCACCTCACTTACTTGTGCCCTCGTATTGATGAAGCTTCGAGGTTCTTGGCACAGGGCCCAGCTGTGCTAACTAACCCTTTACTGCACAATCAAAATATGAGCTTTAAGTCCCATGACCCATCTGGTGGTGATCAAGATCCGCCGAAGGGTAGTGGTCGTGGTTGCATTAATATGGTCCGTGCTACAAAAGTTGTGACCCATGCGAAAGATTATGGTTCATCATAACCCATCCCAAGAAAAGAACCTAATCCACTAGGGTCTCCTTTGCGTATTGAGAAACCTATGGATAAACCTGAAGCTGCACCTCACATTCCTAAGGGATTCCTTAAGCGTTCAGGGCATAATCCAAATGCCTGAACTGCTTAGAACTATTCAGTTGTCGAGGATTTGGGCCACACTCCTTGTGCAATGTTTGCATTGGATATGCTTTAGAGTTTTCCATTGCAAAGGAAGGCGTTGCTCTCTACCCTTGGTGTGAACGATGATGATTCTTCCTCCGTGATTAAATTTGAAACTACAGGACTTTAGCCTCGCTTGCCTTACTATGTGTCTCTTTTGATTCACATAGAATGTATTAATATGATCATTAAGTGCATTGTGATTGACGAAGGAGCTGTTGCTTCTGTGATGTCTTTATCATGTTGGACGGGTTTAGGTTCCCCTAAGCTATCTAAATCAGTGACCATGTTAACTACGTTCGATGGGAGATCGTTTAGGCCGCATGGCATCCTTCCTTCCCTTACCGCCCATTTGGGAGGGAAGACCATTATGGTAGAGGTCGAGGTGGTTGATGCGCCCCTTGACTACAATCTCTTGCTGGGTAGGAATTGGATGTATAGTATGCAAGCCGTTGCTTCTTCCATATTTTGCGTTGTATGCTTTCCACACAATGGGAAGATAGTCACGATTGATCAAACAAAATTCAAGAACCCGTCTGTTACTGCATCTTCAGGAGCTTCGATCCCGATCATTGAGCACTCTCAGCCGGCAACTGGGAGTGTGGGTGTAGGCATGTATCCATCCCTCATGGGAATCTTTAGTTGTCCTGCACTGATTCTTATGATAGGTTCTAGTTCTGGTGAGGCTTCGACATCTATGAGATTGGTGTCTTTTCACATGAGTCATATGGAATATCCTTGGATTATTCCTACACCGAGTACTTCGAGTAAGCCCATCGTGATGGACGTGTCATTACCTGCAACTATGATAGCTTATCAAGCTAATCTTGTGTGTGTTGCAGAGCCCAGTCCTTCCTCTTCGCAGATGGAGGAGGACCCTTATGTGCTGCCGGCATGGGCAGTATAGTCTTCTCATGTGCACGACTTCCTTGATATGGTTTTCCCTTTAGATGAAGCGATTATTGAGGCTACGTTGGGAGTTGATCCACCATGGGAGGAAATTCATCATAGATCTTACTTTCTTCTCGAACTTGATCGCTTGGAGCATGAGGACTTTAGGGCAGTTCTTAGTGTGAGAGTTGGTAGTCCTATGGTTCCGTTAAGCTCTCCCGGTCAGATGGCTAACGAAAACATGGCAAACATATCTTCAATTATTCCTATCAATATCTCTCGCGATCTTGGCAGGATAGAGAATATCTATATTGGGGCGGAATGTTCCCATGCTAAGATTCTAGAATACACCGAGCCATTTAAAGAATTTCATGATATATTTTCTTGGTCTTATGACGAAATGCCAGGTATCAGCCCTCGTATTATGGAGCACGAGATTAATACCTACCCCAACGCTAAGCCTATTCGACAACGGTTGCGTGCAGTGAATTTAAGGAAAGAACCCACGATTAAGGCAGAGATAGAAAAGCTGTTAAAAGCCGATTTTATCTATCCTGTTCCCTTGATGGAGTTAGTTTCAAACCCCATTCCGGTGGATAAGAAGTAGGGAGTGATCCACATATGTACTGATTTCCGTGATTTAAATCATTCCTGTCCTAAGGACAATTTCCCCACACCATTTATTGATTAGATTTTGGATGAGTGTGCGAGGAGCAAGGTTTTTTCCTTTATGGATGGATTTTCTGGGTATAATCAAATACAACATAAACCTGAGGACCAACATAATACCACATTGATTTGTTCTTGGGGAACTTTTGCATATCGAAAAATGCCTTTCGGCCTTAAAAACACCGGAGCTACATTTCAGCGGGCGCTGACCTTGATCTTCCACGATCTCAAGTCGATCATCGAAGTATTTTTAGATGACCTTCCTGCTCATTCTCATATGAGGATGCGTCATCCCTATCACTTGAGATTGGTATTCGAAAGATGCCGACACTATTTGGTTAGATTAAATCCTCATAAGTGCATCTTTTGTGTGAAGTCAGGTCGTTTGTTAGGATTCATCATTTCTAAAGAGGGCTTAAGAGTCAACCCTTTGAAGGTTGAGGCAATACTTCAGTTGTCTCCCTCGAAGAATATTCATCATCTTTAGTGTTTGCAAGGCATGGAAAACTTCTTATGAATATTTGTTGTCAACTTTTCCAATTTGACTAGAGGCTTTATGCGTCTCTTGAATAAGGACACCCCCTTTTGTTGGGATGAGCGAGCCTAGGAGTCCTTTGATGCACTCAAGTGAACCCTAGCATTGGCCCCAGTGATTAGTCCCCCGGACTATAGCCGTGATTTTCTATTATATGTGGCCGCGTCCTTAGAGACGATTGGTATGGTTTTGGTTCAAGAGAATGAGGAGCTCCAAGAGCATGTCATATACTATCTGAGCCAGAACCTTATTGACGTAGAGATTCATTACTCTCATGTCAAGAAGCTTGCTTTAGCTACCGTACATGCGGTTCAGCGGTTGAGACATTATATTCTCCTTCACCAAACCTTGGTTGTAGCCCATGTCAATCCATTTCAATTCATCCTCCCTCAAAGGATGATTGGGGGAAAGTATAATAAATGGATTGTCATTCTGCAAGAATTCGATCTCGAATTTGTTTTGGAAAAATCGAAGAAGTCTTTAATTATTGCAGAGCTTATATCGTATTTGGAAAGTGAGGCCGAGGAGTTGGTTTATGAAGATATGTTTGGCGATGAACACATCTTCTTAATCTCAACTTTATATCCATGATATGGGGATATCATAATATATTTACAAACATTGAAGACCCCTACTCACCTCTCATGAGATGAACGACGACGATTACGTCACGTGGCTAAGAACTACCTCACAGTGGATAACACTTTGTACCACCATGGGGTAGATTCCATTTTACGATGTTGTTTAACTCATGAAGAGGTAGAGTTAGTGCTGAATGATTTCCATGGAGGGGCATGTGGTGGTCATTTATCTAGGATTTCTATTGCTCAAAAGATATTAAGAGTGGGTTATTTCTAGCCGTCGATCTTTAAAGATTGGGTAGATGCGGTCAAGAGGTGCCACCCTTGCCAGGTGTTCACACATAATATGCACTTGAAACCGGCCCTGTTACATCCCATTATCACCGTCGGTCCCTTCACTAAGTGGGGACTCGATTTTATGGATTGCAACCCAACTTCGGCTGGGGGGCACCATCATATTATAGTGGCTATTGATTACTTCACAAAATGGGCTGAGGATATGCCTACAATTAAATCCGATGGTGAGATAGCCTCCCACTTCATATTCAACCAAATTATTACTCGGTTCAGAATTCTGAAAGAGCTTGTCACTGACCATGGCTCACACTTTCAGAATCGTATGATGGAAGAGTTGGCATCAAAGTTAGGGTACAAGCAAGAGCATTCCTCCTCTTACTACCCTCGAGCGAATGGATAGGTAGAAGCAGTGAATAAATCACTCAAATCTATTCTCCAACGAACCATCGCACAAAGCAAGAATAATTGGCACATCATGGTATATCCTATTTTGTGGGCATATAGAACCACTGTTAAGACTGCCACAGGTTTTTCTCCATATCAACTTGTACATGGAGTGGAGTCGATATTTTCGGTTGAATGCGAGATTCCTTCTTTGAAGCTAGGGGTAGAACTCTTACCAGACACTTCACCATTGGAGGAGCATTTGGTCCACCTAAGCAACTTGATGAGCAATGTCGAGATGCCTTGGTGG
This sequence comes from Pseudotsuga menziesii, assembly GCA_001517045.1. Taxonomy (NCBI): domain Eukaryota; kingdom Viridiplantae; phylum Streptophyta; class Pinopsida; order Pinales; family Pinaceae; genus Pseudotsuga; species Pseudotsuga menziesii. Next base: position 1,111,108 of record LPNX010795144.1, on the reverse strand, counting down.
CTCTAGAAGTCAATAAACGTCGCGTAAAGGTCCAATACAATAAGTTTGTTCGTCCAAGGATGTTTAGTGAGGGAGACTTAGTCCTTTTGTGTGATCAACTGAAAGAACCTTTGGGTGTAGGGAAATTTAATCCTATGTGGTGTGGTCCTTACATGGTCAAATGAGTCTTAGAGAAGGGTGCTTATGAGTTAGTGGATTACGAAGGATTGGCCTTAGCAGAGCCTAGAAATGGGCTCTATCTCAAGAAGTACTATGCATGATTTCTAGCCAAGGGTGGTTACTGTATATTATTGTACAGTTTTGCATAGTTAGGTCTTTTTCTTATAGTGATTGGGTTTGTGATTAGTTTTCGTTTCTTTTGGCAGATGTCAATGGAATATTCCACCTACATAGGATTCACGGATGGTGCGAGCCATCACACTCAACACTCAGCCTCTGCTGCTTGGGTGATTTATACTCCTATGGGTCAGGTACTATCTTCAGGAGGCGTATGTCTATGGCCATCTTCCAACAATGTTTCTAAATATAGTGTCGTTATTGAGCTTCTACAAGATTCCATTTCACATGGCATTCTCTCTCTTGAGATACGTCTTGATTCAGAGTTAGTAGTGTCACAACTTAATGGTTTGTACCATGTTAGAGATCTGACGTTATTAAGAATATTCTTACATGTGAGATTATTAGAATGGAAATTTGACAGTATAACATACATACACATTCCAAGAAATTATAATCAAGTTGTTGACTCATATGCTAACTGCGTGTTAGATTGGCATTTGCTTCATTCACATTAAATTAATTACAAACACAATTTTTACACATGTAAATAAATAAACTGATCACCATAAAATTTTATATAACATCCAAAATGTGGTAATACATAGTGTCATGATACAAAATTGGGGCTCTTGAGCCACCAACATATAATACACGGTAGTATAAAATGTATACACTCCCAGATATCTAATCCTGTGGAGGAGGACGAGGGTTGTGATCATGGAAGGTCACTACGACTCTAGCTAGCCGTCGAAATAATTGCACCCATGCAAGTGGTACCCCCACCACCTGCCACTGCATAGCCTCAGGAAAGTCCTCAACTTGAGCCATGGGAACTCTATGTGTCAGTCTCACAAAATTGGTATGAATGCTCTGGAGCGTCCGCTCCGCATCCACACCCATGATGTCATCTCCTCTTCCCCTCCATCTATGACGAGGAAAGACTTCCAACTGCTGTGGTCCCACATCTGCACACAAATGGTAGATGTCACTATGTATTGTCATGCAAAAATATGTCTTTTGATTCCATATAATCAGAAAACAAAAAAAATTTAAATAACTCAAAAATTAAAAGGAGAGGGTCGAGATTCATTATCTATATCGCCATATACCGATCCTGGTGGTAGCAGCATGTCCGGGTCCCCCCGGAAATCTATCCCTGCATAGGGGTAGTCATCGATGGAAACTATATTTCATCACCACCATGGAAAGAATTCAACTGGATAGGGGTTGGACACCCTACCACCCCCCAGTATGCACATCGCATCTACCCAACGTCGTTGAGCCAGATCTCAAAACCTGTGAAGAGGAACATCCACTCTGGGGCTCAATCTTGGAACATGCTCAAAGAAAAACGTGCTCAAAATACTACTGAACTCAAAGTTCCACACTCTGCCTACCTTACACTCACTAAGCTGATGTTTCATGTTGCTCAGTAATGTAGTGCTCCAGTCATAAATCATGGGTCTCATGCACTCCACTGCATAGAACATCAAAGGCCACAAGGCCTGGTGGAGTGACACCAAGCCTGCTATCCTGCCCAATGTCAATAGTATGGCCTTTAGGCCCAGCACCTGTATAGCATTGGTAGGGACCTGACTCCCCACCTTCTCTGTGTCTGGATAGCAGTACATTGTAATGTACTTGTCGATAGTTAGGCCACCTCCTATCCCACCATGAGAATTAAGGTTCACCACTTCCCCTCGTCTAGAAATCGCAGTAATGAAGTATATGTCCTACAGCTCTATAGTGAGGGACATCCCATTTATCTAGAAGGACTCAGAGTCTGGATCCTAGTAATCCACCAGCATCTGTAATAGTATTGTTTTGGCCCTCAAACCACCAAGACACCAAAACTTCTAGATTCCACATGCACGTAGAGCTTGTTGAGCCATTAGATCGGCCCTTACTGCTTCCTCTACCTCACCATGTTCACGCTCTCTCCACTCTAGGACCATCCTGCACAAGAAATTGAAAATTTGTCCATTAGATTATTGAAAAAACCTAGTATGCGCGGCCTCATACGCAACTGTTCTCAAAATAGTTGTGTGCTCTCATACGCGACATTTCTCAAAATAGTCGCGTATGTATACGGCTTTGGGGGCATTTTCCATGTATAGCCAGCCCTATACGCAGAAAAACCCTCGATTTCTGCGTGGGTCACAGTGTTATTTTTAGTTTGTCCTAGAAAGCTTAATTGACCATGGAATTTGATAAAAAATGCATTGAAATGGAAGAGAAGAGCATGGGTAAATACCTGGAAGAAACGGTAGTGGTTTCCACTGGCTGGATCTCCTGAAATTTGCTGTTGAAAATCTGAGCTCAAATGGGTAAAAGTTTCAAATGTTTTATAATATTTTGAATTGTTTACTATTTATAGAATTTTTTCAAATATTTGAAAATTTTTACCCCCTTTCCTATAGTTTCGACATTTTCTAACCATTTTGGACCGTTTTTGACATAATTCATGATGTAGACAACCTTTTTCAGTGTCGTTTCAGCCGTTGAATTGAACCGTTCATGCCGATCTCAGGTATCATATCTAAACTGGCATATAGGTTAGGTTTCATCACCATTTTCATTTTTCATGACCTTATGACCATCTCATCATGACCTTAGGTATGAACCCACTCTATTATGTCATGGAACCTTCTTGTTGTTTCAGAAGTGGCACGATATGAGTGGTAGAGCTTCACCTTACATGGGTACCCTTGTTAGCGCCTTATTTGCATTTGGTGCCCATGCCGATGTTTTCTCCTTTAGGGTGTTGGATTCCATTGCATAGTACCGCCATGACATTTCGCAAGAGCCTCATACTCCTCTTGATATTTTGCTGGCCTATTTCCCTCAGGACTCCCTCATGTCAAGTTGTGAATGCATTATCATGAGATTTTCCTACCTTATTGAGCTTTCTTCCGACTCCCCTGACATTGCGTTTCAGCCATATAGCCTGAGCTTGTCTCATGTCTAGCCATGCAGAGCCATTTTTTATCCTTCACAGCTTGTTTCCCTTTTTACCGGGAGGGGATTTTCCCCCGAGTGTCGATATCCTACACATGTATCCTTGCATTGAGAATAGGTATGTTCCATTGCTTGGAACTAGCTTGTTTTCCCTTATGACACTCGTCTCCTCGTAGTCTATAACTATAAAGCCATTTTATTCTTTTTCAAGCTTTTTAAATAATTGAAAAAGTCCAAAAAAATCAAAAACCAAAAAGACAGACAAGGAAAGATGTTATCTTTGGTAGCTGTCGATTCGTGTCGCCTTCAAACAGAGCACTGTATATCATATCCATTGGTTGGGTTTATAGTTTGGCTTTAGGAGCTGTACTCATTTATCTAATTTTATCTCCATCGACTGGTTAAGCTTCCAGTCCCTATGGAGCCTCTATCGATGCCTCCTGTGTCGCAGAAATGTCCCAGTTTGTATATCAAGTCTATATTGCTGTTATTCAGTCAACATACACCATTATGCTCTTGGTTGAAGGAAGTTGAAGCCTGAGTCGGCCATTCCCAGTATATTTACTGGTTTGTGCACCTTATAATTGAGTCCTTCTGCATCATATAGCTTTGCTGAGTACCTCGTGTTGGATGATTGGGGATGCCTTAATGTCCTCCTTCCAGCGGATTTCATCCCATCGACTTTAGATCATTTATTCTCGGATTGGAATCTAGAGTCTTTTTTAGTGCCTTGAGACTTGCAGTCATCAGTGGCAGGTTCTCTCACCATTGACAGTCTTTGGGAATACATCAATATCCCCTGATCGATGGATCCTCTCAAGTGTTCGACCTCAACACATTTATTCACACTTTTTAGTTTGCACTCTAGTACCTTGATTCCCATTTTCATTATCAGTGGGTGATCTCGCGTTTGTTAATGGTATACATCAATGATTGGTAATCAGATGATGGACTACTATGTTCGACCTCGATACCTCTATTTTCATAGTAGGACATGTACTCGTAGCGGTTTGTGTAGAAGACCTTCCAGATTGGTGGCATCTCTTATATGCTACATCCTTGATCATGCCAGTATTCATGAGATTTCAGCTCTCATGACTTGATTCCAGTATATGTCAGATATTTCCAGCCACTATGGAGATCTTGATCTGTTATATATCTTTAGTCATGATGGAGATCATGGTCCTTTGTATATCTTCATCATGGAGATTCTGATCTATGTATATTGTACGTGACAATGACCACTTACGTGATATCTTGTATCATGCGTATTCATGGCCATTGTACTCTTATGTATCTGGGACTACTATATGTATTTGCAAAGTTGTATTATTGTACTATGCTGATTGGGTGTACTATGCTGATTGGGTGGATGGTCTTCCATTTGGGATCCTTCATCACTCCACTTCTGGGATGGACTTATAATGTATTTCGGCCATTGTATGAACCCTCTGATCTCAAACATTAGGGGGCATCTATTATAGCTGATTTCACCACTCCATGTGAATCACACTTTGTATGGCCTTCCCCTGTCCTCCTGCAGACTCCTTAGACCCCTTGGACCATTTTTTGTCCTTTGATGTTTCCCTGACCATCCCTAAAAACATGTGGAAAATGATACACGCGAATTTTAAACCTATAATCACGTACATACAAAGTTTTGACCACTAAAACCATGTACATCAAGATGTGTACAAAAATCCAAATCCTTTTGGAGTCTTCCTTGACATGGATTCGACTCACTTGACTCTTGGCCTTCCATATGCCTTGAGATCACTCCGATTTGACCTTTCATTACCCCTTTGAAAAGCTATATAAGGAAATTCTTGGTACATTGAAGGCATAAGAGAGAATTGAGAGCAAAGAAACTATAGTCCATTGTTGCTAGAACTTATGCTTGATTCTACATCCCTTTGTCCCTTGGAGCACTTTTGTGTTGTTCCTAAGCTTTCCTTTTGCTTGTGAGCTTGCTATTGAGATATGGAGGATTGAAGTGGTGGAGGCCCAAGTGGGGGATTCAGTTTCTCCGGTTCGCATACGTGCCGACAGAGGTTGTATCTTGTAATCTCTGATTTATATTAATAGAAATATCTTTTCCTGTCCAATAATGTGTGTTTGAATGAATATTTTATCCATGGGATTATGTCAAATGCTTATACATTATTGATTATATATGCTAGAATAGATCTAACACGATGATATATAGAATGGTTGTATTGCTTACTTGTTGTTGAGGAAGTAATCTATCAATACAAGATGGAGTTGGAAAGCTCAACGGGGATCTACTTCAACCGTCCGAAATAATGTATGAGGTCTGATCCTTTAGTGTTAGACATTTAATTTCTATTGCATATTGGAAAGGATTGATTTCTGGAGTCAAGCTATCTGTTGTGCTACCCCAAGCCATAGGAATTTCTCTTCGTAACACTAGTTCATTGTCGATTAGACAACAACAAGTTTGAATACATGCAACAATCATTGTCAAGAAAGATCTTTTTCATAAGTTGGCCAGTGAATTTGAGTTGTTGTTTGATTTTAAAGCCACCTATGCCGAAGTCCCTGAGACTTCGTACCCAGAAATGATGGATCTCAAAGAGAAAGAATTCAACATGGTAGTTGTGACTCTTCTTGGTCCTGACTTATGGAGATCCATTCAGCAATACAGGTCGGCCAAAATCAAAATGCATCCATAGAAGTGGCAACGATAGTACACGGGAAGTTTTCTCCATGTGGGCGCCCTTTCCAATGGTCACCTCTCCAGAAACTCTGTACAGCTGTCACTCACCAGATGCAAGCGTAGAAGACTCTCGTGCATCTTTTCTCCTGCAATCCATATTTCATTTTTCAGTTTTTATGTAAATCATGGCTGATGTGTCACCTAAGAGTTTGTTAGATTTTTTTTTTTAGTTGTAACAAGTTTTGATTCCCAAACCCCGAATTGGAAAAGTCCAAAATAGTATAAATATACCTCCTGAATAGGGAGAAAGTGTTGGAAGCGATGTAATTTTGCAGTGTATTCTTTCAAGAGTATTTTAATAAAGTTGCAGAGCTGAGGTCGGTGTTTTACACAGGGATTCATGTGTTGTTTGTATTATAGTCTGTTGCTTCCTTTCTCATGTGAATGTTTTTTCCATTTTATCTCTCCCACTATGTTTTATTTCATATCTAAAATAAGTGTATAATAGTTTGGAATTCATACATGCTATTCTCCATTTGTTGTTTCAGATATTCACCAAAGATTTCTTCTAAAGTTAATACATAATTCATTCTCCAATGCTCTGTGTTGATGGTATGTTCATGTTCTTCTTTTCCACTAGACAATTATAATTGGACTGTGATTGAATGGCTATCTTTCCTCTGCGTTGAAATCATCTGCATAAGTTCTGTTCATTTATGTTACACTTCTTGACTCCATCGCCCAATGGTTCTATGTCTTGTTTCAACCAATTTCACAAACAATTTATATTTTCACTTGTAAATATCTGGCATTCTTAATATTTGGTGAGAGATCTTTCTCAGAAGAGCAGAAGGCCAGTTCTCTCTTCAAAAGTGGTTATGTTGTTACTTGGGAGCAGGAATTCCATAACCTTTGGCTCAATTCTAGTGCTAACAGGAGGGTTAACCTCAACGACTTTACATGACTTGTTTGCATTATTGAATCTCCCGATAGGAACGTTGGGGTACAATACATAAGATATACAAGTGAATACATTCTGAAGTTACAAATACATCAACACTCCCTCTTAACTAGGAAGGTATTCTCTTGACACAATTCATCAGCACAAGTCTTCTTCTCTGGATCAAAATCAAGTCTATATCATCGGATCATCATCACTGGATCAACATCAAGTATGGATGATCGAATCATCATCAAATATGGATCATCACTAGATCATCATCGAAGTTGGATAATCACTGGATCATCATTGGATCATCATCAAAGCTGGATCATCACTGGACCATCATCAAAGATGGATCATCACTGGACCATCATCATCATTACTTCTTCTTCCATCTCGATCAACTGGTGCTATCTCTCAATTCTTCTGGTCATAGGAAGTTCTAAAAGGCTAGCCCTTTTTCATTTTGGTTGTAGGACTAGCCTCCATGTAGGTATTCATATTCTTTAGCATTTATATCTAACCCAGTCAAAAAGGCTTGCCCAACACTTATATCTGACCATGGGAGGGCCTGGCCTTCCCCCATGTCAGAATGGCCCAGCCCTTACATATCACCATGGGAGGGCCCACCCTACCCCCATGTTAGAATGGCCCAACCCTTACATCTGAACATGGGAGGGCCTAGCTTACCCCCATGTAAAAATGGCCCTGACCTTACATCTGACCATGGGAGGGCCCACCCTTCCCCCATGTCAGAATGGCCCTGCCCTTACATCTGACCATGGGAGGGCCCGACCTGCCCCTATGTCATAATGGCTCTACCCTTATATATAACCATGGGAGATCATGGCTTGCCCCTATTCCAGAATGATTCTGCCCTTACATCTGACCATGAGAGGGCCCAGTCTGCCCCCATGTCAGAATGGCTCTACCCTTACATCTGACCATGGGAGGGCCCGACCTGCCCCCATGTCAAAATGGATCTTCCCTTATGTATAACCATGGGAGGGCCTAGCCTGCCCCCATGTTAGAATGGCTCTACCCTTACATCTAACCATGAGAGGGCCTAGCCTACCCCCATGTCAGAATGGCTCTACACTTACATCCTCCGGCATGGTATCTACCATCCGAGGAAAGGCCCAGCACTTACATCCTTTGGCATGGTATCTATTGTTATGGAGAGAAATTCCTATGGCTTGGGGTACCACAACAGAAATCTTGACTCCATAAATCAATCCTTTCCAATATGCAATAGAAATTAAATGTCTAACACTAAAGGATCAGACCTCGTACCTTATTCCGGACGGTTGAAGTAGATCCTCGTTGAGTTTTCCAACTCTAGCTTGAATTGATAGATTACTTCCTTAACAACAAGTAAACAATACAATCATTCTATATATCATAGTGTTAGATCTATTCTAGAATATATAATCAATAATGTATAAGCATTTGACATAATCCCATGGATAAAATATTCATTCAAACACACATTATTGGACAGGAAAAGATATTTCTATTAATATAAATCATAGATTACAAGATACAACCTCTGTCGACACGTCTGCGAACCGGAGAAACTGAATCCCCCACTTGGGCCTCCACTACTTCAATCCTCCATCTCTTGATAGCAAGCTCACAAGCAAAAGGAAAGCTTGGGAAGAACACAAAAGTGCTCCAAGGGAAAAAGGGATGCAGACTCAAGCATAAGTTCCAGCAACAATGGACTATAGTTTCTTTGCTCCCAATTCTCTTTTATGTATTCAATGTACCAAGGAGTTCCTTATATAGATTTTCAAAAGGGTAATGAAAGGTCGAATCTGAGCGATCTCAAGGCATATGGAAGGCCAGGAGTCAAGTGAGTCGGATCCATGTCAAGGAAAACTCCAAAAGGATTTGGATTTTTGTACACATCCCAATGTACGCGGTTTTAGTGGTCAAACCCGCGTATGTACGCGATTATAGGTTTAAAAGTCACATGTATCATTTTTCACATGTTTTTGGGGATGGTCAAGGAAACATCAAGGGACAAAAAATGGTCCAAGGGGTCTAAGGAGTCTGCAGCGAGATAGGGGAAGGCCATACAAAGTGTGATTCAACTGGAGTGGTGAAATCAGATATAACAACCAGACACTCCTGATACTCTTTTTGGGACAATAAAGGACCCTTCTATTCCCAGAAGAAAGGGATCCCTCTTCCTACCAATGGTTTGAATAGCCAGATAACCTCCTTGACTTTGTGCTCAATAACCTCTATTTTTGCTTGTACAGTCTCCAACATCCTATGCTTAGCAATTACCTTTCTAGCCATGGAGATAACAACAACACTGTTTTGGATACCATATCGATTGGCCAAATCATCTAACAAGGAGCTTAGGAAAGCAACACCATTTTCCGCTATTTCCAGAGGTCTATTTTTCACTTTCCCTAATACTGTCAGGACCTTTTTCTTGGCCTCTATCATAGTGTTTTCCTGGTCTTCAATGAAATCTATATAAGGTCAAAACTTGTTAGCCTCTATAATGATTTGATCCTAGATCAAATTTCTAATGCCTTGCAAGGAAAATTTATCAACCACATGCTGGCTTAACTTGGCATTTTGTTGAATCAGTCCTTGGCATTTCTCTTCCATATTTTCCTTTTCTTGTCTCTCCTTTCCTTTTTCCTTTTTCCTTTTTCCTTTTCCTCGATCTGCTACTTTAACTTAATATGTTTTGTATCTTTCTGGCCTATCTAGGACATTTCTCTAAAAAGAGAACCGATGTCTATCTCTCTAGCTACACCTACGGATTGAATTGCACTCTTACCAATCCCTCCTTGAAGCTCCCTTTCTTTTATTTCTAATATGGATTTTAATTCTGCTTCACTTTTCTTCAAAAGATGGATGTCTTCTCCCCACTTCCTTTCCTTTTCTTCAAGCTTTATCAGCTTGGCCTTGCAGCCGGTAAGCTCAACATTCAATGTCTCTTTCTCTTTTTCAAAATCAGCCAATTATTCTGTGTGGGTGAGCTACGTAGAAGGGATTTTCAACTTCCTTTTTAGCATCGGGAACTCTTTCTCCTTATCATCAAGCAATTTCTGAGCCAAAACTCCCTTATGTGCTGGTCCCTCTATTTGTATTGCTTCATTTTGCAAATTGTTGATTTGGGCCTTAAGGGCTTTGTTCTCCACTCTTACCTTTCTCAAAATATTCAAAGTCTATGTTTTACTTTCCTCTAGCTTGGACATCTGTATGGTGGCCTTAAGCGATCTGGAATTCAAGATATCCCTGGTCTCTTTGTTGAGGTGTATTATGTCAGTAGTGGGAACCTTTGAGAGGTTCACATTAACCTCTGACACCTTATTTCCCATTGCCAAGGCTAAGCTAAGGGTGTCAATGGAATGATCCCTTATAGTTTTTAATTCCATGCTTGGGTAAGGAAACCACATTACCTCACTATATAGCTCTGTCATCTCTTTGAAAGTTTTATCAACCCTTTCCTGGTAAGAACCTAACCAGTCTTCTTTGGATGCATGCCTGTTTGGAGTCTACCCGTCAAATACATATTCTTGGATTTCTAATTTGGCTACCTCGGGCTCTTCTTGTTTCCATTTTTTCTCCATATTCTTCTTCTTCATCTGTCCCTTTCTATTTCCCTTTTTAACCTGCACTAACTGTTGCCCCTGTTCTATTTTCTTCCTTTTGGGCATGCTGGTAATGTCCACCTTTTCAGTATCCATAGGCTCTGGACCCCCTCTATTCACTGAACTCACTGAATATCTAACCAATGATGAGACATCCCCAGCTATTGCAACAATTTTAGCGAATTATCTTTTGGGAGAATCTATTCCTGGTAGGTGTAAGCCAGTGCTTCATTCTATACTGGTGTCCATTGGGGCAGGATTAGGGAAATCATCCTATTTTTTTGTTTCCCTGAGCCTGAGTACTTCGGTGTGTTGAAATGGCTTGCACTTGTGAGCCTTCCTCCGTTTGGAAATTATTTGATGAGGGTCGTAGTTTACCACTTGTTCCAAAGAAATCCCCATGCCCCTGAGAAAGTTGGTAACCAGTGGCAAAGCAGCTTTTCTCCTGACTGTGTATGGTCCCACTTCCTAAGGGAAAATCAAATTTGAGCTCTTTTTATAGGTTAATAAGTGCTCTTCCTCAATAGTGAGTATTTTTCAGATCGATTCTAGGGAGAAAACCCTGGCAGTTAGAAAAGATGGAAAAATGTAGAGTTGATGCACAAAGCCATACAATATTATGGTCATTCTAAATTCTATTAGGAACCAGTCCCCTATCTTCTTGCTATTTGACAACTGTAGCATTTGCCTCATCTTAGGAGACACCATAGGTAACCTTTCCTGAAATAAAAGGTCATATACTTTGGCCATCAATTGGTTCTTGAAATTACAATAGTTCGTGGCCAAATCAATAATGATTTCCAATTCAGGTACTTGTAGGTATTCTTCATTATAAGTTATAAGCATCCTTAGCAAAAAGGACTGGAATTTGAACACTTTAGTCCCAGGGAAATTCACTAACTGAGAACAGATGTTCTAGGCTAGGAATTCATCAAACTTAAGACAACAATACTAATAAGATTGCTCATTAAATTCAGGTTGGATCGAACAAGTACTCAAGATGAATAATAGACTCAACAATGACTCTGTGGCATAAGTTTCAGTATCTATACCTAAAAACTTACTGGCCGGGGATATACACCACTGAGTTTCTTCATTGAATTGTCTAAGGTTGATAGGGTTCGATGGGTTCACCTATGGGCTTTGAACAGGCCTTCAATAAGGTTTCTCTACTTTCGTTGGTGGAATCTCTAAAGCAACATGTAATATTTTCCTCTTGGTAGTTTTGGGATATATGGACAAACTCGTCTGGGATGTGCAGGGTTTTGCAAATGACGAAAGCCTGGACTGAACAAAGGATTTTGGACTTTGACTTATTCATAATGAATTCTTTGGCGAGAGAGAAATTGTCTACACACCATTCAACAAAATCAGGGAAATGGGGGGTTTGGCCAACAAAAAATAAATGGAAAAAAGATTTAAAAACACTACAGGTATCTCTACCTCGGTCCTTAAGGATTTCCAATTTACCTCTGGCGGTTTCAATGGATTCTCCCACCAAGATGGTATCGAAAATCTCAACATTCTCATCTATGAGAATTTCCTCTATCTTCTGACATGTGACCTCAGGTTCTACATCATCTCTCAACCATACCATTTCTAATTCTCTTATCACATCCATTTTCAAATAGAACTGAGGAGGTATTTGGGGCCTACCTTTCTTTTTAGCATAGTCTCCTGGTTTGTCCATGTTGGCACTTTGTATGCGGTTGGGTATTCGACAGCTTTGAGGCTTTGGAAAAGACAAACCTTTCCAACTTCTCATGGATCCTTTTATAGCTTTTTACACAGTGTAACCTTTCCACCCTTCCCAAGCAGTTTGCGCCGTGGATATTACTCCTTGCGATCTGAGCCTTTGGTATGTGAGGCCCTTTATGCTACATTATTTCTTACCTCATGCATGTGCAGCTCAACCATCGATCAATATCGGCTTTTCTACACAATCATTGATTTGGGTGGACCCTACCACTTTTTGTGATGTGAGATTCTTGTCCCCTCCATGCTAGTTTAGATTGCGAAATAAACCATGACCGTAGATATCCCTCCATTCTTGTAGTGGCGATCGATCTGAGCAACTCGTACCACTTTTCACAATCTGAAATCACTACTGCATCCTTGATAATCCAGGATGAGAAATCATTTATGACCGTGGATCTTCTTAGATCCCAACCTCATCCGTTAGATGCCTCCACATTTTAATCTATTTCACGATTCAAAAAAGTGTCTTTGACCGAGCACTTTCACCTTGCAAAATGTTTTGACACCATTGATATGCCATTAGATCAATCTCATCCTTCTATTATGACTCCCATTTAATGCCTTCAGCACATTTGATTTTCTCTGCTTTACTTTGCATCTCTGATCCATGGAGTGTCTTGACACTTTAAATATTTATTACTCCAGAGTGAGGCCACCAATTTATGCTGTCCTTTCCTTCATTTTGACCGCGACCTATTGTAGTGGCTAAATGCTATCTCGTATATGCCATCTGCCTCACTGCAAAATCTAAGGTTTCCTTCCCAACACTTTTCAATAGGATCAAATTCCCCACATATCTATTATAATCAAAATTTTGATGGAGTGTTAACACCTCCATTGTAAGTTGGGGCAATAGTCCCCACAATTGAGTCAAGGTTAACCCTCCTTGACGATTGGAGGGAAAAGTCCCCACAATTGTGGGGCACTAGGGTTATTAAACTCTCTTAGAGATGTCAGCCCTAGTAACTAATTGTTAAGTGGGGCCAACATGTTGAAGTGGACATTAAGTGAATGAAAGAATAAAAATAGAGAGTGCGCCTCTCTATTTATCATACACACACTCACTCATTGGGCCGAATGAGTGAGAGAGAAGAATCTCTCTCAAGTGAGAGAGAGAGAACAACTGTGGATATCATATTTTCTGTATTTTTGTTTTACTGCTGCCATTGGTGCTCATTCTATCTCTTAAGAAGTTTCGGGGTTTTCTCCTTTATGGTTTCCCTGAGGAAAATTATTTGTGTCTCTTATCCCTTGTGTTTATTATTGTGCATGTTATTCTCTCAAATAATATCCTAAGATCATATTGCTTAAATGATAAAACATCTAACAGGAAGAAGGTCCTAAGGACCCAATTCCTGAGGAATTTCAAGTGGGTCAACCATTAGAAACCTCCAGCCCTCCACTAGTTTTGAATCCAATTAACACAACTTTCGTACTAGTAGGAGATCTGAATTTCATTGACTTTGTTGATCCTACTCAGGTAAAATCTCTCTTTGGAACCTCAGTAGATCTAGTTATCTTGCAAATTGAAACTTCTACCATAGAACCTACTATCCCTCTAGGATTCCATAAAAACACGGTTGATCAGAGGAAGATCTCTCCCGAAAAAGAATGTTGGGATGCTCCACTATCACCTTGAAAGGAGCCCCCTAAATATATTTCCATTAAGAATCCATCTTATATGGAGAGACAAGGAGAAAATGAAGATCATGATGAAGTTATAAATGAATATGGAGAAGGGGAAAAGCGAACTGAGGCTACCTTTGGGTTCCCTATCTTAGATACAATGCAAGATGTAACTATGAAAAACATCTCTTCTTCCTCCTTACCTACTTTCTATGGAAAAATCAATGAGGATGCAGATACATTCCTGTTTGAGTTCAATATCCTTTGTAGGAGTTACAATTATCTACAAGATGTTCACAAACTAAAACTCTTTCCTGCTACACTAAAGGATTTCACCTTGAGATGGTTCATGGGATTAGGAGAATCCACTATCAGGACTCAGGATGCTATGAAAACCTCATTCTTGTGAAAATATCAAGAATATTGCAAACCTAAGGACTCTCGACATGATATATTCAAGATACAACAACTTGAAGATGATAGCCTAGAGGACTATCTCAAGAGGTTCATTTATACATTACATAATTCTAAATATAATGACCTTCGAGAAGATGCAGTACGTACAATTTTCCTTTAGGGGATATCCGAGGACTTGTTAAAAGGTCTTAATCTCATGGCAGATATTTCTCATAAAACGTTTGCATAGATTAGTGAGATGTGTAAAAATTATTCTAGTATTAGGGGGGAAGCTATGAAAAAATTTCAAGAGCCTTTTAGTAGAAATATAAGAGGAAATGTTCCTAGTTTAGGATGAATTACAAGAGTAGAAATAGGAAACCTGTTGGAGAATTTTAAGACTGATATTGTAGGAGAAATGGGTTCTCAACTAGATTCTTTACAAGAAAAGAAGAGGCAGGATGAAGAACGAGCATCAATGAGTATATTTTGTCCAAGGTGTAGAAGTAAACATCCCCAAAGGGAATGTCCATTAAACAACATCTCTGTATGTCACATATGTACATAAGAGCATCCAACATATAATTTCCCATCCTTTCCTGGATTTCAAGGAATCTATAAGAGAAAGAATGTAGCTGAAACATATAGGAGGCCTTCTTGGCTACCTAGAGACCAACTAGCATATCCAAACTTTCCACCATAACCTCCACTCTATTATCCTCTGTATCAACCACCTCAACAATGGAACAATTCCAGTTGGCAGAATTGGCCACCTCAGTATCCTCCTCCTCAATTTCCACAATAGCAATATTGGTCACAAGGATGGAAAGGACAACCATATCCCAATCAAAACTTGTCCCTACACCTAGTCATCCTTATCCTCAGAATCAAACAAATTTCCAGCAAATGCTACCTGGATTTGTACCTCCAGTTCATTTTATCACTCAACAACCTCATCACTTTCAGAATGCAAATCCTCCTCAACCGAAATTATTACCTGCACAGCCGATACCTAAACCTAACAATAAACCGACTCAATCTCTTAACAACATTGAGTTGAAAACTCTTCCCTCATACCTTATTTCGACTGTACCTATACATGAAATTCAATTACGACTCGGAAGAGTTGTGAATAATAAACCCAAGTCATCAATCATCATTCAAGAACCAATTGAAGAAGAAGAAGATTCAAGTGAACCCATGAATGATGCTATTTTGGAGGATGTGAATATTCCAAAGGTTCCAGTACACACCCATCCTCCAATTTCCAGAGAGACTCGTAATAGAAAAACTTGTAGATCATCCGGAGTATAACATTTTGAATGAATTAAAGAACATCTATATTAAAATACCTCTATTACAAGATATTAAAGATATACTCATCTATAGTAAGGTAATAAAGGCGATATTTATTAAACGCCCAATAAAGAAGCAAAGGACTCTCTTACAATTCATGTTATAGGAGAAATGTCTGAATGTATGACAGGTAAGTCCCGGATTGCAAAAATACAAATCTAGGAGCCCCAGTAGTGACTGTAATTATAAACAACACTACCATAGAAAATACATTAATCGATTTAGGATCCGCTATCAACATGATGACCACTGTAGTTTTAGAAGTTTTACAGTTAGGAAAAATTCTTCGACCCACTCCTTCCATCCTAGAACTAGTAGACCACACTATGGTAAAACCCACTAGAGTCCTGGATGACATTGTTGTATCAGTAGATTCATGGGAAGACCCTATTGAATTTTTTGTCATAGAATCAAAGGATCCTTCTAAAGGACATCCTATTATCTTGAGAAGACCATGGTTAGCTACTGCAAATGCTTTTATAGGGTGTAGGGATGGAGAGATGACTATTTCCAATGGGTTGTCCACACAAAGACTTATTTTATACCCCCCAACACAACCAATAACTAAAAATTCATGGTGGTTAAATTGTTCTTTTGGGGATGAAGACTTTGATGATATCTCCCTTCCTAGTGATTTCTTTTGTGCACTTCATGAGTAGACCACTGAGAATGTATTAAACTAGTTTGTTTCTTCGACAACCTGTACAGATTTCCCTCAGTCCTTTGCTCAACTCGATCAGATTTTTGGAGATGAGTTTCAAGAGAATATGGCTCTTTTTATGATTACAAAAACACCTTGTGTCTTCACAATTGAAGAGTATACAATACCATATACCATACCTTGTAAGATTGGCCTTGAAAAATTCTTACATATAAACACCATATTAAGTGAAAACTAGCAAGTACATCTTCTTAAAGTTCTTAAGAAACAAGTTGTAGCATTTGCATGGGAATAGAACGATATGAAGGGTATACAACCTGATACCTGTATTCACCATATTTATATGGATCCAAGCATGTCACCTATAAGGAAGCCATAGAGGAGGATGAATCCTGCTCTAAATGATATAGTAAAAGAAGAATTACAAAAACTCATCATTGCTGGTTTCATCTATCGTATCACCAATAGTAAATGGGTATCTCCTTTAGTAGTAGTTCCAAATAAAGTCAGGGAAATGGCATATTTGTGTTGATTTTAGAGAGCTAAACAAAGCTACAATTAAATACTACTTTCCTTTACCTTTTACCGATTAAGTAGTAGATACTCTATCAGGTAAACAATATTTTTCCTTTCTTGACGGGTATAGTGCTTACAACTAGACTTTAATAGCACTGGAAGATCAATACAAAAACAATTTAACATGCCCTTGGGGAATATGCTTATCGAATTTTTCATAGTAGCTGTCGATTACTTCACGAAATGGGCAGAGGCAATGCCTACTATAAAAGCCGACGGTGAGACAGCTGCTCATTTTGTATTCAACCAAATTATTACTCGGTTCGGGATTTCGAGAGAGCTTGTCACTGACCATGGCTCGCACTTTCAGAACTGTATGATGGAAGAGTTGGCATCCAAGCTAGGGTATAGGCAAGGGCACTCCTCTTCTTACTATCCTCAAGCAAATGGACAGGTTGAAGCAGTGAATAAGTCACTTAAGTCCATTCTCCAACGAACCATCGCACAAAGCAAGACGAACTGGCATATCATGTTATACCCTGCTTTGTGGGCATATCGAACCGCGGTTAAGACTGCCACTGGTTTTTCTCCATATCAGCTTGTTCATGGAGTGGAGTTGATTTTGCCGGTTGAATGCGAAATTCCTTCGTTGAAGTTAGCTATAGAAATCTTACCAGACACTTCACCTTTGGAGGAGCGTTTGGTCCACCTTGAGCAACTCGATGAGCAGCGTAGAGATGCCTTGGTGGCTCTAGAAGTGAATAAGCATCGCGTGAAGGCTCAATACAATAAGTCTGTCCTCCCAAGAGTGTCTAGTGAGGGAGAATTGGTCCTTTTGTGGGATCAATCGAAAGAACCCTTCGGGGCAGGAAAGTTCAATCCTATGTGGCGTGGTCCTTACGTAGTCAAGCGTGTCTTAGAGAAGGGTGCCTACGAGTTAGTGGATTACAAAGGGACAGCCTTGGTGGAGCCTAGAAATGGGCTCTACCTTAAAAAATACTATGCATGATCTTTAGCCAAGGTTGTTTGTTGTATATTATTGTACATCTTTTTTGCATAGTTAGGTCTTCTTTATCATGATCGGGTTTGTGATTAGTTTCTGTTTTTGTGGCAGATGTCAAGAGAATCTTCCACCTTCATAGGATTCGTGGATGGTGCAAGTCGTCACACTCAACACTCAGCCTCAGCTGCTTGGGTGATTTATACTCCTATGGGTCGAGTACTGTCTTCAGGAGGTGTATGTTTACGGCCATCTTCCAACAATATTGCTGAATATAGCGCCGTTATCAAGCTCCTGCGTGATGCCATTTCACATGGTGTCCTCTCTCTTGAGGTACGTCTTGATTCAGAGTTAGTAGTGTCACAGCTAAATGGTTTGTACCATGTTCAAGATCCTACGTTATTAAGGATATTCTTGCGAGTAAGATTGTTAGAACGACAATTTGAGAGTATCACATATATACACATTCCTAGAAATTATAATCAAGTTGCTGATTCATATGCTAACTACGTGTTAGATTGGCATTTTTCTCATTCATAATAAATTAATCATAAAAACATTTGTACACATGTAAATAAATAAGCCAGTCACAATAAAACTTTTTTATATACATCAAAAATGTGGTGATACATAGTGTCATAATACAAAAAAGTGGAGCTTTCACAGCTTCCATCATATACACGGTAGTACAAAAGAGATATGCTCCTAGATGTCTAGTCCTGTGGAGGAGGGGGGTTGTGATCATGATATGTCACTACGGCTCTAGCTAGCCGCTGGAACAAGCGCACCCATGTGCGTGGCACACCCACCACCTGTCGCTGCATAGCCTCTGGCAAGTCCTCGACTTGCGCCATAGGAACCCTGTGAGTCAGTCGCACAAAGTTGGTATGAATGTTTTGGAGCGTTCGCTCCGCATCCACACCAGTGATGTCGTCTCCTCTTCCCCTCCGTCTATGACGTGGGAAGCCCTCTGGTCACCGTGGACCCACATCTGCACGTGAAAGGTAGTTGTCACTATGTATTATCACCCAAAAACATGTCTTTTTGGTTTCATATAATCAAGAAAACACAAAAAAATTAAATAATTCAAAAATCTTAAAAAGAGCGAGGGTTGAGATTCGTTGCCTATGTCTCCGAATGCTGACCCTGGTGGTAATGCCATGTCCAGATCACCCCGGAAATATATCCCCCCATAGGGATAGTCATCTATAGCAACGATCTGTCGTAGCCACCATGGGAAAAAGTCGGCTGGATAGGGGTTGGCCACCCTACCACCCCCTAGTCTGCGCATCGCGTCTACCCAACGTCGTTGGGCCGGATCTCGAACCCCGTGGAGAGGAACATACACTCTAGGGCTCAATCTTATAACCCACTCGAAGAAGAACGTGCTCAGTATGCTGCTGAACCCGAAGTTCTGGATCCTACCTACCTTACACTCACTGAGCTGATGTTTCATATTTCCCAGTATTTTAGTACTCCAGTCATATACGGTCGGTACCATACACCCCACCGCATAGTACATCTATGCTCGAGAGGCCTGATGGAGTGATGCTATGCCTGCTATCCTACCCAGTGTCAGTATAATGGCCTTTAGGCCTAGTACCTGTATACTGTTGATGGGAACCTGACTTCCCACCTTCTCCGTCTCTGGATAGCAGTATACTGCGACATACTCATCGATAGTAAGCCCATGACCTGGCCCACCTCTGGAACGAAGGTTCACTACCTCCCCCCGTCTAGATAGACCTGTGATGAAATAGATATCCTCCACCTCCAGGGTGAGTTACATACCGTCTATCCGGAAAGACTCTGATTCTGGATCCCAGTAATCTACTAGCATCTGTAGCAGCCCTGGTTTGGCCCTCAAGCCACCTAGGCACCAGAACTTATAGAGTCCACATTCACATAATACTTGTTGAGCCCTTACATCAGCCCTTACAGCCTCTTCTACTTCACCATGCTCACGTTCTCGCCATTCAAGCACCATCCTACATGAGAAGTTCACCAGATGTCCATTAGATTTCTTGAAAATAGCTTGCGCGGCATCATACGCAGATGTTTTGTAAACATCCGCATATGTACGTGGTTTCTAGTCCATTTTCCGCGTATAGACAGCCATGTACGCGGTAAAAGCTTCGATACCCGCGTGGGCCGTGGCGCTCATGTCAGTTTGGCTTTAACTCTCCCATTTGACCGTGAAAACTTGAAAAAAATGTATTAAAATGCAAGCTGGGAACATAAGTAAGTAACTGGAGGAAACGGTTCTGAATTCCGCCGGCTGAATCTCCTGGAATTCGCAGTTGAATATCAGAGCTCCAATGGGTAAAAGTTTCAAATGAATTATATTTCTTACTATTTATAGAAAATTTTTTAAATATTTGAAATTTTTTACCCCCTTTTATATAGTTTTGACCGTTTATAACCATTTTGGACTGTTTCTGACATAATTGGTGATGTAGATGACCGTTTTCAGTGCCGTTTGAGCCGTTGGATTGACTCGTTCATACTCTTCACAGGTATAATGTCTACACTAGCATATAGGTTAGGTTCACTACCGTTTGCATTTTGCATGACCTTATGACCATGTCACTATAACCTCAGGTACGAACCCACTCTGTTATGTTACAGAACCTTCTTGCTGCTATAGAAGTGGCATGACACGAGTGGTAGAGCCTCACCTTACATGGGTACCCTAGTTAGCGCCTTATTTGCATTTGGTGCCCATGCCGATGTTTCTCCTTTTTAGGGTGTGGGAGTCCATTGTATAGTACCGCCATGACATTTAGCAAGAGCCTCATACTCCTCTTGATCTTATGCTGGCCTATTTCCCTCCGGACTCCCCTTATGACAAGTTGTGAATGCATTATCATGAGCTTTGCCTGTCTTATTGAGCTTTATGCTGGCTCCCCTGACTTTGCGTTTCAGCCATATAGCCCGAGCTTGTCTCATGTCTAGCCATGCAGAGCCATTTTAT
>LPNX010795144.1:1046338-1082171 GCA_001517045.1 Pseudotsuga menziesii | reverse complement strand
GGTTTGTGTAGAAGACTTTCCAGATTGGTGGCATCACCTATATGCTACCTCCTTGATCGTGCCAGTGTTCATGAGATTTCAGCTCTCGTGACTTGATCCAATGTATGTCAGACATTTCCAGCCTATGGAGATCTTGATCTATCTTCAGCCTATGGAGATCATGGTCCGTTCTATGTTGTACATATTCATCATGGAGATTTTGATATATGTATATTGTATGTGGCGATGACCACATATGTTCTATCATGTTTCATGCCTATTCATGGCCATTGTACTCTTATGTATCCGGGACTACTAGATGTATTTGCAGATTATATGCAAAGTTGTATTATGGTATTATGCTGATTGGGTGGCTGGTCTTCCATTTGGGTACCTTCATCACTTCATTTCTGGGATGTACTTATAATGTATTTCGGCCATCGTATAACCCCTCTAATCTCATACATTAGGGGGCATCTGTTATAGCGGATTTCACCACACTAGGTGAATCACACATTGTATGGCCTTCCCCTGTCCAGCTGCAGACTCATTAACCCCCATGGACCACTTTTTATATTTTGATGTAACCTTGACCATCCCTAAAAACATTATTAAAATGATATACGCGGCCTTTTCCCCGATAACCGCGTACATACGGGGATATTCCCTATATAGTCGTGTACATCGGGATGTGTGCATAGTCCAAAGCAGTTTGGAGTTTTCCTTGACTTGGATCCGACTCATATGACTCCTGGCCTTCCATATGCCTTGAGATCGCATGGATTAGAACTTTCAATACCCCTTTGGAAAGCTATATAAGGAACCCCTTGGTACATTGAAAGCATAAGAGAGCTTTGAGAGTAACAAAACTATAGTCCATTGTTGCGAGGATTTATGCTTGAGTCTGCATCCCTTTGTCCCTTGGAGCACTGTTGTGTTCTTCCCAAGCTTGCCTTCTACTAGTAAGCTTGCTATCGAAGTGATGGAGGATTGAGGTGGTGGAGGCCCAAGTGGTGGATTCAGTTTCTCCGATTCGCAGACGTGCCGTCAGAGGCTGTCACTTGTAATCTCTGATTATTATCAATAGAAATATCTTTTCCTGTCCAGTAATGTGTATTTGAATGAATATTGTTTCCATTGGAATATGTCAAATGCTTTTACATTATTGATTATATATTCTAGAATAGATCTAACACCATGAAATATAGTATGCTTGTATTGTTTACTTGTTGTTGAGGACGTGATATAACAATTCAAGCTAAAGATTGGAAAGCTCAATGGGGATCTACTTCAACCATCCAGAATAAGGTACGAGGTTCGATCCTTTAGTGTTAGATTGTTTATTTCTATTGCATATTGGGAAAGATTGATTTCTGGAGTCTAGCTGTCTGTTGTGGTACCCCAAGCCATAGGAATTTCTCTCTGTAACAACTGAGTCCTAACTAAATTTAGAGTGCAATGAATCACCGAGTCTAACTCAAAGTAGCTCAGACACATGTCACTGCATGCCAACCAACAAGTGTTAGTGCATCATTAGCTCCAATGAACCCCGATGAGGTTAACTAAAGTCAAACTTGCCATCAGAGGAGGTTGGAGGCACCCTTGTTGACTCCAGTTCATTAAATATTAATAAAATAATAAATATAATGAAATGAGGTGCCTTCACCACTCATCCTAATTCATTGTAACCATTAGTTAGCAATTAGGTGCATTTATGACACTCAGATCACTCCTGGAGTGCTCCAGTTGGCCTCCCCAAATTAAGGAGAAGGCTTAGTTGGCCTCCTTGACTCAAGGTAGTCATGGGTGTGCTCATGATGATGTCATACAGTGCTCCTTTGGTGCCAATTAAGTCAATAAAACTTAGGATAGTGGTTTAACAAGGCCAAATTGACCAAATTAAGTGTGCATGGTGGGTAAATGTCTCCAATACCCCCCCTTAAGATATACTCAGGGGAGTAGAAACATAAAGTGTATGAAATTCTAGGGCCTTGGACACAAAGGCCATAGTTCACCCTATACAATAAAGTATCTGCTTAATATAACCAAGGAAACGGGAAAAACCTCATGGGAAAAATACCCCCCGTCAAACTAAGCAGTAAATCAAGAAATTTTGGTTCTTCTATGCTGCATAATCCTGAGACTGTGCATGTGAACCTATGAATCCGAACTAAATGAATATCTCTATATGGATATTCCTCTTTGGAAGAATAATAATGTGCTCAAATGAATCAGGAACATAGATAGTTGCAGGATGAAAATTAGACCCATGTAGAGCAACTGAAATCAACTGATAAGAGAGAAAAAGTGCTTGAGGATTCGAACCATGTGTGGAACACTCAAGCAAATGATATGTTTCAAACTTGAGCAGAAAAACATGAGTGGAAAAATCAGCCCCAAATATTAGGAGCAAGTGTCCAAGCGGATGCAGAATGTCTTCCTCTTTACTAGTTCTGTGAGGAGAAGAGCATGTGACCAAAGGTAGAGAAGCCCTGGGACTATGGAGAGAGAATGATTGAGCTCCATAATCTGATATAGCTTCAGAATTATCTAATGATTCACAAAATAAAATATCAGCAACCTCATAGAGGAAACTAACACCAAATCCCCAGCAGCAAATTTGAAGAAGAATTGTGGTACATGACTTTTCACACCGAAATTGGTGAGAGAATCTTCAAGAAGTATTGAAAGATCTTGGATTTTAAAATTTGAAACAAGTAATATCAGATCCAAAAAGTTTCACAACATATCCAAAACTATGAAATCAAAACAAATCCCCAGCAATAGTTTTGTAGGAGACTTGCGGTACTTGTTTCTTCACACCATTGATGAGAACAGCTACAAGCAGTACTGAAGGTTTATGAACCTGAAATTTTGAGCCAATAAATATTAGATCATATCAAAATAAGATAATATCAGATCCAATAAGGTTCATATCAGATCCAAATAAATGGTCAACCGAGACAGTGGATGCACAACTTTCTTCTTCTTCAAGATTCTGAATTTTGGTGCATGCAATCCTGCAGGAATGTGCTGGAAGATCTAGATCATGGGGAGCAAATGTGTCACTCTTATAATATTATATTTATTCCAAAATATCCAATGTTTTGCATATTTTCACACCAGTAGCAACATTAGAGGGATAAAAATCAAATTTCTCTTCACTTTTAGAAGCAATTACTGGCAAATTTTGCACAGAATTCAAAGGAAAATCATTGATGAATGTTTGCATGGAAGTGCAGCAGTGTTTTTATTCAATATCAAAGATTAGAATTTATTTTTCTATTTCATCCATATGAGGAAATGAGATATGAAAGGTCTCACAAACTTCCAGAGCATCAGGAGAAGGAGTCACTGCAAGGAAACTTTCTTCAATTCGAATTGACTATGCATAAGATTCTGCTTCTTCTTCATTTTGAACAACTTCATCAGAGAGAGTATAGGTTCAGAATTTTGAGTAAATAACTCTTGTGGTTCTAGATGTGATCTCCAAAGTGCTACTATGATCCTCATTATGCTTTCCAAAGGTTCTGTCCAATTTTGTCCAGAGATCCTTTGGGTATTCAACAGAACCAATAAGGTAGCGCAAGCTAGGAGAAAGGGCCAAACATTTTGTTCCAAAAAATCTATCACCATCATTTAGCTAGTCATTATCATTCTCATAAGACTCTTTTCAAAGTCCAATAGACACCTCATAGAGACCTCATCTCTTCAGAGATGCAATCATCTTCAACTTCCATTCTGAATAGCTTGTGAATGGGGTGAGAAGACGGGATGATGAGTCCATTCGAAGTTGTACCTGTTAAAACCTCAAAATCACAACAAAAGGGGCACCATAAGGTAAAAAAACCTACACATTTTAGGCTTTCATCACACCCATCATAATTGATCAAGTAAGCTTGATCAACAATTCCTTTACTTGGGGTATTAAGTGGTAATCCTTGGCTTCTGGTGTAGTGCTGGAATTTTGAGATTTTTCTCAATTTTTCATGCAAGATCTATCAAAAACCATGTTTTTGAGAGATCTGAGATTTGTCCCGCCATCAGATCTGATACCATATTAATTTGTCACAGTGGTCTAGGAACTTAAAACATAGTCTCGCAAAGAATACATAAAAATATGCATAAAATTGGCAAAAATGGTGTTCCAATGGAAGTAGCAGCTCTGTATAATCAATGAATAATGGATAATACAATACAATGATCATGCAATGTGCATGAATTCCAAGACAATTTGAATTACCAAGGAGGTAATTCAAATTGAATGAGTGGGTGTAGCTTAACTGACTGTAAGTCATAATAAACACACTAGTTAACCAACTGATCAAGTGCCAATTGACTCAACTGAGTCCTAACTGAAGTTGGAGTGCAATGAATGACTGATTCTAACCAAAATTATCTCAGACACATGTCACTGCATGCCAAACAACAAGTGGTACCGCATCGTTAACTCCAATGAACCCCGATGAGGTTAACTGAAGTCAAAATGGCCATCAGAGGTGGTTGGAGGCACCCCTATTGACTCCATTTCCTTAAATATTAATAAAATAATCAATATAATGAAAGGATGCACCTTCACCACTCAACTTAACTGATTGTAACCATCAGTTAGCAATTAGGTCCATTTATGACACTCAGATCACTCCAGGAGTGGTCCAGTTGGCCTCCCCAAATGAAGGAGAAGGCTTAGTTGGCCTCCTTGACTGAAGGTAGGCATGGGTGTGCTCATGCTGATGTCATACAGTGCTCCCCTAATGCCAATTAAGTCAATAAAACTTAGGATAGTGGTTTAACAAGGCCAAATTGACCAAATTAAGTGTGCATGGTCGGTAAATGTCTCCAACAAATGGTCAGGTAGAATCAACTTATAATGTATTAGAATCTATTTTAACTAAGACCATTTAGTTACATCATAAGGATTTGGCAGATAGACTCCCCCAGGCTTTATGGGCCTATAGGATAACATGGAGAAACACTACCGGACATAACCCCTATGAGTTAGTGTATGTCAAACAAGTCCTTTTACCTAATTGAATTTCAAGTTAAAACCTTTCGTATGGTAGCACAATTAGGCATGAATTTGGATGAAGCGCAAAAGCAACGAATATTACAGCTTAATGAGTTAGACGAAATTAGACAAGATGCACTACAAAGAACGATGTTAATACATAATCAATGAAAAACATGGCATGATAAATTTATTAAGAAAAAGTAGTTTAATACTAGAGATTGGGCACTACTATTTGATTCACGGTTTAAAAATTTTGAATGGAAATTAACTACCCGTTGGATGGGTCCATATGAAGTAGTTACAGCTTTTGACAATGGATCAGTAAAAATTAAAACAATTGATGGTTCAGAAAATTCCTTTGTAGTAAATGGACATAGACTTAGGCTCTATCATCAACCGACATCTAAACAGGATTTCATACAAAATGTTTTGCAGCAAAATGAAATGGAATTAGTTGAAGGGGAAGCTATCCCTCCTCCTGATCCTTGAAAAATATTTTTGGGTTATTATCACTTGTATAAATGTAAATATGTGCTTGGTGCTTTGAATAAATAAGAGTAATTTCTAATAGGTTGTCTACACAAGGCTCTTTTTCTTTTATGTCTTTATGAATAAATTGAATCATCTAACAAGTGATTTTGCAGTTTGATTACAAGTATATTATCTCTATGAGCAGCTAATAGAATATTACTTGGGGAAGGAAAGTATGCTAAATACTCATAAAGTATTTTAATCTTTTTATGGTACTTTCAAAATTTGTAGCTTATACGGATAAAAAAAAATTATGTCAATCCTTTTTATATCATACTTCACCAATTTTTATATGATTCATATAGTTTTTGGTATCTTGATTCAAACATGTATATTTCTGACTTCTTCTTTTAAACAAGTTGCTTGATAAGACCCACTTTCATTATCATATTTTTCACAACCTTATTTTTTACCTATGGCTTACTAGTCCATCCTATACTTGTTATCAAAACTTGCCTCTTGAGTATTTTCGTGATAACTCGAAAGTAACTGGAATTTTTATCTATGGGGAACATTACTTTACTTTATAAAGAAGAAGGATTGTTAGGTTAAAGAACAACTTTCAGTTATTCTCTTTTGACATGTTTTATGAGTCTATCCATTATGAAATTACTTATAACTTTATTTTGAAAACAATTGAATTACGTGTTTAGCAGGATTTAACACGCTCTAGTACCAATTGGCTTCCATATATTTAATATCATTATACAAGGAAAACCCATCAGGGTACTGAATAGGCCTGCTGGCAGTAGGTCAATGCTAAGTAAAAACCTTACAACAGGAAGCTCGATAAATGCAAGTAAACCCATTGGGGTACTGAACAAGATTGCTGGCAGCGGGGCAATATCTGGTAAATGAGATCTGGTTAATACACCTCTATGCACATAGTTCGTAAAATAGTGATAATATATTAAAATTATTCAAAAAATTATGTCATGGCGTCCAATTGTTTATAATTTCATTTGAGAATGGCTCTAAGTTGAATTTTCCCCAGCTGTAATTCCACATATCCCTAAGATATCATTATTTTATAAATGGGAGCCATAGCTGTAAATCTCACACACTCGGGCGTACACTTCAAATACTTGACGATGACAGGATATCTTTACAATCAGGCATGGATGGTTATTTTTTCCTATGGTATTTTTTTAATTATATTATTCTCATTTACATGGTCTTTCTAAGCACTATTTTATTTTTCATGAATATACATTACTGAACCATTTCCATTTACTAGTTAGTTTTTCTCAGAACAAATTAACGGCATGCTAACATTCTTTCTGTTTTTCTGGAACAATCATTTCTTCTCTCTGTATGGCTTGAGGACACGCCATCTCTTTGGTTTGGGGGAATATGGATTTGATTTGTAAAAAATTAGATTATTATTATTTATGACAAATCTATTTATCTCTAACAAATGAGAAGTATTTTCAGGAATGTAAATAGTGGAATTTGGTTATAGCTTGAAGCATATTTTACAGCAAAATTCAATATGGTCTTATCTTATGAAGAATCGAATGAAGGAAAATGAAACATAAAATAGCGATCTGGTAAAAATGGTGATATTATAGTGCCTATGATTAAAATTGCTAACTAAATTTATTTTTGGGCAAATAGTTTTTACTTCCATTTCACTATTAATAATCCTATCCTCTTACCCAATCATGCATGAAAATGATCCATCTTTTTGTTATTCAAAATGCCATTTATGTTTTTGTGTTACATATTCAACCTACCCAAAGTTTTAGTTTGGACATGGTTGAATTAATTTTAAACCTTATAAATAATAAAATTATTTTGAACCTGAGAACTATTAAATTAAGAATGTTAAAAACCCAATAAAGTCATTCTTAACATTCATACAATGTGTGACATGAAAGATATGTTATTTTTAAATTACAGGTTAAAAGAGTGAATTTTAAATTACCTTCTTTATTTGCCAAATTGAAGGCAGCTACTAGTTTGCCTTCTTCTTAAATTGTTTTTCTTTCTTTTTGCTCAGTGGGACCTAGCATTTCTTCGGTTCGGGGGAATGTTGATCCTAGATTTGTTATCACTTTTGGCATATTAATTACTCATTTAAACACATATTTTATTATCTTTTGTATATTTTATGTTACACAGATCATTATTCAACCTCAGGTATGAGTGTATTTAAGGTTTATATGAAATCTTTTATTATTATTATTTTTTATGGTTTTATTAATAAACAATGACATTATTAAAGTCCATTTGATGTGTTAACTGATTTATATTATTGTTTACATATTTTATAATATTTTTGGGGTAAATTAATAAACAGAATGCATTCAGCCTGCCTTTCACACAGCATGTCCAGCTCGACGTCCATCTTGTCACCCAGTCTGTTGCGTGAAACTCGTTGGTGGTTTTCCAGATGTTGAGATGTGTTGCTATAGATTGCAGTCTTGAAGCACACTGGTAGAAAGACACGCCATTCACCCTAGATCAATGCCCAATGTATCGAGCTCACGACCCAACCTCCCGTTCAGCTCTTTGTCCAAATCGCCCATCAGACTGCGCAGTGCTGAGACTTAATTCTGGCATTCAAAACATGAAATAGCTGCAAACAAACTGTTATCCATGCATCTGGGTGATGAAGCTGTGCTCTAGATATTTTCCATCCTGCATTCTCCTTTGATCGCCACCACATCAACCATCCACGTGATGGATTGATGCATTCAACCCATGCTCCGGACGATTCGTCACTACACTCTCTTATGTTTTCCATCAGTCACATGTTGCGCTCAAGAAGGAACTTGTGCACCATCTCTGAAGATCGTTCATGCTGAAGAGAATCCCATACGCCACATCTGAAGAATTTTCACATTGAAGAAGGGATATGCTTGCGCATTGGCCTGTGATCAGTTAAACACCTTTATGATTCACTAAATTTAGAGAGTAGTCGACCAGTAAAGGGTCATCTTGCTCATCCCTGTAAATTATTATATATAGAAGCCTATGTGAGAGAGCTCAATTAGCCAGAAGATTTAGGTTAGTCAAGAAGAATTAGTTCATGTTTTGATCTATTCTCAAGCATTGTATTTTTGTTCCGCCATCTGAACAAAGAGATGTATCTATTGCTGTTGAAGATTGCGTTTGAGTAGAAGTTAGCCATGCATCACCCCTGATTGCTGAGAGGGACCCTCATCAACTAGAGGTTTCTTTTATTGTTTATTTCTTTCATTTTTTTGTTGTAGGTAGTTTAATTCACAGTCTGTTTTATTTCTATAATGCAATTTGATTTCTGAATTAGATAGTTAACTGCACGCATAGTTTGTTTCCAGCTTTGCTTTCAGTCATTTCATTTTCAGTCTATTGTTCATTTTATTTGCAGGTTAGATAAAATAGAGTGTTGTTTATCAAATTAAGTAGATTTAATTCTGTCTATTTCATTTCTGTTTTAATTATCAGTTTATACAATTTACATTTCAGTTTATTAATATGCAATGGTTTCTTTATGCGTATGTTTATGAATTTGCTTAAGTTTATTTTGCTGTTAGATTTTGTTAGTAAGTAGGTTTGTTTATTGTTTTATGCATTAGAATTACAAATGCATGGCTTCAGCTGAAGATTAGTTCATTTAGGTTAGTTTTTACCATTTTAACTGTGCATCCTGTCATTCAGATAGCCTATTCAGTCTGTTATTCAGCCACCCCTTTCAGACCCACAGTTCAGTCTATCATTCAGCCCTTAGTTCTATTTTTAGTGTTTTTTATGTATTTTGAGATTGTTTTTAGTTTTGTTTTGTTAATGTACGAATTATGTTTTGACTGTAATAGTTAGGTGTTAGTTTTGTTTAACATTAAAGTTAAAGTTTAATTGTTTGAGTTTATTTATTAAGGTTTTCCTTACTTCTTTTTTCCTTGAATGTGTGTTAAGTTGTTTTTGTTTCTTGAATGTTATTGCTGATTTTGTTTTAATGTTGTATTATTTCATATTTATTCTTTTTAGATTGATTTATTCGTTTGCATGTGAGATTGAGTATTATATGTGGTTTCTTTAGTATGTTTCTAGGTTGTCTCTTTTATGGTGTGTTATTGTTGAAAGAACTTGTAGGATAGAACCTAATGATATTTCTTTTATTAAGTTTTCTACTTGCTTCTTTTATCAAATTTTCTTTATTAAGTTTTCTACTTGCTTCTTTTATTAAGTTTTCTAGTTCCTTATAAGTCAAGTCCTCCTTGTACCCTAGTTTTCCATTTGAATAGTTAATTGTATTTCAGTTTAAAGTTTATTATCAATTATTTAGTTTATTATTCTACCTCAGTTTAATTACTTTAATAAGTGCATTTTTTGGATTTTGACTTGGTTTTTCATTTTGAAAGATATTTTGATCTTTTGTTTGTTAAAATATTTACATGACACCCTCTACCTTCCAATATATTTTGTGTCAACTCTAAGATTACCAACCTCGGTTGATAATTAAATAATAGGTGGATTAATTTAAACATTATAACACTCGACAAGTACCATAGTCCTTCCTCCTTTCACCATGGAGAGAGGGTCTAATTTATAAGGCTAAAGGGATAGAGTAGGTTGAGGATTAGGAGGAGGAGTCAAAGGGATATCCCCCATAGGTTAGGGAACTGAATACCACCTCAGCTAGAAGTTAGGGAAGGTCCTCCACCTCATCCACCTTTGAGAAGGGCCTCGAAGCTTCATTTTTTCCCTCAAAACACCTCTAGCGCACTTAGCAGTAGGAGACAGAGCGTTGTCGCACCTTGCATGAGGAGAAAGAGTGCTAGTGGCACCCTTTGCATGAAGAAAAAATGTGTCGACACACCTCTCAATATGAGTAAGAGTGTCATCCCTCCTAGAGGAGGAAAAATAGGGTAGGAACTCAATCAACTTTAGCAGAGGGAACTTGAGGGATTAGGCATAAGGTTGACACATGTGTCAAGATGACAAGATTTTGGTGTAATAGAAGAGAATATCATTTAGATATATAAACCCTTGTGCCCATGGAGGCCTCGTATCCATAGGATCTAGTCATCCCGAACAACTTAGGGATATAATCATCTCTGCGTGTGATCAATTTGAATCCTTTATGGTTGGACTATTTGCATGTGTTGTCTTCCTTGTAGATATTATAGGAACCTACAAGATCGAGTTGTCAACAGGTATCGAATGGATTCTATGTTATCTCTCATTTCTCACACATGTGGAGCTATTCAAATGTGAACCTTCAAGAATATTCTGGAAGGACAAAAACCCTAACCCTAATCAAGAGCTAAGGCATTCAAAACACTAAAATTAATGCTAGATGACTATCTTCCTATATTAAATACCAATCCACTAGAATAAGAAGGGGATCCATTCCTTTGATGTATTGAATTGTTCCATAGTTGAGAAAAAACACAGGAGTGGAAGTTAGAGCATAACATAGGATATATGAGATCATGTAGTACCTACTATGGCCATAGAGTCATAAGAATCTCCATAAAAGGTACCATTTCCTTTGTATTTTCACATTGACATGAAGAGAGGCATAGTCCTCATTATTTGAGGCTAGTTTTCTACCCATAGTGGGTTTTCTTAGGGTATATATTGTGTTATTGCATGGACCATGTAATTATTTGTTATATATTCTCTTACAATTATATTCTATTGAATACTTTATGAAATTGAATTAAAATAATGTATTAATTTGCAAGATACATTGCGATGAACTAATCTAGTGGAATATCCATGACAGTTTATGGATCACTCTCCAACTTGAGCTACCATTTGTGATTCCTATTTGGTTTTATAATTTAGATAATAGGGTTTATGAAATCATTTGTGGTTATGTCTTTAATCCAATCCTACTCCTCTACCTCATATTTTTCCACAAATAACTTCCCTACAGTTTTATATCTGATAGTTTCCTAAAATGAGCCATCTCCTAATGAGTTACGCTCATAGTTGTATAATTATTTATTAAATATATAATGGTTTCAACTCAACCAAACCTTCCATGAAATGAATTTTTGCATGGAAATCAGTATTTTTTCCAGTACCTTTTTTATCTTCCAAACCTCTACGATATTATGGTAACCAAGTTAGAAACATTTCTTTCCAATCACTTGAAATTGCAATCATTCTACCCATCTCTTCAAATACATCTTTCCAAATGTGATAGGTGAAAACACATTATAGGAATAAATGATTATTTTATCCTTGAGTTAGTGGGAAAGAGGGAATATGGAAGCACCCTCGATGCATATTTTCTGAAATTTATCAATTATAAGGTGATTTTCATGAAACATTACGTAGAAAAAGGTATTAACCTTTGCTACACAGTCTCCTTTAACCCCTATTTAATTAAATTAGTATTAATTCCATTCCAAACTATTATTGGAAATACTCACCTTCTATGGACAGAAGTTGTTTCCCTAGACTGAAATGCTTGAAGCTAGAAAAAAGAAGTAACAACAATGAGAAGCACTTTCCCTAATATTTATAGATGATTGGAATGGATTCTTTTACCTATAATACAATGTGATATGCCAATCTTTTGGAATGTCGGATCTCCACAGACTCACCTGCAAGAAGCACACTACAAAGAACATACAAGATCAAAGCACCAAGTACAATCTATAATCCTATGCTGATGACTAAGGATTTCAACAATGAAACAAGTGATCAATACACAATATGATTCATGGGAAAGGAACTTTCATTGCATTAATGGAATAAGAGAGACAAATTACAACCAAGAGATTTAGTTTTGAGAAGTCCCTTCTCAAGCAAATCCTTTCCTCCAAAGCTTCAAACGTTCCTACCAAATGCTCACTCTCCTTGGCTAGATTTGGCCAGAGTTTTGATGTTGCAGCATAATCTTCCTCCCTTTACCCATGGGGGATGAGCCAATATTTATAGCCATGGAAGGATAGGAAAGTTTGATATTATCAAGGGTGAGGTGAAGGGGAGATCCTACAAGG
The DNA here is from genome assembly GCA_001517045.1 of Pseudotsuga menziesii. NCBI lineage: Eukaryota > Viridiplantae > Streptophyta > Pinopsida > Pinales > Pinaceae > Pseudotsuga > Pseudotsuga menziesii. Next base: position 1,069,706 of record LPNX010795144.1, on the reverse strand, counting down.
GAGAATCTCGATCCCACGTGCTCCAAGAGTCCAGAGATGAGGTTTCCACAAAGCCAATATTCGAGAATCTTCATGAAACTTCTCCTTTTTACCTTTCAAACTCGAGCATCGCTCTTTTTCAACTAAGACAGAGTGTTACCCATAGTGCACTACTTATTGTAAAAGGGCATGTGGCGGTGGCACCACTTTTTTTTCATGGAAAACGGGTGTTATGCATTGGGGTGCTGCAAATTGTCCACAAGGAAAGTGCGGTGGTGGAAAAAATCCTAAAATCACTGGTCCTGGCCCAAATTCAACTTCACAACTTAGGGATTTGAGTAAAGTTTTTATGTTTGGTTCTTATAATATGATTATGACGAGAAATGTGTGTAATAGAATCTCCCCCAAAACATGAGGCTAGAGAGTTAGGATAGGTGAAGGATTTGTAAGAGACAAGTTTCACCTCAAGGAAAGATTTCACTGATTGGAAATATTCATCAACCAATCTCATTCTACAATGCATCAATACTTTGATTCATATCCATATGACTCTCATCATGGATGTGGACCAATACAAAGTAGATTTGTGGACCAATACAAAGTAGATCCATGTGAAGTAAAAACAATCATAGATACTAGAATACATCATAGATCCATGTGAAGAAAACTCAAACTTGGACATAGCTACTAGACATACAACATAGATCTATGCCATACAGATGTAAATTTGAGCACAACCATGACTGTACAAATGTGGATCCATGCTATGACTCATACAAATACTCCATTGCAAGATGGGGAAAGCAATGAGTGCTTTAACAGAAACCTAGGGTCTTTGTCTCATCTTAAACAAAGTACGATTCATCCGTGATTACATTATCTTGATGTCAAACATGGTATAAACCACTTGATTACCAGTCAATGATGAGAGCCATTAACAAGTGCGAGGTAGACCACCATTGACGTTGATGATTCCCAAGGTACTCCAGTACAATCTCCTAAATGTGAATAGATTCTTTGATGTTGAACATTCAGTTGAATATTTCGATCAAAGGTCAATGATGTAAACCTATTATCGGAAGCAAGAGAATTTGTCATTGATGCATACAAATATCAAGGTAATGCTTTTGTTTCTAAGACTAATTCCTGGATGATCAGCTGAATTCGACGGGAATAGTCTCGTCCAACGAGGGCCATGCCGAATCCCACATCGACAAAACAAGAATCAGAAAAAGTTCTATAATTTGAGTATGATGTAACCATATGAATGAATCAAAGATAACTAAGATAAACATAGTTTTAACTATAGATGAAAAATCTCAACACAATTTTCCTTTGAACATAGGGTGACATGACTAAAGAATTGGAAGCATTGACTTAACGAGATGGATTCCAAGTCATAACGCAAAGATGAATGATGTATTCTTTGAAAGAATCAAAGGAGTGACATGACTCATGAAAGTGGATCAACTCAGAAGCAAGATGAATACCCAATTGACTGAATGAAATGCAGATAAGTGACATGTTGAAAGGTGACTACAAATTGCCATTATTGCAAATGAAAAATTGTTCCCTTCCCTTACTTTCCCCATCATGATTGATGAGTGTCTCTTCTCATTTTTATGAGTTCAAAGAGGGTAACAAACACTCGTTGTATCTTATCATAGGATAAGTCCATTCTCACATGTTTTATGAACCTAAGAAATGAGGGGTTCGTTTCCAAAAGAGGGTCTATTAGTGTTTACTTTAATGAGTCTATTGAAAGTAAAATTGGTTTCATTCATGTTTAGAGTGTCTGAATGAAATGAAAGAAGAATCCAAAAGGCCCTTTTTCATAACTTAGTCAATCCAAACCAAAAAAGGGGTAAACTATCATCGGAAACAAGACTCTTTAGATCCTTTTAAGAGCGTGAATAAGACAAGTTCACTCGACAATCTTTTCAAATTTTAGGAGTCCGAAAAGAGCTTAAAGAAGACTCCATTAGGGTTTATTTTCATGAAAAGGAGTTTAACGAGCTTGAAAAAGAAGTAAAATTTGACTTGAAAATTTAGTACTAGGTTTAACGAGCACGACTAAATTTCAAAAATAACGCTCGGGAGATTTTTTTTGTTTTGTATGAGGACGAAAAATTAAGAAATAAACTCATGGACAACCAAAAAATCAATTTCTCCATGCCCTGCAAGTCTCAAAATGACCATTAGACTAAAAACATATTAGAAACTAGGATTTATAAACTATTTGAGGCTAAATATCTACTAAAATCATTGAAATAATAAAATAAAACCCAAAAATATTTGAATAAAAGATAGTAAATAGTAAAAATGATTTAGCATTTGCATTTTTACTATTTGGAGAGCTTTTTGAGCCATTTAGGGTGCAGATTTTAGACAAGGATTGCGGAGTTGTCAATCCATCATTTTTCAGAACCGTTAGTTCCAAGTAAGTCCTAGACTAATTCCCAATCTTTTCATGGTTTTCTTTTTGATTTGCATGCAATTTTTAGGGTTTTAGGGGAATTTACCCAAAGGAAAAATGCACCCACTGGGTAATGCACTTTCCTCTTTCTAGAAAGGAAGTGCCAAGGTGACACTACACATTTTCCTATAGAAAAGGGTGGTTTCACTACTCTACCCTAACGAGGGGCAGGTGGTGCCACAAGTTTACCTAGAATGTAGTGAAGATATGCAAAAAAATGAATTTTAAGTATTTAAATGGTTGGATTTTTATTCTAATGCTTCATTTTAAGTTTTTGGTAGGATATATTCAGTAAATATGGTGATTTGGAAGGAAAGAGAACACGAGCTTGATGATATTAGAGCTAGGAATGATGCTGGGATCGTGGCTACTTTATTTAGGTGTGGGATCTTGAAATTCTTCAACGTGCCCAACATGAGGTCATAGATAAATCTATTGGAGTACATTCTCAGGACATGGAATCCTTAGCAACAATACTTTGAGGTAGGGGCCCACATTATGATGCTGGAAATACATGACTTCTACTTCATTACATGCTTATCATGGTGGGGAGCGCCAATTTATTTGACTATTCCTCATGGTAGAGAAATCACCACAAAGGATCTTATTGATCATTACTGCTTTACGGGTACACAGATTTGTGGACAGAAAATTCCCACCAAGGCCATCAGAGATATACCTCTTCGCACAATACTATTCACCATGAAACACATCTAGGGGAGCCAAGGGGATCACCAAGCATATTGTGCACATATTCTCTATTCCTTATAGGAAATGGTGCCCACGGTTTTCGACTAGGTGGAATCCCTACTTGTTATTGCGAAGGAACAACTGAATAAATGTCGATGAGGAGAACTAAATCAGTTTGGTTATGGCACTATCTTAGTGTATTTTTTGTTCAAGAGAGTACCACACTTGAGGCCACCAGTGGCCTTCACTGATTTGAGGGTACGGGATACTCGCATGTTGTGATGGGTGGATATCATGGCCCTCCATGGTGGCAGAGGATCTAGGGCAAAGTACAGGACCACACTCTTTCGATGGCTAGATTATTATCTCCTCATGATTGAGAACTATAAATATGTCAGTACCGACTTCAGGGGGGTTCTGAATATGGCCCTGCATGTAGATGCTCAGTGGGGTGATGTGGGTAAGAGAGACACTAAAACATTGATGCTTTTATATTTAATATTTTTATGATTTTTATGTATGTTAACGAGACCTATTTTCTCATGCAGATTTGAGATTGGAATGATGTGGGGGTTCATCTCCCATTGACAGGAGAGCGAGGGTCCACTTTGTACATAGAGGAGATGACAAGATGACCCAGCTGGAGGATAAACTCAGCTGGTTAACACTAGAAATCACATACATCACTGTGGATGACCTCCCTATGAGGTATCCGAGACACACGATTGGAGTGCCAGGCCAGTTCAAACACTTTCTATGTAGAGTGGAAAGAGCCTTCATGTGCTATCATGAGCACCACTAGGGTCCCACATGATGTAGACACCGAAATAAATCTAAACTCAATTTATTTATTTATTTTGTATATATGAAAGCCAACATTCTTCAGTAGGGGTCTCGAGACCATTTTTTGTAAAACATACTGTTATCCCTAAAGTTGAACCTAGACTACGGGATTCAAGCTTAAGGAAATCTTGTTTAAAAATGTACAAATCAAATGAAATCAAACTGATATACAATCAAAGCTTATGGACAAGGTTACACTACTATCAATGTAACATGCTGGTATAACATAAGGGCTATAAGTAAAATCAAACAATCACTGCAAAACTAGACTAGTATGAAATCAAGTCTGTTTTGTACACATCACATAATCATCACTGCATATACAGGTATATTATGAGCACTATACAAGAATCACAGAGTTATCAAAAAGGTAGGTTGGTAGGTCAACCAGAGCTACAAAAGAATCAACAGGAACTGTGTAACACAACATCAAACACATAATTCAATATCAAGGTCACTATGATCATAAAATACAGAAGTGAAACTACCTTGTTTCTAGAAAATATAAGATAATTACTTTTCACAGTAAGAATTAGTGCAATGGGATTTAATGGACCATGTGCATAACATAATTACTAGGAAAACAACTCATAAAATACATAGGCAAATCATCATCATGTTTTCATTCAAAAATAGAACTTGTTACTGAAGCTGCAGAGTGCTTATGCTACACAGACAGTGCTTACAATTGAGCTTGCATAGTTCCAAAACTACCAACCCCTATCTCCTAGTCGAGACCCTCCTTTTATACAAAAATATTCTATCCACAAACTAACAATAGATCCTATATTCAAGGATCGAACCTCCTCCAAAATTGGGAAGTTAACCCCTCTAAAAAGTATTGGACTACAAGTGTCATACATGTGTCAAAAAGGAACAATATAAGTTCAAAATCAAATAACATTTTAACACCTAAAGGCTTCTAGAAGCCTCTGCTAATGTGGCTCGGTCACTAAGAACCTGTGAACACTTTTGAAGTCGAGCAAATTCAGCATCTTTACTATTTTCCTTGTACTGGGCTTTGACCTGCTCCAACTGTCTTTGAATAGCTCGCTTCTCCTTGAGAATGTCCTTTGAAATTACTAGCAGCTTTTGGTACTCTGCTTCTTTGTCTTCCATGTACTCCCGGAGTCTTTTGTTAGCCATCATTAGTTTCTCATTTATGTCTTGTAAGTATCTTGTTTTCTCTTTATAGGTTTGCAGAGATTTTTTGCATTGACTTAACTCTAGGGGCATATCCAAATCCTCTTCTCTCATGCAACCTCCTTTTTCAGGAAAACTTCTTGATACTGAACCTTCATCAAGGTTGTCTTGCTTGTCTGTACAAAACATTGCTGGTATAGAGCCTGCTACACCTTGCATAACAATAAACTCTTCCATATCTTCACAGTACCTGTCCTATGCTATGTGTACTATTCCCTCACTATCAGCACCTTCTATTAATACAACATCCATGCCCTCTTTCTATGTTGTTCTTTCCTCAATTTGCATCTTTTTCCTCCGTCTGGTTCTTGGCTTCTCTACTTTGGATGACTGTTTACAAATCTTATTTTTTGAAGTTATGCTTTTCATCATATTACTGAGCTTCTCTGGGTTTTCATCTATGCAGGCTATTTCAGGGTTCAGGCTTTCTTGCATATGTTTATCAACAGTATTCTTTTCTTCATTTTCAACCTCCTGAACTGTCTTTTTAGGGCTTGTTACCTGCTAGTTAGAATCATCCAACATTCTTTTACCTTTTTCCTTAGGGTTATCTCTAAACCCTAACTCTGTCAACAAGGATTCCCATGTTCTGTCTTCTTTCTGCAGCTGAGCTAGAATTAATAATTTAATCAACCCTTGATGATAAATAGAGCGGGCTATATGTGCTTGATGGTTTTGAACTTTAGCAATCATTTTTTGGAGGCTTTTTAACAAGTAAAATGGAAGATTTACCTGTAAACTGCCATGAATATGCATTAACAGTTTTAAATGGCACTTCAATACCCGGTCATATCTTCCATCACAAGTGATGTAATTTTGAATCACTTCCAAAGCCACCCTCAATCCTGGCTTCACTCTGCTAACGTGGACTCCATTTTTCTAGTCAAGTTTTTCACCTCCAGGAATTAAAAACTCACTAAAATTGCTTTGTAAATCTTTCTGTTTGAACCATTTTTCTCCTTGTGCAAAGACACCTATTGTTTCAGCAATGAATTCCTCATTAACCCTAATAGTTAAGCTTTGTAATTAAACCCTTTCATCCTTGTAATTTTCAATAAAAGCTGTGGTCAATTGTGAATGGTAACCCTGTAGTCTTTCACAAAAATTGAACCATCTAGACTTTTGCATAAGCTTGGTAGACCTAGGAAATTGTTTTATCCATTCTGTATTACTTGGTTCCAGCCTACAAATGAAACCACCAGGTTTTCTTTTAACTGTAGCCTATGGTTCTTCTTCATCACTTCCCCTTGACATTAGAAACCCTAAAGAGATTCCAACTCTGTTGTGTAGATCAATGGGCTTTAAATCTCAAACAAAAGCACATACATTCTGCTGTAGTTATCTCTATGGTAAATATTCAGTTCATGCTAGCATCTGGCCTATTAATAATATCTATGTTTGTGCTAATAGTAATTATATTAATCTGCAAGCCAACAGAGTGACGATGCCAATGAAATTTGAACTAAAACTCATGATAGCTCTTACCCTTAAACCTCTGTCAATCATTCAAATCACCAAAGCCTTCACGCTGTATTGTCCTGAACAGGGAACTTTACACTGCAACTGTGTGCTCAAGAAAGGCAGTGCTGTAACTACATGCTTTGAAATGCAAAGAATCATATATATACTCTATTCCAAACCCTGAAACTAAAATCCCTAGAGTTTGAAGACAAACCCCAATTTCCTGAACTCTACATAACGCTGCTCGTCATCAATGGAGATAGACAGTAAACCAACAAGCCTGTGAATACCCTTCTTCAACAGAATAATGAGAGAAATTTTGGGAAAAATGTGCATTAATTTGATTTTACCACGATCAATGCTAGTACTTATGACATGAACTGTTCAAACTTTGAAGTGACAACACATGTACCTTTCCATAAATGCTACCATACATCTCATCATTTCGTGGACAGGGGTGCATTTTGTTTTAAAACATGGCCATATCGAATGTCATATAAATAAAATATGTCAAAATCTTATTATCATTTTATATTCCATGAAATAAATAATAAACTTTTCAATAAAATACCATTTGGACATTCTGTCATCAAAAATTAAAATGCTGCCAGTTCACAATATGCTGCCAGTTTGGATAAACGCTGCCAGCTGTAAGAATTCACCATATAACATATACTCTTTTGCACATGCATGGGCTCATAGTGAATGAATGAACATTTTGATGATTTTAGGTAACAAAAGGAACCCTAATGACAATCAATCAATCATAAAATATAAAACAAAGCAAGATTAAAACAATAAAAACCAATCATAATAAAAAATTTAAAAAATAAACAGGTGAAATAACCCTAGAGATAACACATACTTTTGCTATATATATATACATAGAATTATCTATTGGAGTTCTATCTGTTTTCAATCATGGAATGATATTTACATGAGTTTTATTTATTTTTACTGTTTATGTTTATTTACACAGAACCATGTTATTTTACTTATCAAATGTTATGAATGAGTAATGTACCAATCCAACATGTAATTGGAAAGTGAATCTGTAACTGTGTTACATGATCTAGGGACATGATGATAAGTAATAGTTTCAAATGACCTTTCCAAAAAATGTACTCTCCAAAAGAGTTGAAGGAGCACTGGGTTCTGATGGAATAAACATGATTTAAATGAGAAACCAATAACTAAGAGTCCATAAAGACTACCAAATGATTAATGTCACGAGATTAAGCTTCAATTAATAAACCGATCATTGCATGATACTCGACAATGTTTTTGGTGGCCGAACCTATAAAAAACACACCTAAACTAACTAGGTCATGAGGTTGGGAATATAATACCCAAGCGACTAAAAAATTTTTATGGTGGGAGAGAAAGCACCATCAGCAAAACCATAGAAGGCCATATGACCAGAAGAATCAAAACATGGGATAAACAGTATTGAAAAAGACTCAAAACCATATTTAAATAACAAAAGCACACCAAAAAGTAAAAAATGTACATAAATACAAGGCTCTAATGCAAAAAATATCTCAATCATAGTACCTTTTCAGGTACAACCCATTGCGAGGTTTCCACAAAGGTATCCCATCAAAGTCTACAATCTCATAGGCCCCTTTTTCTAAGACTTTACTCACGATAAAAGGACCATACAACATTGATTCAAGATTTCCCTCCCCAAGTTTTTCATGTTTTTTGATCATAGGTGAAAACCAAATATCCTTCATTAAAAACACGAGGCTAAACTGATTTATCATATTGAGCCCTGATCCATTTTTTGTGTGCCTCATTAGCCAAGGTGGCATCCCATCAAGTCTCATCAAGGTTCAAAATATAAAGGAAACGTTCTTCTTCGGTAGAAGTGTTGGGTTGAATCTCTACTCCAAGATTGAGTGATGGAATTTCACACTCGATAGGTAGGGTAGCTTGCATTCCATAGACTAATTGAAAAGGTGTAAAACCAGTTGTTGTTTTCAGTGAAGTTCTATAAGCCCAAAGTGCAGAAAAGAGAGTTAAGTGCCAATTGGATTTATGATCTCCAATCATCCTATGAAGCATGGTCTTCAAGAATTTTTTAATGGCTTCAACCTAGCCATTAGCTTATGGATAGTAAGGGGTTAATTTTTCATGATGAAAACCAAAGTTGCTACTTAGCTCAACCATCATCTGACTATGGAAATGAGATCTGTGATCAGTTACTATGGCCTATGGAGCTCCAAACCTAGCTATGGCATGATTAAATAAGAAGAGGGTGACAATATTACCATCCTCTGCATATGTAGGAATTTCCTCAGCCCATTTCATGAAATAATCCAAAAATACAATAATGTAACCATGCCCCCCGGTTGAGGTAGGCTTACAATGCATAAATTCAATCCCCCATTTGGAAAAAGCACCAGCAACAATGACGAGGTGTAACAAAGGAGGGTGGGCATGCTTTTTTGGATAAAAACGATGTCAGGGTGGGAATTTTTTAATCGCATCATGAAAATATTTATATTTTGATGGCTAAAAGCACCCAGTATGAGGGTTTTTCTTAGCTTTAGCCATCCTAGAAATATGACCTCCACAAGCTCCAGAGTGCCAGTCATTCATGAATTTTTCAGCTTCATCATGAATAAGACATTGTTGAAGGATAGATTCAATACTAGGCCAGTATAGAGTATAATTAAGAATGAGGTAATACTTAGTGTGGTGACAAATGCATCAGTGATCATCACGGGACAGATTAGGATGAAATATTTGGGTTTGGAGATATATGATAAAATCCCCGTACCACAGGTCATTCGTGCTTATCAGGAACACGAATTCATTCAGAAATGAATAATTGGGATTAGATTCCATGAGAGAAAGGGAAGGTCAAACATCAACTCCACGCATAATAGTGACTTCTTAGAAGTGGTCTTGGTGAATTCGAGATCAAATTCCTATGGGATGAGAATCCAACGATAATATATTCCCCCTAGTACTTGAGTGGTAATAATATAGTACATAGGGTTTTGATCTGCAAGCACAGTAGTAGTGCGATGTAAGATGTAATGATGGAGTGGCTACAAAGCGATGATGGTAGCCAAATATAGCGTATCCACATGTGAGTAGTAGGTTTTAGATTCAAGGAGACTCTTACTCAAATAGTATATCACATGTTCTTATCCGTTTGTATATTATTGAACTAAAATGATACCAATGGTAGTAGTAGAGGTGACAATGTATAACATAAAATATTTTGAATAATTTGGGGGGCGCAACATAGGTTAGTGTGTTATAGCATGTTTCAAATTATCAAAATCTCTTTTAGCTTGATCATCCAAGAAAAAGGGAGTGTTATTTTTCAAAAGACGCATATAGCCATGCGTTTTCTCTATGAAATTGCACACAAAATGATGAAGAAAGTTTCCCTTCCCTTGCAAACTTTGGAGTTCAGTAATGTCTGTGAGAGGTGGTAAGGACACGATAGAAACAGTTTTTAAGGGATTAATTCGAATCCCATCCCTATAAACATAGAAACCAAGTAAGCGTCAAGTATCAGTGTAGTAGGGATTTCTCCCTTGCTACAGGAAGGAACATCTCCCTTCCGTCTATAAGACGGAAGGGTAGGGTTCCTGTGAGGATGTAATGAAAAAGAAAGAAAGCTGCAAAATAAGATTAGGGCCAAGCAGTAGAAACCCTGTAAGAAACTGTTAAAAAACTAAGAAATGGCTACAAGAAATCAGTGGAGAACCCGCAGCAAACTTTACGCAAATAAACCTGCAAGCAAAATGAGTTAAGAATCTAAGCTATCGATAAAAAAACGAGTGATTATACCTTGTTTGTGGAAATGGGCCACCATGCCCTAGCTTTGGGAGCACCTCATAATGCAATGGGAGCTTTGGCTCAATGGAGGAGAGGGAGGGCGAATGGCTTGAGAGGCAAATGGTCTCAAGGCACTCACACGGGTAGCATAATGATAGGGAGAGAAGGAGTGTTTTGAGAGTGACCCCCACCCCTCTATTTATACTTTTTCTTGAAATTTTTAGGGTTTTAAGCCCCTCGTTAGGGATTTAGCCCCTTTCGCCCAATTCTTATCTCCTTTAGGGGTTTTAAGCTCCTTTGAGGGGTTTTATCCCCTTTTGGAGGTTTTAGCCCCTATGAGAGCTATTTTGGATCTTTTTAGGGGTTTTTAAGCCCTTTTTCATATTTTTGAGGGTGTGGGGGTAAAATAAGGGTTGTGCATGGATGTCCTTAGGTGGTGTAGGTCATGTAGAGCTCATTGGGGGATTTTTTGGGTTAAAAAATTCCCCCCTAATGTGTGAGGATAGGAGCTCATTGTATGGCCGACGAACATCATAGGGTTTTCTGGGGAGAGGTGGTGCTTCCTGGGTTGGGGCATGGTGGCTTTTGTTTTTTGTATTTATTAATATGGTTCCCATCAATGGGTGAGATACAAATAATGTGTGACATGTATATGGATGAGGTGGGCATCCCCATGCTCGTAATGATGTCAAAGGAATAATGTGATCTAAGATCTATAATACAAGAGCCGATCATGTACAACTATTGTTACAATAGCGGTTTCCTAAATGAGAGGCTGAATACAAAACTAATCTGAGGAACTGCTACATTGGACCCATGGAATTCTCATGGAATGCTATATCTTCATGACTGATGGTCTGTTGGATCTAGAACGGTACATAGTTTACTGACAGAGAGTCAAATTCTTTGTGGTACAAATATGTTGCATCAATCATAAATCTATATAGAAGCACTGCTGGGGTTTCTGAACATTGTCTTCAACACAACCTAGAAATCACAAGGGACATGAACCTATTGGGGTCCCTCAAATAGACTCATAAATTTTCTAGATTCAGGTGACATCCAGGGTCTTTGACCAAATACTACACCGACCAATACCTTGTATGAATCTCCACAGTGCGATGATGTATCTGGATTCTAGCACATGAGAAACAACCATCCCAAGAGGCACTAAGCACTCCTCGCAAGTGGTCCAAGGAACTCATCAATGAGGTTAATGAAACTAGGATACAAGAACCTCTAGGTCTATCCTCTGGAATACATGTTTTGTCATTGATAGAGGGAGACCTGCACCTGGTCAGGGAAATGGTGTTTCCTTGACTAGAAGCACGAGGGAGATAACCAAAATAAGTGAGACAATAAGAGGACTGACCCACTGAATAGGGGGGGGGAGGGGGAGGAGTTGAACAGGGGTAGACGAAGTGTAGTGGTGTCAAACTTCCTTTGTTCAGAGTATGATGGAAGGGTGGACTAGGCAGCAAATGAAACTGACTCATGGGAAAGGGATCATAGCTGTAATACCGGGGATGTAATTGTAGATGGGAAATAGTTGGGGGAGTTAGACACTTTTGGTGTCAATGGGATCCAAGGAAGACACATTGTAGAGTACTTTGAACAAAGGACACTCAAAGTGGGAATGCTACTGAACTGTTATCTATGGGGTGGTGTCTAGAGAAACCATTGTGGTATGATCTCATGGATTTTTGGCGAGCCCAAGAAAGTAAATGCTCGATGGTGCTTTCAATTTTGGAGAGTCTGAAAGCATGAAGAATACTGCAGTGGGGTTTATTTTTCATTGGTAGTATCCTGTGCCCGAAAAAGGATAAAATTATACACATGAGAGCTTTCCCATCCTTTAGTGGATGGGAGACTTATTTACCGTTGGTAGTCCAGTCATGCCGAAAAAGGTTAAACCTATACTAACTGGATAGTCATTTAGATACTTTTATGAGCATGAATGAAACAAAGCTTGCCCAGCAATATTTTCTTGATGAGAAGGATGGAAAGATCTTAATGACAACCCATGGTGAGATTTTTCATAAAGTTTGGCCCCTCTTCCTGAGAAAGCATAAAAGGATGCAGAGGGGAATGGTTTTGGCTTGAATGTGCCAAGGTGTTCCTTTTCATTTGATGGTATACATAGTTTTCAAAAGGAGATAAACAAGATGATCTAGATGCCCTTTTCTATACTTTAACGAGTAGGAAAGGAAGTAGATGCGCTTGTCAATCTTTTCATTCCTTTAGGAGTCAGGAAAGAGCTTAAAAGAAACTCCAGTATGTTCAAACAATCGAGGGGAAACTGTAGGTGCCCCCATGTCAGGGGAATGGACGATTGTACAAAGGTCATCCGTGAAATATGGATATAGCTAGTGGCTCTAGAACATACTAATACATGCACAAGATAGATCACGACAGAGGCACGTAAATAGAGGTGTCTCTTGGACAGAGGTCAAGAGAGTTGTGTGTGAGTTGTGGTGGACGGACTTGACTACATGTGATGTGAGTGCAAATCTAGAGGCAGTTATGTGCAAAATGCATGTAAAGAAAATGATCCGTCCTCCGGACGATGGTCCAGAAACTCGCGTAAGGTGCGGCAGGCGGATTAGATAACTATATGTTGAAATGAAATGATGTGCCTTCCGGGCGGTGGCCCGAGAACCTACATGAGTGGCGATAGGCAAGTGTGATGCAAGCATAGGTCTGGAGACACTTGTATAACATTGTGGTATGTAAATCGATGTAACTTCTGGGAAGTGGCCCCGAAAATTACTTGTTAAACATGAGACGATGGTCTCATTAAAATATAAAGGGAGGAATTCTGAAACCAGTGGTACAAATGACGTCTCAAACAGACTCTGTATGACTTGGACTAGTAGCTAGTGGTGCTGCCCCTAGTGCCATGGTGCATAGGGGAAAACTTACCCAAATGGGGGCATATGGGTACTAAACTAGCTCAACATACAATGTTTGATTCACACGATGGTATGCAAATTGATTGGGATTCCAGGACAGGTCTAGGGACTTGATGGTATGTTAGCATGGTGGTAGCTAGATCATATGTGTGACATACTGTGTGCATGTGCAGATGTGGTACCACACCCTCCAGTGGGCTACCTTCATGTGTAGAGATATTATTGGAGGTTGTCTCTGATTTGTGGTAAAAATGTTGCAAAATGAAAAAGAAAAAACTATGGTATAAGGGACTCATAGTGGTGGTACCAGGCATAGACTCTCTTGAGGTAGAGCCCATTACGCGGCTTTTTCAAGAGGTGACCATCTGATTCAGGGAAGAGGCATGCCCCCTTGTCGAGATGAAGGTCATTGGAAAGGTGGGGTGATAGAATCTAGTCTTTTATGGGAAGAACCAATTCCACACTCTGGTTTAAAGGGAATGGGGTAAAACTGGAGGTGGTCTTACAGATATATTCATCATCACGTAAGTGGTGATGGGTAGATCATGTGGATCTTCCATGGCCGATGAGATGGAAGGGTGACTTGTGCTAGCGATCATGTAAATGGTATTGGTTGTGGTTTCGGTGGCCTTGCCCCCAGTCTCTGTTGGAGGAAGAGGGGTAGGCCTGGAGACAAGAGGAGTCTTTGATGGACTTGGACATAGGTGAAACATCATCTCAATTGGTTGGACATGAGTCAACACATCCTGGGGCCTTAGAGGTAGGGTAGGTGGTTCAAGGTACCACATAGGAACTCCCAGTCTGAAATCCTGTAAATTGCGGATTGCCAAGACAGACTTACTCATGATCCTGAATGGTAGGAAAAGGAAAAGGATCATGTTGAGTGGGAATGAACCCCACTGTTTCCCTGGTAACTGAGGTTGAGGTTGCGACTATGGCTGGGGTTGCGGCTATGGATGGAGCTATGGCTGTGGATGGAGCTGTGGTTGCAAATGGAGCTGTGGATAAGGATGGAGCTGTGACTACAGTTGGTGATGTGACTCTAGATGGAGTTGCAACTACGGTTGGTACTGTGGATATGGTTGGAGATTAGGTGCAACAGTGCTGGATGAGAGCATGCACAAATCCACAGTCTCGCTTGGCATTGGTGGGGGAGGTAAGAATGGGAAAGAAGTTGGCATGGTTGTATCAGGGAACAACCTAGTACCTACAGCCAACAATGAAGGAGTGGCTACATTTTTGAAGGAAGTATCCACAGTGGGGATGAAATTGGCTAGTGTAGTCGGCCCATGTGGATCATGGTAAGTTAGTTGATCCATGGTCACAATTTTCCCATCATCAGGGAACATCATAAGGTGGAACATGATGAATTCCATTACTCTCATGGCATACATGTAGCTTTGTCCCAAGTGCAGGTTATAGTCCAACTATGCATTGCCCACGTCTATCTCAATTAGGACTTTCTTCCTTACTAAAGCGATGGGTAGGCGTGGAAGAATGCCTTAGGATCTAGTGGGGTGTCCATCATAAGCGTGAAGTGTAGTGGTAGATGGTTGCAAGTTAGGGGACCCAAGTTTGTGCCAGACAGATGTTGACATCACATAGGAGGATTCCCCTTTATCAACGATGCATCAATGGACCACCAAATTCTAGATTGAGACCTGAATTTGGAAGGTGATGGTGGATGGCATTCTGGGTTCTCCTTTCTCCAAATCAAAAGTGATCAATTTGGAGTCGGAGGGGTCTACGGCACCGAGGGAAGATATTAGAGATTTCCTTTGTGTTGGGCATGTTTTAAGCACCTCGAGAGCGAACATGGCCATAGGTGTTTGGGCCAAGTCATCCACAATGCTATAGCTCATAACAGCTCTAGCCATGGCATTGTTGGATACCCGCCGTATGGGGGGGTGTGGGGGAAAAGGGGGTAAGTGAAGAGGTATGTTGGTGGTGTTGAACATGGATTTCATTGATGGGTTAGTGGTTTTGGTAGTGGACCCATATTGGTTCCAGCTAGTCTGCAAGTTGACCTCATCAGTTGTCATGGATAGTAGGTGATGAACCCATGTCGTTGTAGACAGGGCCGCAGTAGGGGCTATGGGGGAAGGTGGGGGCATGGGTGCAGTTGCTACCAACCCTTGGAGTGGTAACAGGTTCTGGATCACCATGGATGGAGGGCCTAGTGGTGCTAGGTTGGGTTGAGCTGGGACTTCTGCATTGGTACTGTACTGAGCTTCCTTCTGAAGAACCTACTTTCCACGACCCATGAAGGGGCACTCATGCATATAGTGCCTCTAGAAGTCGCATAGTTTGCAGGGCTGATTTGTGTGTAACAAAGTGTTGCATCTAGGTGGGTTAGGATGTTGGATATTTTGAGATGGGAGATTGGCACCATTATTGGGAGGGTTTGGTTGTCGGCCGCCTCCTTGTTGCTGGTTTTTACCTCGGTTCCTAGCTCGGTTATTTCTACCTTACCCTTGCTAGTTGGTTGGGATGATATTCTTGAGTAAAAATGTGTCCCAAGGGTGGTGGCAGAGTTGGGATGGTGGTTGGAGAGGCTTGCACAGGTGGTACATAGTAGACTAGGGTAGTTGGGGGAGTTATAAATTTAGGCATTTGTCCTGAATACTATTTTGCTGGCCAAGTTGGTGCATATGCATGATGTTGTGGTGCGGGTTGTGCGTAGGAGGTTGTGGCTCCATAATGAGACATCATCCTTCAGTAGTTGGGAGATTGATTTGGGTGGGAAACACTAGGGGTGTTTCTTGGGTGTGGTGGCATCATAGGCAGTGTCACATGGTGTTGTGAGTGATGGGAGACAGAGCCTATAATGCCATCTGTGGCATGGGATTCCCCCTGCGCATCACGGTAGGAAGTGCCTGCACGGGGAGCATCTGGAATGACAGTGTAAAGGTATCCATACTATGTGTAGATGAGGTCAAACTGCTGGGCCTTCAAGATTGCCTCTTCCTCTATTTGGGGACGTTTGTAGGCAACGTCCTTGGCTATAGGTGGCAACAAGGTTTTCAAGAACCAGTCGAGGAAGATCCTATCATCAATCTTGATATTGCACACATTGTGAAATTTCCTCCACTCATGGATGTGGTCGGTGATGTGGGTCGTTGTGTTCTAGCAGAAATATTTCCACTCCTTCATCATATCTAATGGGGAGTTGGAAATATTGTAGGAACATAAAGGCCAAGGAGTTGAAATATGGATACTTGGCTTGTGGTATCTCAATGTACCACTTGGCTGCAGCACCTGTCAGGGTGTGTTGGAATAGTCTGAGTCTGATCAAATCATCTATGATGCTATTTGATGAGCACCATAGGTGAAACATCATGATATGGTTTTGGGGGCAGTCCCTTGCCTTCCCTTCAAACTTGGGAATGTCTGAGGGGAGTTTGGTTGACATAGGAGGCCAAAAGGTTTGATGGAAGATAGGGTCATTTATTAATCATGCTAAGTAAGGTAGGTTGAGGCATGCCATGGAAGGAAGGTTTGAACCAAGGCTGATGTGTGATGGAGCAACGATGGTGGTGGGGTTTGTAGGGACATGATGCACCTGCATGACTGGGGGTACTTGTGGCATAGTTGTGGATATTCCACTACCCCTAGGTGTGGTAAACAAAACCATGTGAGTGGAATGGCCACTTCCCCCATGTGTGATAGGTGGGACAGTGTGAGCAGAACTACCACTGCCCCCACGTATGGTAGGAGGGGCAATTTGACTAGTAAGTATGGGTGGTAGTAGCTGACTTATGATGGTTTGCATGATAGTGCTAGGGCCACCAGCAGGGGTGTTGGTGGTGGTGTGGGGTATGGACATGGATCCACTACTAATCAACAAGCCAAAAAATGGATATGGGTTTGCACCAGCCATGGGGATAAATGGTGCAGTGTGTAGATCTGGCTTAGATTGGTATGATTCTGATTCTGAATCAAAGGTTGTGTGGCCTTCTGATGGTGTAGAGGGTTGTTGAGAATGGTCTCAATAGTGTAGGTTCAAGGACCCAAACTATGGTGGATCGCCTTTCAGGTGTGAGGAAGAGCATGGGGGATCAATTGTGTCTGGTTGGTATGTCAAGTGGTGAAATATGGTAATGACGTTTTGGAACCTAGTTTTAATGGCTTCCTATTGGCTTTAAAGTGGTCACTCGGCCACAAAGACTACTAGGAGACATTGCTTGGATTTTTTCTCACGATAGTGCTAGTCAATCGGTGGGGGTCATTTCCCATTTCACTTGGCAATTCCTCTCAACAGCCATCTACTTTGGGGTTCCCTTGGCACTCCTCACAATGAGTTTCTTTGATGAGCCCAAGTACTTCCCATGGTTAAGGAATTCAGGGACTTATGTCTTCAAATACTACAAGTGTTTGAATTAGTGTAAATTATAAATTTTAATGGCTAGCTTAGAGTCATGAACTGAGTTTGGTTGTTTTATGTGGTATAGTTTGTGTGCATGGATTTTGTATTTCTGTTACCTTTGGTGGCTGCTTATATGGCTTATGAATATTTCACAAAGAGTGTTTGTTTTATTGCAAAATTCATAACTTGGGTAAATTATTGATGAAAGTAGTATATTGTAAACAAAAAATTAAACACATGCCATACCTGAATCTGAACTGTGGTAGCCTGACTAGGTGACTACCTTACACTTGTATTTCTCTTCAACCAAGAAAGAGTGCTAGGATCTCAACAAAATGGGACTAATACCATCCGTATATCCTTAGGTCACTCTCCGAATGCAAGGTCGGTCAACAGGGAGGATGTGAATGCCATGAAACCCTCAACGGTATCCACCCCCTCTACCTTCCAAGTCACCCATTTTTAGTGGTTTTGGAAAATTACAGATGAAGTTCCTACTAATATACAAGCTTCACCCTCCATCTTATCCCATAATATCTCGAAGGGTGATGAATGGGTAGAGGAGGAAGGGCTAGGAAAGATATCAATTTCCAATTAAAAACAGAAACTTAACCTATAGTAATTTTGTTCAATCTCTAATCAGATTATTTAAACCATTAAGCATTTGGTTTAACAGTGATTTACACAGACTAAAATGAAATAAACAAAAATCGATGGATAGAGGTGGCTGAGCCACATTGACAGTCCAAATAACTTAAAAATCTGAATCTGAGAGATAGATCGCTCTTTTCGGGAAAAATGTGGCGATGGGGTTGCCAAATTTTCTATAAATCGGGGGAGCGGATCGCTCAGAAACTGTACATAGGAGAAATCTACTTGTTGGGATGAATTCACACCTTTTGAGCTTGAATGAGCAACCTGGTAGCACCTTTCAGCCCGATAAGAGTCACAGGGTCCAAAAGATGAAGTTTTTTTAGCCTGAACTAGGACCGGCTTATAGTAACCTGTACTGTGACCAAATGGCCTCGGTTTGGCCTTAAGGAGGCTCAACTATGAATTAAAATAAATAATAAGACAGATTTAATCTAGATTTGAAGGAAAACTAAACTAGGGAAAAATAAAAACTGAAATACAGAAATTAAATTCAAGGATCCTATAGGATCGACCCGGTATGGTTGCCAATGCTGTAGTAAGGATTTTTCCCTTGCTACAGGAAAGAAAAAATCCCTTCCATCTATAGGATGGAAGGGTAGGGTTCCTATGAGGATGGAATGAAAAAGAAAGAAACCTGCAAAATAAGATTAGGGCCAAACTGTAGAAACCCTGCAAGAAACTGTTAGAAAAACTAAGAAATGGCTACAAGCAATCAGTGGACAACCTACAGCAAACTATAAGCAAATAAACCTGCAAGAAAAATGAGTTAAAAATCTAAGCTATCAAGGAAAAAAAATGAGTGATTATAGCTTCTCCGTGGAAATGAGCCACCATGCCCTAGGTTTGGGAGCACCTCTCAATGGAATGGGAGCTTTGGCTCAATAGAAAAATGGAGGAGAAGGAGAATGAATGGCTTGAGAGGAAAATGGTCTCAAGGCACTCACATGGGAAACATAACAATAGGGAGAGAAGGAGTGTTTTGGGAGTTACCCCCACCACTCTATTTATACTTTTTCTTGAGATTTTTAGGGTTTTAATCCCTTGGTTAAGGCTTTAGCCCATTTTTTGGGCTTTTATCCCCTTTCTTCCAATTCTTATCTCCTTTGGGGGGTTTAAGCTCCTTTGAGGGATTTTAGCCCCTTTTTGGATGTTTTAGCCCCTATGAGAGCTATTTTGGCTCTTTTTAGGGGTTTTTAAGCCATTTTCATATTTTTGAGCCTTTTTTAGGGTGTGGGGGTCAAATGAGGGTTATCATGGATGTCCTTAGGTGGTGTAGGTCATGTAGAGATAATTGGGAGATTTTTTGTGTTAACAATCAGCACAAAAAACACACGTCTGGGTTCAACCAAATATGGTAATGATGGCATCAAAGGAAAATGTGTCTAAGATGTCCTGAATGATCTTCCCATTGCTGTGAATGAGCAAGTAGGTCATCCAGTTATGACTCCACTATGTGTTTTATATCATGAAAAGCATACGGAATAGCTCGTTGGAAGGTAGCTCCATCATTCTTTAGGATAAAAGGTAGCTTTCGATAAGCAGAGGATCCCCATGGGAAAATAAATCTCATTTTGTGCTGGTTGGAAGCTAATATCTCAATATGATTATAGCCGAAAAATCCATCCATGAAAGAAAAAATGAGACTTCTAGCATATTTGTTGATGATATGATCGATGTGACAGGTAGGAAAGTTTTCCTTTGGAAAAGAGTGTTTGAGGTACCAAAAATCGATACAAACCCTAATTGTTAGTACCTGGTTAGCACCAGTGCTAAATTTTGTAGATCTTTTGTAGAGGTGTTAATGTTGTTTTGGGAAAATATAGATGGAAGGGGAGTAGGCCAAAATAAAGGAAGAACAAGGGATATAACTTCTCCTCCATATGACCTTGAGAGGTGGGAATAATGTTTTGAAAGTTATTTCATGGAGAAAATGGATGGAATAGATACATCATAAAGAGAAATAACGGCTTCCAAAGATTTCGTGGAGCTAAGAGATGTGGAGAAATAAACTATGGAAGAATGCAGAATTTGATATATGCTGAAAAATTCAATGGCCAATATCTAAATATGGTGGAGATCTACAGTCAAAATGGATTTCACGGTGGCAACTTGTGCGATGGATAAAATGTGTTGTGGCTATGAAATTGCGTAAGTCACGCACAAGTGAACGGTTGAGATCGTAGGTGCAAAATATCTACAGATGTGGTTTATTTCGCACGTCAAACATGCACGGGGGATAAAATAGGAAGGGATTGCGAAGTGTTGGTAGACCCTGTGTCTTTTTATGGCGGGGATCCAATGGAGATTCGATCAGTGGTCCAGGTTATTTTTGCGGTGGAAATATGCACAAAAGTTAGCAGGAGGAAGCTGTGCAAAAGGTCGGTATACTCCACACCTCTAGATGGCAGAGATCGAGTGGAGATCTAATTAGTGGCTAAGATTTATTTCACTATAAGGTGATGGATGAATATTAACAAGGTAAAGGATCACAAAACTGCGTAAAGGTCTGCATCATGGAATGGTCGAGATTTCCCATGGTAGAGATCTACGGCTATGGTTTATTTCACACAAGAAAAGGTGCGAAGGGGAAAAAGATCAGTATAGGTGCAAATGGAGACTGAGCATGGAAAAATTGAAGGATTTAGAGTGTGGTTGGGAGAATAAAACCATTAGAAGATGTTTTGAAACATCCTTTTCAGTCAAGCAAGCCTGCATCCCAGACGCCGCGTTTCAATTTTTGATCCAGCATGTCTATGATCCATTATTTCCTGTTTTGTGTGTGAATCATGGAGAATATGCCACCTCAACAGTTTGTTAGGATTTGCAAATTATGATTTGAGATTAATTCCCAATTTTGTAACTAATTTCAGCTCTGTTTCGAGGCTAGTCTCAGGAGCTCATGAAACTATAAATGTACCCTCATTAGAGGAAGAAAGGGTGGGAAATTTCATTTAGAAGCATTATTCTCTTGGGTTTTATATCTCTGTAAACATTCTTGGAAGTGTTAATAAGAGATATTTTTCTGCATCTCTGAGATTCATCATGGTGTTCTACATTCGGTTCATGTTTTCTGTATGCGTCATTTTCATTTCTATGATTTATTGCTAATTCTCTCTAGTTGTATATGAGGAATTCATTTCATTAAGAGATCCTTGTATCATATATCGCACTTGTGATATGTTTGTGATGACTTTTAGATAATTCATCCTTTGTTAGGTGCTCTATATCAGTTATTGGACTCAATGTTGCCACTGCTAAAGGTGGTGCAAGAGATTCACCCACATATTGGTGACTCTTGCTTCACTGGCATTTCTCCTTTTTCTCCTACCACCCTTTAAAGATATTTGATTAGATGTTATGCTTACTTTGCATCAGATATTAAAGGAAAATCCCTACTCATTTTCATTGTAATATCCTTGATTGATTCAGGTTATGACTTAATTCCCCAATGTTTTGTCTTGTCTATCTGTTTCACCACTTTTAAATCTACAACTATTATGTAATCTATCCTTCTGAATGCTTTCTTAAAGCCAAATGTATATGTGAATTTTCTTGTTACAAGAGAGATCCCTCTCTGACGGTATTAGATAGAATGTATTATAAAGGTTGGTTGAAATGGTCACCCCTGTGACTCCCTACCGCAACCATAGAAAAATTATAGGGTGATAACATGGCACCGTTTCCAGAGATGGTAATAATTATTATCTTGTTGGGAAATGACATTGTTTAGATCCGCGACCTGGTTGAGAAGCTGGTTATAGACACAGATTGGTTGTACATGCTCTGGAAACTCCAAGCAAATTTTGAAGGTGACTCCACTGGTAAATACTAGAGACCATAAGAAATAATACGAGAAGACACCCTTCTACCAAGTCGTTTCAAGAAGTCTTTGATATGGAGAGACTGACTCGAAGGGCCAACAGGCTGCAAAGGTTAGTTAAAAAATGTTCCTTCCCTACTCAAGGTGTTATTCCTGTTAGAGACATATATGAGCATTGTAATGCAGAGTTTGGACTAACATTCCTTAGAAATAAATATGAATCCATCCTCTCTAACTTCGTTTATGATACCTTTGCATTTGATTTTCCCTGCATTTCCTAGTCACCCTTGAGCTTAGAGCCTCTAGGAGAGGATTTCCAACACCTTCCTAACCCAGAGTTCCCTAAACTTATTGTTAATTCATCACTATTAAATTCCAATATCATAAGGCAATATTCTACCCCATTTTTATATCCCGCTGCTTCCAAGCAAAATAATCCTTCATATTTTTCTTTCATAACTCCCCACATTCTTGCAGTTCCTCAAAGTATACCAGTTTTTGTTACACCAGTATTAAAACCCCTATAAACCCTGTTATACCTCCAAGGAAATTGAATAGGTTTGCCCCTCTTTGTCTGGCCATTTCTCTTCATGATCTCCCTCCGGGATACTCCGAAAGGATCAAACAATTCAATGGAGAGAGGGGGTATTCTGCTGAAGAACACCTGGGATGGTTCTTACATTGGATATAACTAGAGGAGGTGGACTATGATGATGTCAAAGTTAGATTATTTTCCCAAATTCTGGCTGGAGAAGCTAGAAAATGGTACAAGAACCTCTCGGATGACTTTGTCCTGATCTATCAATCCTTTGAATATGCCTTCAAGGATAAGTGGGAAGACCAAAAGAACCCTAAACAATATCTCTCTCAATATCATCTTGAAATATTGTAACTTCGAAGAATATTCTATATGTATGTTTTTGTGGTCCCCGATGGTCCTACCGGGAGAACCACTTGTATTATATTGTACCCCGATGCTTCTAATCGGAAGAACTAATAAGAGTCATGAGTTTGTCCCCTCTAATTGTAAAGGTGGGTCATTAGCACCCCAGTGTGGTAACTTGAGCCTACATGTGTAACTCGAGCCTACATGATTAAATCAAGCCTACATGTTGGATGAGTTAATTGAAGTGAACGGATGAATATAAATAGAGGTGTATCTC
>LPNX010795144.1:1036120-1046160 GCA_001517045.1 Pseudotsuga menziesii | reverse complement strand
TTTTGTTATGAATTCAAAATGAAATACTAATGATCTAGCTTAGCATATGAAAATTTAACATGGTATCAGAGCCACCCTAAAAGAAGACATTGTGCAGCTATAGAATCTATGGATTCTTAATTTTTGGGTCTCTATCCACAATTGATCAGCAAAAGAAGGCTAGACTGACTCTCCATTGAAGGGCGCATCTTTCTGTCGAAGCGGAATTCGATTCCGAGCATTTTCAGTTTTGGTGCAAAAAATTAAGGCTTTCTATAGAAGAGGAATTTTTGAGTGAGCCCAGAATAGGATTTTCCTCCTCATCAAAATCAAATTTTAGAGACTTGGATCAAGAAATGTGGTTGGGTGAAACTCCGGGAAAGTTAAACCCTAGTTTGACCTCGAGCTAAAAAAACCCTAAATACTAAAACTTCTAAGTTTTGGTACTTTCGCTATATTCTGATATTGGAGAAGTTCTAGGATCTAAAACTTTCAGATCCTGAATATACGATCCTGATGTATACTGTGTCCAAAATTCAACCTCAGATTCACTATAATATGGGAGATATGATCCCTCCAAGTTAGGGTTCCAGCCTCTTCCAGAATTTATCCCTAAACAGGACACCTGGGGAAAATTGCTATAGCTTGGGATACAGAGGTACAAATGGAATTAATGAAGATGTTCCATAAAGGGCACGAAATTTAATTTCTTTGGTCCAAATTTCATACCTAGAAGATGAAACAGTGACACGTGACAGGCCGTACAACTTCGCTGTTCAGAACAGTTCTGTAACAGGTCACCTTGGAAAAATGATCATAAATACAAATTGGTGAAACCAATTATGATGAAACCTATTTTTTTGGATCAATTACATGCTAGGCTACCTCAGTGAGAAATTTCAGACACAAAGGAGCAGTAACTTTGGAGATATCACAGAAACAGTGACAGACATTTCTGCAGAAGAAATGGGACAACTAGGGCTTCCTATTGCGGGAGCTTCCCTCCACTGTTTTCAGAAAAGGAGTACATTGGACAGCTCCATTTGAAGAGATATATATTTCTCTCCAATCATATCTTAAATATTCCAAGTTTTTAAAATTAGGGTTTCTCTGACAAACCCTAAATCAGCCAGCTCCGGAAGCAGGACGGACACCTCAAATCGGTAAGATCTAATCTTTTGCTATTTGCATTTGAGGTTCTCATTTCAAAGTGATCTATCAAATAAACTTGATGATAAGGTTGGTAAAGTTGAAAACTTCCAAAAATGGAAGTATTTTATCTCTCTGAATAAAATGAATTGGACACCTACATGAGTAGAGAGGTTCCAGTTCCAGAAGGAGATGAGGCTCAAATCCTTACACAAGAAGAACTTAATCAAGGCCAAGAAAATCATTGTTGATTCAATCACGGATCAACCTGTACCACAAGTATCTTCCCTAAAGACACCGAACATGTTTGATTCCTTGATCAATCTATTTGAAGATAAGAACATAAATCAAAATATGGCTTTGAGAAAACAGTTGAAGAATGATAAGATATAGAATGCAAAACATCTTCAAGTGGTAAAAGAAGAAGTGAAGAATGCAGAAGTAGTGATAGCCACCTTGAATGGATTCCTAGAATCATGGGATTCATTCATGCAAGGAATGCGTGCCAGAAGGAAGTGATTACTTTTAGCTGACTCTTAGAAGAAGAAGATGGGAGCAATTGAAGATTAAGCTCTCACCATTCAAATAAGATCCCTCAAGCGATGAGGAATGTGAAGAACTCAATTCCTAAAGAACCTCTTATCCATCTTATCATTTGGATAAGAAATGATTATTTCATGATGAAGAAGAATGATCAAGAAGGAGTCTACCCACGAAACAAACAAAAGATAAGTATTCAATGATATTGTTTTGTTATGCATTTGATTATATTCAGTTAATGTGTTATGCATAATAGATTGTTTGCATTAACAGTTGTATACTACTAATATGCATGTGATGGGTAAGTATCTCATGGTGCTATACATCTCTCCATTGCTACTTATATAGAATGAAACCTCTTTGCTGACATATTGGATTAGTGCACAATCTCAATGGTGTCATGATAGAGATGGAAGGCATCTAGAAATTTTTCGTGAGATATGGATGAATGTTGTATTGGCTAAATAGTTGCATGATACATAAGAATTTGTCGTTATGCATATGTTTTATGAAATAGTTCTAACCATGCAGTTGGTGCATTTGAATTGTAGGAAAGGTATTGTGCAACCTCCTATAAGAAGGATGAGACTTGTTCCGAAGAACAAATGATGACAATTCAAGATTCACTGTAATAAAATCTGAAGCTCCCAGGGTCAGAGACACCATGAAGGAAGAAAGAGCTTCAGAGAGCGGTAGATCCACCTCGAAGGATGAATACCACCATGGGTATGAGAGATAACTCAAGATGAAGAAAATAATGCTATGAAAGAAGCTATGATCAAAGAATAACAATTGATCATGGGGAATGATGTATACGATATGATTTCAAGACATAAAGGGAAGTATGTAGTATCTTCCATATGGATCTACAAGAACAAGTGTACAAAGCAAGGTTCATGATTTGCCACAGAAAGAATAGACTATGACATGACATACTCTATTAACAAGTATATATCAAGCATAGAACCACCTGTACAGAATGAAGAGGAAAGATGATACTCCACTTCAGGGGGAGTGACTATAGAGGATATCTAAGTTCGACATGGTACGACATGATGGATAGCTTTGTGATGGATTGAGACTTTACCAAGAGTAAATTGGGTTCCAACCTTCAAGGTTGAATGTAGAAGACTAGTATATGCTGATGACCTGACAAGACAAACTCATGAAAGATGTTATGATGAAAGACTACTAGATTTATGTTTGGGATATAGTACTCAAACCAGAAAGCAAGAATGTGGTATCTTACAAATGGATTTGCAAGATAAATATGTCGCTGATAGAAGTAAGGAAAGACTTGTGGCTAGAGGTTTCTATAAGAAAGAGGGAATTAATTCTGAAGAGACACTTAGTCCAGGAAGCAAGGTACACTTCCTTCAAAACTATGATGGTATTTTCTCCCATGATGAAGTAAAGACAATCCTTTCTTAATGGTATGATTGCGGAAGAGTTTTACATCAAAAGGATTTGAAGTTGAAGATAGATGGAATCATATATGTAAGTTAAAGAAGGCCCTCTATGGCATGAAGCAAGCTCCCATAACTTGGTGTGGAAGGATAGATAGTTTCCTGTCAATTATGGGCTTTACCAAGAGTAAAGCTGATCCTAAACTTTATCTCAAGGTTGTAGAAGATGAACCTGTCATCATGTTATTATATGTGCATGACTTATTTTTAACAAGGAATGAGAAACAGATCATGGAAAGCAAGAAGAAACTAGCAGAAGAATTTGAGATGAAATACCTTGGGTTAATGCACTATTTCCTAGGTCTGGAAGTATGACAAAGTTCAGAAGGAATCTTTCTCAACCAAGGAAATTATACAGTAGAGATATTGAAGAGATTCAATATGTTGGAATGCAAAGTCATGGCCACACCCATGGACTCCAACCTGAAGCTGTTATTTGATGACTCATCAGAGTTAGTGGATGCAACTCATTATAGACAGATCATTGGGTCATTGATGTACTTAACAAATACCAGACCAGACATTTGTTTTGGTGTGAACACCTTAAGTCAATATCTTGTTCAAAGACGGGTTCACCTAGTAGCTGCAAAACATGTGATGAGATATCTGAAAGGGAATATAGAACTTGGTCTATACTATGATGGTAGCCATGACTACAAATTGTATGGATATACATATCCAGATTGGGCTGGAAGTATCTCAGAAAGGAAAAGCACATCATGTAGATGCTTTTGTTTGGGGTCTGCTATGAGTTCATGGTTTAGCAGGAAATAGTCAAGTGTTTCTCTTAGAATGATAATACATAGTAGATTGCTCTGCTAAGGTATGAATCCATATGGCTTCGGAAGCTGATATCAGGTCTCCTTGACCTAAATATGGATACTACATTGATTGTATGTGATAACGAGAGTTGTGATAACAGAGAACCCTGTGTTTCATCGTAACACATAGAAATCCGATATTTCTACATACAATATAAAGATGCAGATGATGATGTTTCAGTATTCCCATACTAAAGATATAGATGATGTTTCAGTATTTACATACTGTAGATGTAGATGATGGTGACTTTGTATTTCTATACTGAAGATATAGATGATGATGCTTTCAGTATTCACATACTGGAGATACATATGGTGATAGTTCAGTATTCACATACTGAAGATGTAGATGAAGATGGTTTAGATGATGATGCACTAACAAAGCCTCTGTCTCGGGTAAAGTTCGAACACTTTTGGGACAATCTTGGTGTGGTTCGGAAAGACCTTTCCCGAAAGGGGGAGTAGTGATGTTGTAGTGGGATTGTATCATCCCTAGGCACTTACCCAAAAGTGACGTGGAGACCTCGGTCTTCGAGAATGAAGAGGGATTGTATCATCCTGGGACATATGTCCAGAAGTGATCTGGTGATTCGGTCATCGAGAATGTGGTAGGATTGTATCATCCTTGGACTTCGGTTCAGAATGGATCTGGTGAACTTCGGTCATCAAGAAGGTGGTAGGATTGTATCATCATTGGACTTTGGTTCAGAACGGATCCGGTGAACTTCGGTCATCGAGAAGGTGGTAGGATTGTATCATCCTTGGACTTTGGTTTAGAACGGATTCGGTGAACTTCGGTCATCGAGAAGGTGGTAGGATTGTATCATCCTTGAAATTCTGTTCAGAATGGATCCGATGACTTTGGTACTCAAGAACATGTGTTGATCCCATAATTCCTAGAGGAAGGATTGTCTGAGTTCCACATCTGTGTTTATCCCATAATTCCAAAAGGAAGGATCGTTAGTAACTACGTAAAGACCTAAATCCTGTAATTCCGAAAGGAAGGATCATTGAATTGATCCCGTAATTCCAATAGGAAGGTTTGTCTGAGTTCCACAGATGTGTTGATCCCATAATTCCAATAGGAAGGATTTTCTGAGTTCCACATATATGTTGATCCCGTAAATCCAAAAGGAAGGATCGTTAGTAACTTCGTAAAGACCTAAATCCTGTAATTTCAAAAGGAAGGATCATTGAATTGATCCCGTAATTCCAATAGGAAGGATTGTCTAAGTTCCACATATGTGTTGATCCCGTAATTCCAATAGGAAGGATTTTCTAAATTCCACAAATGTGTTGATCCCATAATTCCAAAAGGAAGGATCGTTAGTAACTCCGTAAAGACCTAAATCCCGTAATTCCGAAAGGAAGGATCGTTAGTAACTCCGTAAAGACCTAAATCCCGTAATTCTGAAAGGAAGGATCATTGGTAACTTCGTAAAGACCTAAATCCCATAATTTCGAAATGAAGGATCATGTTGATGTTTTGATGATGTTGATGTTTCTTTATGATGATGATGATGTACTGATCAAAATATCAGAGTGTGATGATGATGATATTTTTATGTTTTGATGATGTTGATGTTTTGATGATGATGATGTTTTTATGATGATGATGATGTACTGATCAAAAGATTAGAATATGATGATGATGATTCTGTTCGAGAGCTGAAGTATGATGATGGTGCTGATCATGATGTTACTGATCAGAATGTGATGATGTTGCTGATCGAAAGAACAAAATGCTGAAGATTTCTTTGTTGATCGAAAGAGCAAAGTGCTGAAGATGTTGCTGATCAAGGTGCTGAAGATGTTGCTGATCGAAAGGTCAAAGTGCTGAAGATGTTGCTGCTGATCGAAAGGTCAAAGTGCTGAAGATGTTGCTGATCGAAAGGTCAAAGTGCTAAAGATGTTGCTGATTGAAAGGTCAAAGTGTTGAATATGTTGCTGCTGATCGAAAGTTCTAAGTGCTGAAGATGTTGCTGATTGAAAGGTCAACATGCTAAAGATGTTACTGAAGATGTTGTTGAAAGATGTTGTTGATCGAAAGTTCAAAGTGTTGAAGATGTTGCCGATCAAATGATCCGTCGGACCTCAACTTGAGTGCATTAAAAGTTTGTTGTCAAAGAATGCGATCAACAGGTTAATTAATGGAACATCATTATAGAAATTAAATATTTAAACAAAAATGAAAGGAAAAACTAATAAACAGATGTGGGAAAAACAAGCACAGAATCAGAGCATCACAAACAGAAGTTGACAACGGAGTTCACCCCCTCCACTAGGCTATGTCTCTGGGTCCCTCTCCAATGGGTACCGATCCAATTAATCTTTTTTAAAATGGTACAAAATGGTTCTGGAAACAACTTCAGCAACTGTAAACAGAATGCTGTATAAAATATTTAAGACCTCTCTTCTAGAAATTACATTTAGCCTTCGTAAGGCAAAGAAAGCTAAAATATAACAGATGAAGTCGACTTCCATAGCATTTCAACACTTTATGGAAAATTCTCCAAGCTTCTCATAACAGAGAAATGATGCGATGCCTTCTAAATGAGCTGAATCTTCCCTCCCCTTTACTGTGGCTAGAATCCCCTATTTAAGCATTTAGCTGGAGGGATAAGTAACCGATTCGATTCCATCATCTCAGCTGTTATTATTATTATTTTTTATTATTATTATTGTTACAACCATATGCTAATATGAACCATGCAATTCGGCCAAGTCACTGCACAAGAATTATGTTACCACGACGTTCCATATCCCCGAAATGTTTCAACTAACTCCACGCACATGTTGACTCACAACACATTTCAATGACCGTTACGCACATATGTTGCACCATACCATAGCATCACACGTAATGTAACCATTTGATGTCACTACTAACTTCACGATGTCGCAGCAAGTGCGATAAGTATGTCGCAGCTAAGTCTGTCACAACAAGTGATAAGTCTATCGCAGCTAAGTCTATCACAATAGTGTGATAAGTCTGTCACAGCAGTGTGATAAGTCTATCGCAGCTAAGTTTGTCATAGCTAAGTCTGTCACAGCAGTGTGATAAGTCTATCACAACTAAGTATGTCACAGCATTGTGATAAGTCTGTCGCAGCAAAGTCTATCACAGCAGTGTGATAAGTCTGTCACAACTAAGTCTGTCACAACAATGTTATAAGTCTGTCACAGCAGTGTGATAAGTATGTCGCAGCTAAGTCTGCCACAGCAGTGTGATAAGTCTGTCATAGATAAGTCTATCACAGCAGTGTGATAAGTCTGTCGCAGCTAAGTCTGTCACAGCAGTGTGATAAGTCTGTCGCAGCTATATATATGAGTTAAAACATATGTTATGTTCTTTGAACCATAGATTAATAACTATTGTACCATATTGGATCAGTGTAAATTAAAGACGAATAATCCTCCAGATCATTCCTCCCCATTGGAGAGCTTTTGGACCACCAAAATCCTGAATTATTTTGCAAGTAAGTGAGGGTATAGCTCCCTCACTTTTCTAATCTCCATCCATCTTGCTTTGCTAGGATGCATGCCCTTAAGCCCCACTCGTGTTGATGTATATGTAACTTCGGAATGTATTCTTCTATGTATTTCATATATTGTAACCCGATGTTTATTCCGGGATGTTTCTATTATGTATTTGAGTCATGTGTTCATGCCCCGATGTTCCTATCGGGAGGATTAATAATGTAAACAAGTCATATCAAGTCATTAGGTAAGTCCCCACAATTTCGGGGCACTTGAGTTATTATACACTAATTAAGGTGTAGGCTCGAGTAGTAATTATTAGGTTGAGTGCACTTCAAGTCAACGAAAGAATATAAATAGAGAGTGAGAGTCTCTCTATTTATCACTTGGGACTTAGCTCTCTTGCTCTCTAAAGTATGGCGCACCTTTGGAGAAGGAAATTCTTTGGCTTGACAGAAGACAGAAGGCTGCTATTGTGTTGGGAGGTCATCTTACTGTTTTGGGATCACATCTTGTGGTGATACTATCTTAGAGGAAGTTGAGGGGTTTTCTCCATTTATGGTTTCCCCTCCTAAAATATTTGTGTCTCTTGTCTCTTGTGATGTGCTTATGTGATTGTTGTGCTTGTTATTCTCTCAGTGAAAAGATCTTAACATAATGCTAGCTTAAATGTTGAAAAACTAACATGGTATAAGAGCTAACCTGATAAGAAGACATTGTGCAGCTATAGGAACTAGGGCTTCCTATTTTTTGGATCTTCCTCCACAGATTTTCAGCAAAAGTATGCTAGGATGACTCTCCATTGAAGGGTGCATCTTTCTGTCGATGTGGAATTCAATTTCAAGCATTTTCAGTTTCGATGTGGAAATTAGGGCTTTCTATAGAAGAGGAATTTTTGAGTGAGACCTGCATAGTATTGTTCTCCTCATCAAAACCGAAGTTTAGAGACCTGGATCAACAAATTTGGTTGGGTGAAACTCTGGGAAATCCAAACCCTAGTTTGACCCCAAGCTAGAGAAACCCTAAATGCTAAAACTGCTAAGTTTTGGTACAGTCGCTATATTCTGAGTTTGGAGAAGCCTCAGAAGCTGAAAATTGTAGGGGTCAAAGATAAAATCCTGATGATCACTGTGTCCAAATATCAGCCTTTTATTCCCTATATTCTGGGAGATATGATCTCTCCAAGTTAGGGTTCCATCCTCTTCTAGAAATCATCCATAAACAGGACACCTGGGGAAATCTGCAATATCTTGGGATACATAGGTCCAAATGGAATTCCTGAATATGTTCCAGAAAGGGAATGGAATTTAATTTCTGTGGTCCGAATTTCAGACTCAGAAGATGAACCAGTGACACGTGGCATTCCGTACAACTTTGTTGTTCTGAACAGTCCATTAACAGGTCACCTTGGGAAAAGGATCATAAATCCCACATGGTGAAACCAATTCTGATGAAACCTGCGGTGGTCGATCAGGGACATGCGATTTTACCTCAGTAAGAAATTTCAGACATATAGGATCAGTAATTTTAGAGATATCATAGAATTAGTAACAAGCATTTCTGCAGAAGAAATCAGAAAATTAGGGCTTCCTGTTCCGGGAGCTTACCTCCACTGTTTTCAGAAAAGGAGTACATTGGACAGCTCCATTTGAAAAGATCTATCTGTTCATAGAATCAGATATGAAAAATTCCAAGTTTTGAAAATTACAGTTTCTGCGACAAACCCTAGATCAGCAAACTCCGGGACAAGGGCGGACACCTCAAATCGGTAAGATCTAATCCTTTGCTATTTCCATTTGAGGTTCTCATTTCAAAGTGATCAGCTTGATGATAAGCTTGGTGAAGTTGACAAATTCCAAGCATAGAAGTATTTTATCTCTCTGGATTGGACACCTACATGAGCATAGAGGTTCTAGTTTCAGAGGGAGACGAGGCCAAAGAAGACATCATGCTCATGCTGCAGAGGATGATGAACCATCCAAAAAGAGATCTAGACATGAAAGTGAAGATTCTTCAAGCGAGGATGAATATGTTCTGATGTCAACTCTCACAGGATTTAAGAAGAACCTTCTCTCCATTTCAACATTGATGCAAAAAGAATGCGGGCTGCATTCATAGATGGTCAAGTCATCATGTGACCAAAAGGAAAGACTATCGATGATGCGGTAGTGATTGAAGAACAAGAAGGAGGCTTGTACAAATTGAAGGGCCATCCAGAAGAAGCCTTGATCCATGATACAGTAGATCCAAATGAGCTTTGGCATAGAAAACTTGCACATGTGCACTACAAAGCAAAGTTGTTGAAGGTCTTCCTGAATTTCAAGCTATTTGAAGGGAAGAAAAAAATCAAAATATGACCTAAAGAAACTAGTTGAAGAATGTGAAGATACAGAATGAAGAGACCATGCAGTCATAAGAGTCTCTCAAATCAAAGAACAACTTGAAGCGGTAAAAGGAAAAGTGAAGAATGCAAAAGTGGTGATGTCCACCTTGAATGGCCTCCCAGGATCGTGGAATTCATTCATTCAAGGAATGTGTTCCAGAAGGAAGTGATTACTTTCAGCAAACTTTGGGAAGAAGAAGAAGCTTGAATCATAAAAAGAGA
>LPNX010795144.1:1006006-1025462 GCA_001517045.1 Pseudotsuga menziesii | reverse complement strand
ATGGTTGTGCTTGTCTATATTTCAGTGATCCTGTTTATATGCTTTTGTTATGAATTCAAAATGAAATACTAATGATCTAGCTTAGCATATGAAAATTTAACATATCATTCCATGAGGAGGAGAGAGAGTGAGTCTACCCAAGAACTTTCTAACAGGTTTATGAAAGTATATGATTCCATCCCTTCCCACTTTTAACCTCCCATTGGTTATTCCCAACTCCAGTATGTTGAAGTGTTTGATAGTGAGTTTGTCTTGTGGCTAAGCAAAAGGAGATCATCCTCCTTGATAGCTATGATGAAAGATATCATAGAGGTGGAGGTTAACCTGACTGTTGCAAGAAAGGATAAAAGAGATGAGGGAGAAC
This sequence comes from Pseudotsuga menziesii, assembly GCA_001517045.1. Classification (NCBI taxonomy): domain Eukaryota; kingdom Viridiplantae; phylum Streptophyta; class Pinopsida; order Pinales; family Pinaceae; genus Pseudotsuga; species Pseudotsuga menziesii. Next base: position 1,025,098 of record LPNX010795144.1, on the reverse strand, counting down.
AGAGAAGGGAAGATGGAAACAAGAGAAGGGAGGATGGAGAATGGAGAAGAGATGAAGGAGAAAGAAGAAAATACAAAAAACCTGAACAACCCTCTAGTTCTTTTTCACAAGAATTCAAAATAGACACGATGCTAAGAACCATGGAAAGGATGATGGAAAGGCTCTCTGTAGATATTAGAACACCTCCAAAGGAGAATCAAGAACAACATAATAGGAATCAGAATTCTAGAAGGCCACAATTTCTCCAGAACAGGCAAAGCGATCAGCAAAACCCTCCCGATCGACTTGTTAGGCCTCCATTTCACGAAACAATATGTGGATGAGGAGGGTGAAAATAAAGCCGAAGATGAAATTCATCAGTTGGAAACTGAATCTCCCACCACCTTTCTCACAAAATAAGAGCACTAAAATTATTATCTCGCAAAGGGAGAGATGGCCCCAGATGAGACAGAGGACTTCAGTAGAGGATATCAACTTATTGTCTTGGATGCACAGAGACAGATTAGACCGAGGAACATGGAGGTTCCTATTGTGAAAAAAAAAGACGTAGGAAACAAGGCCTCTAACAGCAAACCTAAATGTGACACACCCTCCAAGGATGGCTCCAAACATGTGGTAGATCCCAAAGGGAGGGAAAGAAAAGAATACAATCCATGAAGCTCTGACCAGGGAAAACTTCTTTCAACCTAGAGGCCGAAATTGCAAAGATAAAAATATCTGTCCCTCTCACTAAATTATTGAAAATATTTGAATATCATTGTAAAATAGCCTCAGTATTAAAAACCCTTAGAGAAATATCTTCCATATAAGACTCCCTAAATCTTCAGGATGATAGGCCCACCATCCTTTTTGAACCCCATGTAGATGATCCCTCTAAGGAAGAAGTCCCCCCTTTCTATGTTAGCCTAAAAATACATAATTCCATCGGGCACAATGCCATGCTTGATTTAGGATCCTCCCACAACATGATGACTAGAAGAATCATGGATGAATTGGGGTTAGAAGTGACCAGACGATACGAAGATCTATTTTCTTTTGATTTTAATAAAGTCAAGTTCCTAGGTTTGATCAAATATTTGGTCATTTATTTGGATCAGATCCCTACCAAAACCATGGTCATGGATGTCAGTGTGGCTTACATCCCTCTAAAGTTTGGAATGTTTCTATCAAGATCTTGGGCAGCTAAACTCAAAGGTTTCCTCCAAATATACATTCCCTATGCCACCTTGCCTATTTTTGGGATACAAAGGAGGATCTTTAAGGAGAAAACGTTGCCATACATGGTCACCAGTGCTGAGATACCACACAACCACCCCATCTACTCACTGGATACTAATATGGGATCTATGATTTTCTTCATAGAAGGAAGCGAGGATAGTTGCATTTCACAAAATTCTACCTTCGTTCCTAGTCAAGAGGATCTTGAAGGAGTATGGGAGGATAGTTCTGATGGGGAAACATGCAGGGAAGCGATAGGAGCTGGATTTTGGATAAAATACCTTGGAGGGAGAACTTTAAACAAATCCTACAAACTTACCTTTGATTGTACAAACAATGAGGAAGAGTATGAGGATATGGTTTTATCCATTTAGATCCTTCAGTTTTTTCAGGCTAGGAGGGTGATAATACATGGGGATTCCGAGCCGGTAATTAAACAAATGATAGGAGAATATTAGGCTAGGAACCCCAGCATGAGGAGTTATAGGAATGTGACCTAGGACCAACTTGAATTCTTTGAAGAGTGTAATTTTAATCAAATCCCTAGGTTACATAACTATGTAGCTGATTCCTTGGCTACTTCTGGGAGATCTTTCAAGGTCCCCACAAACCCCGGTGAAAGATATGAGATCAAGGATAGGAACATACCTTCTATCCCTGATAACGTGAAAGGATGTCAAGTTTTCAAAATTGACAAGCAGATACAGAAGTTCCTCACTTTCGCTGTGGAGTTTTATAGATTAACTATTGATGAGGAAAATGAGTTTCTAGAAGGGGATACTCCCACTCAAGAGCCTTTGCAAATACTAATTGTTGATCCCAATGAAATGATGTAGGATAAGGGTGTCATTCCTGTTGAAGAAGCTGAGGGTGGAGAAATAGAGGAATATTGCGAGTCATAGTTACAGGAAACCGATGGACAATAGGAATATGTGAACAACCTCTGTGGAAAGGAGATTTTGTAGTTGAAAGGTAACTCCATACCCAAGGTTCTAGTTCCTTTAGAAAATTGTTTTGATCCTAATGATGTGGCTAAATAACCTTAATTGGTACCCAGTTGTGAAGATATTGAGGATGCAAATATTGGGACAGAAGATCACCCCAAGGTCATCAAGATATCAAGAACCCTTTCATATGAAGCCAAGCAAAAATACATCTAACTGATAAATGAATATTTAGATGTATTTTCTTGGAGCTATAGTGACCTGAAGGCTTATGATACAAGCATAATACATCATACAATACCAATCAAGAAGGTCCATATTCCATTCAAATAGAATATGAGAAGGATGAATCGTAAACTACTTCCCTTGATAGAAAACGAGATCAAGAAGTTATTTGAGGCAAAAAATCATTTTGGCCCTCATATTCTCACACTGGGTGGAAAATATGGTACATGTTAGGAAGAAGAATGGGGAAATAAGAATATGCATTGATTTTAGGAACTTGAATATATTTTCTTTGAAGGACCATTACCCACTTCCCAAAGTGGACCATATTTTGTAGAGAGTAGTGGGTTCACATAGGATCTCCACTCTAGATGGCTTCTCAGGTTATATCCAGATCATGGTGCACCCAGAGGATCAGGAGAAGGAAACCTTCACCACACCATAGGGCACTTTCATGTATGCTAAAATACCATTTGGTATTCTGAATGTAGGAGCAACTTTCTAGCAGGATATGGACATAGATTTCTCCAATGAAAAGGACAAAATTCTGGTCATTTATCTAGAAGACATCACTATTTTTTCCAAATCTGATGAAGAACATGTCACACACCTCTTGAGAATGTTCAAAAAATGCAGAAAGTTCAGCATCTCCCTGAATCCAAAAAAATCATTCTTTGTTATGAAATAAGGGAAGCTGCTGGGACATATAATCTCTTAGGAAGGAATTAGGATAGATCCGAAGAGGGTTGATGCGATCAGCAAAATCGAGCTCCCTCGAAATAAAGTCAAGGTTCAGTCCTTTCTGAGAAAGGTAAACTTTATGAGATGATTTATTGTTTCCTTTGACGGAATAGTGAAGTATAAAAATGATATGCTAGGGAAGGATAAATAAATCAAGTGTAATCCTAAGGCCAAAAAATCCTTTGAAGACATAAATAAGGCCATATCTGAAGCACCTGTACTTTCTGGCCCTGATTTTTCCAAGGAATTCCTCATATTTCCATTTTTCTCAGAGCACACAGTAGTAGGGGTATTATTGCAGAAGAATCATGAGGCACATGAAAAACTCATTTCTTTCTACAACAAGACCTTGAGAGATGCTCCCTTCAAATATAGTATCCTAGATAAGCAAGCTTATTCCTTGGTGTAGGCCTTAAAATATTTCCAGGTATACGTCCTTCATTCCCATATCATTTCTCATGTCCCCACCAACACTGTGAAGGATATTCTGACCCAACCAGATCCAGAGGGAAGAAGGGGAATGTGGATAGTGGTTCTGCTTGAGTATGACCTCGAAATAAATCCCACAAAATTAATTAAAGGTTAGGGGATATCCAAACTTATATTCCAATCCAACTGCGATGGTCTCAACCTGTATATGATTGTTGAATTGTCAACAGAGGATAAAAATATTCAGGGACAGCCAAGTCCCCTAGTCCGTGAGCATTTTCTGTCATCCCCGTGGCACAATGATATCATTTTTTTGTTACAACATGTGTAGGCCCCACAAGGTATGGACGGGACAAGGGACAGATTTCTCAAACAAAAGGAATCTAGGTTATGCATCTGGGATGGGAAACTATATTGGAAGGATCTAGGAGGGGTGTTGTTGAATTGTGTCGATCAGCAAGAGGAAAAAAGGCTCATTGACGAATTCCATGCAGGAGAATGTGGGGGCCATACCTATTGGAAATATTCTATAAAAGAAATCATGAGAGAAGGTTTCTATTGGCCCTCCATATTCTCTGATACTCATAATAAAGTTTCTTCTTGCCACAAATGTCATATCTTTGAGGGGATAAGGAAGCTATTACCCTTTCCTTTGAAACCCATACAGGTTGAAGCCCATTTCCAACAATGGGGGATATATTTCATTGGAGAAATAAATACAAATTCCTTAGGGAAGCACATGCCCCAATGCCACTGAATACTTCATGAAATGGATTGAGTCCATCCCCACAAGACAAGCCATCGAGACAGTGATCATGCAGTTTCTGGAAGAGCATATCCTGTCAAGATTTGGGGTTCCCAGGAAAATAATTACTGACAATGATCCTACATTCAAGTCTAAGAATATGGTGGATTTTGGTTTTAAATATCATATATAGTTGGGACATTCCATAGCCTACTATCCCCAGGGAAATGGCCTAGCATAATATTCAAATAGGAGCCTCATGAGAATCATCAAGAAGCTGTTGCAGGATAACAAGAAATATGGGCACACGAAGCTAATCCATGCTTTGTGGGATAAAAGAATTAGTGTGAAGAAGTCTATAGGAACCTCACCTTTCTAGCTGGTATATGGATCTGAAGTGATTTTTCCCAGTTCCCTGAGATTACCAGTGATGACATTGCTATAGGAGGAGGAAACAGAAACACATCCTACTAAAAAAAATAATGTATTAGTTGATTGAACTACAACAATAGATGGAACAACTATTTGATAGAACTTAGAAGTTTCAGGAAAAAATGAAAGAAATATTTGACAGAAGGACTAAGCCTAATGATTTCCAGTTGGGATATGTCATTTTGTTGTGGGATGCACTAGATGAGGACAAAGGTAAGCATGAAAATATTTATCACCTATAGAAATTCCCCTACAAGATTTCGGCTTTCAGAGGGAACAATGCCTACTTGTTGGATGAGATGGAGGGTGGTCTAGTATCTGGAGTTCCTGTAAATGGGAGGATCCTCAAACATTATTTCATGTAAAGTAATTTCATCTCCATTGTCAGTGTATATACCATTTCTTTTTAACATTGCATGTGTGGATAACTCTTTGACAGACTTAAAGCCCTAGGTCCCCAACATAAGCTGTCATTTGGTTTTTCTTTTTAGGTTACAGGAACCAGGAAAGTTCTAAAGGTTTTAGGAAATCTTGGGACCAACCCAATGGATAATGAACCTAATATATGGGGTTCTTTTCTACCTCACAGGGAGTATAGAATTCCCGAATTGGAGTCATTATTAGTATCTAGTCAGCACTAGTTCTAAATTTTGAAGATCTTTTGCAAAGGATTTAACGTTGTTTCTTGAAAATACAACTAGCAAGGGAGTAGGCCAAATGAAAGGAAGAACAAGGGATATAAATTCTCTGCCATATGAAATTGAGGAGTGGGAATAATATTTTGCAGGTTATATTATGGAGAAAATAGATGGAATAGATACATCATAGAGAGAACCACCGACTGCAAAAGATTTCGTGGATCTAAGAGATCCGAAGAAAAAAACCGTGGAAAAATGCAAAATTTGATATACCCTGAAAAATTCAATGGCTGAGATATAAAGATGGTGTATATCTACAGTCAAAATGGATTTCACGGTGACAACTTGTGCAATGGATAAAACATGTCATGGATGCGAAATCGTGTAAGTCCTGCACAAGTGAACGATTGAGATCGCAGGTGAAAAATATCTATGGCTGTGGTTGATTTCGCAAGCCAAACATGAGTGGGGGATAAGAAAGGACATTCTTTAGAAATGTTGGTATAACCCACAACTTTGGATGGTGTGGATATGGTGGATATATGATCAATGATCCAAGTTATTTTCATGGTAGCAACGTGCATGAAAGTTAGCAGGAGAAAGCACTGTGAAAGGTTGGTAGACCCCGCACCTCTCGACGATGGAGATTGGGTGGAGATATGAACAACGACTCATATTTATTTTGTGATAAGGATACACACAAATATTAACAAGTTAAAGGATCAATAAATCATGTAAAGGTCCGCATCGTGGAATGATCGAGATCTCCCATGGTGGAGATTTACAGTTGTGGTTTATTTCACACAACCAAAGGTGCGAAGGGGAAAAAGATCAGTATAGGTGCAAAATGGAGACTAAGAAAGGAAAAATATAATTATGCAAAGTGTTTCCAGGAGAACAAAACCATTAGAAGATGTTCTAAAACATTCTTTTCAGTCAAGCGAGCCTGCATTGCAGACACCGCATTGCCATTTTTGACCTAATGTGCCTACCATCCACTATTTCCTATTTTGTGTGTGAATCATGGTGAATTTTCCACCTCATGAGTTTGTTAGGATTTGCAAATGATTATTAGATATTTATTCCCAATTTTGTAACTGATTTTGGCTCTGTTTCGAGTTTGGTATCGGGAGCCCATGAAACTCTAAATGTACCCTTGATACAAGAATAAAGGGTGGGAACTTTCATTCATAAGAACTTTTCTCTTGGATTCTTTATCTCTGTAATATTTCTTGGAAGTGCTAATGAGAGATATTTTTCTACATCTATGAGATTCATCACGGTGTTATACATTTAGTTCGTGTTTCCCATTTGCATCATTTTCATTTTTGTGATTTATTGCTAGTTCTCTCTAGTTGTATATAATGAATTCATTTCATTAAGTGTTCGTTGTATCATATATCACATTTGTGATTTGTTTTTGATGACTGTTATAGAATTCATCCTTTGTTAGGTGCTATGTATCAATTATTTGCCTCATTATTGATACTGCTAAAGGTGGTGCAAGAGGTTCACCCAAATATAGGTTCCTCTTGCTTCATTGGGCTTTCTCCTCTTTCTCCTACCACCCTTTAAATATATATTCATGGATGTGATACTTGCTTTTCCTCAGATCTCAAAGGAAAACCCCTACTCATTTTCACTGTAATATCCTTGATTGATTCAGGTTGTGACTCCATTTCCCAATGTTTTTTCTTATCTATCTATTTTACCACTTTTAAATATGCAACTATCCTATTAACCTTAGGAATATAGCCTTTTGAACGCTTTCTTAAATCCAAATGTCTATGTGAATTTTCTTGTGACAAGAGAGAGCCCTCTTTGACTGTATTAGATAGATTGCAATCTAAAGGTTGGTTGAAATGGTTACCCCTGTGACTCCCTACTGCAACCATAGGAAACTTATATGGTTATAATACTAATAATTCCCTATTTCTTGGAAAATGGGACAATATTATAAAGCCACTCGGTTAAAGGCATGGAGTATATAAAACCAACTTTCAAAAGCTTCTCAACTTCATCCTTAATGGCTGCAGGTTTTCTTGGGTGGACTTGGTGAAGTTTTTTCCTAACAGGTATTGTCATCAGGTATGCCTTTATCTCATGCATGACAATAGATGGATCAATCCTGGGCATTTATTCATAAGTCCAAGAAAAAACATCATGAAATTCGTTAAAAATACCTCAGTATTCCTCAATGTTTGTCGCTGAATAGTTTTGGCCAATGTGAACATGATCGACAACACCTTCCCTAACCGATATATTGAGGGGAATTGTTTTGGTGATGTTGCATAAATTCCCTTCACAATCAACACCTTGCAGTAATACAACTATTTCCAGATACTTGACTATATTGGAACATATCAGAGAAACAAAATATGAATCTACCAAATTAGCATTAGGAAGAAATGAAAATCGATGATGAGATTCTTCTCATAAAGATTCATCTAGACTCATAACCTCCACAATAGACTCATGTGATGGAAAATTTCGTGAGACATAATCTAAAGTTAGGAGAGGGGAATCTTGGAAGTAGGGCAGATGTTAAGGATCTGATGCTACTGAATGATGATCATTTATGTAAGCATAAAACCCAAATGAATGGAATCATACAAGGATTTCTATGGACTCAAAGAATATGGTTCAATAATCTCTTTTCCCTTAGACATGCCCCAGGTCATGGAGGATAACATGTTTACTGTGGCAAATTTTGTACTAGGAGAGGAAATGTTGGATGAAAAAACTTGCATGAGTGAAGAATATTTTAACAATACAACCCCTACAGATGGATAGGGAGGAGGTGAATTCCCTCACATAGGAAATTTTTTTTCCATGGAAGTAGTAATATCTAGTGAGCAATAATCGAGTTGGTATGTAGTCACAAATTTTACTCGATGTGAGAATTTGAGCGTGCGAAAAATTGACGACGCAATGGACTTTATAGCATATAACTAGTTCCTTACTAACAATAGATTGTAATCTAGGGGAGCATCAACCAATTCTACCTAGATGGAAATGGTTTTTCCCCCCATATCGATGGACAATGCCGATAGTAGACCATGGGGTTGAAAAACTCATCTGTTGAAATATTTTAAGGTGGTTGGTGACTTACTAAGCTCAGGAGAATGAATGGATCTCCATCAAGACGTAGACAAAACCAAGGTGGAATATCCCTTGTCTAAGATGGTGCGATGGATATTTCTACCCACCACTCTAGTATCAATTTGGAAAGGGATTTGATGGGATATCCTCAATTTATAATTCTCCACATTAAAGGTGATCATAGTTGAATTATAAGGATCGAAAGCCCCTAGGGACAACAACAAATTCTTTCGATGTGTAGGACAGCTTTGGAATACTTCCAAAGTAGACATGGCATAAGGTGCTTGAGCTAAATATTCAACAACATTATAAAATAGAGCAGCTTGAGCACTAGGATTGAAAACGTTTTTAGGGATTGTACTCTTTGGAGGATGCAAAATTGTGTCAAAACTAGGTTTTTCAATAGTGAGAGGACCTTTGGAAGGAGGTCGAGGAGAAGTGTTGACGAGAGGAGTCTTCTTGGAAGAAGCATCCTCATTTTTCTTCTCAAGTGCTTGATCATATTTCTGACTTCTAGTAGTCAACCCAACTATTTCGGTACACATCATAAGAATTTCTTAAGTAGAGGACGAAGGACCATGCAAATATGTATGGTCAATCAACTGTTGTTGGGACAGGAAGGGGTAAGTTAACAATGTTGATGTGGGGTTACTTTTCAAGAATTATTAATCTCTTCATGATGAGGACACTCCTTCATGAAGTGATCATCTCCACATAACAAACAAGGATACTTATCCTTCCTCTTAGGTTTGGTGTTAATCTCTAGAGTTGATGTTTGGTACTCTCTTATTGGTTTCTAGGTTTCTTATTATTACCTTTTCCTTTCTTCTTATTATTGGGCGATTGGGAATATTGGATCACATTCACCTCGGTGAAAAATTGTAGGAGTAGAAGAAGTCGTAGTTGAAGCACTCTAGAGTTTAGCATGCTTAGCTATGGATGTAGGTTGGATTGTACCAACAACACCATAAAGAAGAGTCTCTGTAGGTGGCTTGGTAGGGTTGGTGCTAAGATGAGGAGAATTAGGAATTAAGTCATATAAAGTTTCTTACTGAGAATAGACTAAGTCTAAGTATTGGGCCCAGGTAATAGTCTTCTCTTCTGTGACAACACCACTCATGGTCACATCTCAGGAAATAGGAGGAAACAAGGACTTATTGAACGAGTCAGCAAAAATTTGATCTGGAATGGGAGCCTTGATTAACCTTCAATGCCTCCTCCACTCAAATGTAATCTCATATGTGAGTAGATTTGTTTTTCCAAAGAGAGGTTAAGAGATCCATATGAGTTTCATACCAGATGGGTAACTAGAAATGAGTAAGAAACACAATTTCCAATGAATTAAAATCCATAAACGAGTGTTGTGGAAGTTCGATGTACCATTTTACGGCTGTGTCGATCAATGTTCTTTGGAAGAGTCTCAATTGGATAGAATAATCCATAAGGGAGTTAGATGAACACAACAAATGGAAGGTCATCACATGATTTTTGGGATCTTCTCCCTGCTTCCCATCAAACTTTAGAATGTCTAACAGAAGTTTGGATAGGATGGTAGGCCAAAACGGATCATGTTGAATGGGGTCATTTATTAACTTGGGCATGTTAGGAAAATCCAATGTAGCCGAAAATGGAAGTTTCTAGTTGGGTTGTGGGTAACTGAAATACTGATAAGGTAAGGCTACCTCGGTAGGAACCAAGGTCTATTGAGGTTGGTTGTAAAACCCACCAAATTGTTGATAGTTTGGATCATTTTGACCCATAAATGGTGGTTGCACCTGGTTAAGTCTTGTTTGAGGTCCATAAGTAGGTCGATCCCATTGATTGGTAACTCCTCCAGGATAAGGGACATATAAGGGGTTATTGCACTGTGCCCCTCTATTGTATTTATTACCAATGTTAGGATGTTGAGGAGGGGTCCAAGCTGATGTAGGATGTTGTGAAACAAGACCAATAGGACCAAGACCAGTATCACCACTAGGTCGAATAGCTCGAGGGGGAGGACATGTGATATTGTGTAGAACAGGTACATAAGATCCTCTATCTATTTGGGATGTAGGAGGGAAAAATTGAATTCCAACATTTAGCAAAGCTATGGGAGGAATAGAAGCTCCTCCCATATGTGAATTCGACAAAGTATTTTGAGCTAACAGTGGCATTCCTGAAGGAGTGGAAATTCTAGACACCGTAGGTGCAGATGGAGGATTAACATGAACAATACTAGAAGGAATATTTAATGACCTACCTAAAATATCACTAGGTAAATGGTAGGGAAAGGGTATGTTATAGTTTGGGGTCAACTCCATATAGATGAATTCAGAGATAACTTCACCAAGGGAAGTCTCCCAAAATGGAGCATTAGGACCAAATATAGGAGCTACTCATTCATCAGGTTGAAATTGATTAAGCCTAGCTCTAGAAGAATTTGGGACATAAAAGGATGTGTTCCAAGAGGATGGTTTCTCCACTAGTGGTGTTCCTAATAGGTCCATTGCGAGAGCATTGGGAAGAGGAGATTCAACTCCTTCTAGTTAAGGCATAGAAGTAGTACCTGGCTCAAAATTGTTCTCCATGTCTCTTTCCATGGGAGGTTGAGCCAGAGGATTCAAAGTATTTTTCAATGATAAACCTTGTAACCGACAAGGCATCCTCCAAGAGAAATCAACCAGTTTGCAAAAATCAAACTAATCTCAAAAAGGTAAAAACCCTATCTATTCAGGAAGATCAAATGCTACTCAAGCTAACGAAACAATCAGAACTTGTTATAGTAGTGGTAAAAAGTTAGGATCCTCAAACGACTGACAAACCACCACAACTCATGATATACCGTAGGGTCCAATAGTGAAACGTGACAAGGAGGATTGGGACGATACCCTTTCTTGAACACCCGACTACTTGGAGGACATGTGTATAGTAATCTCCTTGAGTGTTATTATTGGTGTATTACGGTGATAGGACGGTCAAATGGATATGATCATATGGTTTCAGCATCCCTAAAAGTGTTTCCCTATATACACAAGGTACGTGGGAGCTCCAATCGGTAGTAGTATTTTCTAATGCACAACCGTTTGAAAGGGGCCTTCCGATATACAACTGAGTACATGAAGTACCTTTCTATATACCTCAAGGGTATGTGAAAGGTCATTCTATATACTAGTGGTACATGGAATAACCACACAATCCCTGAGATGTTGTGCATGCAAATACTGGCAACTCCTACACTTAAAGATGTCGAAACACATCCCTAACCGATCACACATTTCTACAAATTCTAACCTAAGTCTAGCTCTTGATTTTATCTTTTGCGGTTAGGTGAATGCATGAGGTGAGGACATAAAAGTAAATCCATGTAAAATAATTATGCAAATATTGTTCTTTCACTTTTTATAAAATTCCCTACTTAAGGAAGAGATCAAGGTTCGATTCCTAGTTATCCAAAATGATTAAATCCCAAGAAAACAAATACATAACTATATCTAAAACCTATTGCAAGCACACCATGACTTCAAAAACAATAAATTTGAAAAGGAAAATGACAAGATCTATTTTCTAAAGAATGACTATGATGACTACTCAAAAAACCATATTTTTCAAACCTCTTCAAACAATGAAAATAAGATGTACACCACACACTTTTTTTTTTTGGAGTAAGAACACCTAGAAGAAATCAGAAAGTAAATACTTGAGAGGATGTAAGACCAATCAAGTCTCTCCCAAATCATACCTAAGCTTGAACAAGACCTTTTTCTCATTTTTTTTAAAATAAAAGATGAAAACAATCATAAATTTAAACTATGAAGAAATTAAAAGAAATTCTATTTTCATTCAAGTTGATCAAACAACATTCAGAGATCTCGATCTACACTTTCTTTTCAAATTTCTTCTTCCACCAAACTAGAAACTACAAGAAGCCAATTCAACTAGTTATTGGAGGTCTAACCTAACCAATCCTAACTCAGTTTCTAGATTTCAATTCACATATAAAACAATCAGAAACAAGCCAGAACAACTTCAGAAGACCAAAATACAACATCCAAGTTTCATAATTACGTTGGAATTAAAAACCCTACCTAGCACCGCTGCTTGAAGGTAGAGAATAGAGCATTACTGCTCCAACACCACCTTTTCCCAACAGGAAAAGAGTGATGGAACCTCTCTCTATCCACTAGATTTATGCGGTGGCACTGCTTGTTTCCTTTGCAAAAAGTGCGGTGACCTCTCTTGGTAAATTTCCTAGGTGCAGTGGTGCTTGCAAATTCCAAAAAAAGACATGAGGCGAAAAATAAAATATTAGAGTTCAATCTACTGGCATCAAATGATAATCATAAGAAAAGAAATAAATCCTGTAAGGCATATATGGATAGATCTAAAGTAGACTAACCAGTTTAAAATCAAATCTAACTAAACAACTAGTAGATCTGATGTAATATCCAAAAAATTTGTAAAAATTTAAAATTTTTTAAGTGACATTAAATGTCTAAAGTCGGAACTAAGTACCTGCTAATGGTTAGTGGAAAATGAAACCATTTATAGAAGAACATGGGATTTCTTCTTTATAAGAACCTGTAAACTAAAAGGTGTAATATTAAAAACTTGTGTTAGTGCTATAAATGACTTAGCAGCTATAATTCTTTCAGAGTTAGAAAATGACTTGTGTTTTGTTGCTGTTAGATATACTGATGTTTATCTTTTGTCAAGTAGGGAAAGAAATTATTCTGTGTGAACAGGGATTACTTAGCTTTCAAATAACTCAATTTGAATGTTGGTTCTTTACATGTTTAGCAGGTAAGCGTATGATCCAGTAGGGTTTTATTTAATTTCAATTCTTCTATGTGAACGGGGATTACTTAGCTTTCAGATAACTCAATTGGAATGTTGGTTCCTTACATGTTTAGCAAGTAAGCGTATGATCCAGTAGGGTGTTATTTAATTTCAATTCGAGAAGATACTTCCCTAGCATGAATAAGATGCTAGTCTTAGAAAAAGTTTTAATATGATGCTTGTATTCAAGGAGGTAAAGTTAATATTTTTATGTAATTGCAACTCCATAATAAAAGTATAACAAACTGCATTAGCATAGTTATAAAACGATTTCCAGATACTATGTCGAAGGAAAATCAAATTACTATGTGGTTTGAGTCCAAGAATACCATATACTTTTGTTGAAAGCAATTTTGATCTGGATTTCAACTAGGATGCATTTATAGCACTCTGTCTTTTGCTTAGTTTAAGCATACATCGGATTCTAGTTTTAAGCATCATTAAAATGAATCATACACAAGAACTACTTCGTAGTTCCTAAACCACCATCCTAGCCTATTTTTGCTGGAAAAGAGTTACTCTAAAACTCCTACGACCTAACATCCAAAGATGTATACCATTTTTATCATATCCTAGGTTTTTCATTATATAATTTTCATGTTATATAAGGATGTACTCCTCATACTTTTTATATGTATATTTTTCTTTAGAGACTGAGTGTACTCTCAGCTATGACTAAAACTTCATGCAAGTTGATTAGTAGACTTTTGAAATATCTATATACAAAGTCATAGCACATAAAGTTAACAAAAGAATCTATTTAAATTTGACATAGCCTACGGGTTAATTCATATCTTAAGATTATGATTTATACCCTATGTATCGCTAATACCCATTGCAATGATATATATTATTGGCAATCATAAACAATGTATAGTTTATAATGATCGTTGGTTTGAATTTGTAAAACATTGTGTTGCAGCGCTGACTATCGAAATTTACCCACGCTAGATAAAACATTTCGAAGGACATGTGGGATGGTTTTATCCACACAAGGGTTGACTTGTAGCTCCAAAACCCTACTCATTTTTTTTACAGAGCGAGGGTTCCCTCGTCTTGTTGGCCGAGCTGAGAGCTCGCTGCCATTGGAGACCTGTAACCATCTTCAATATTGACCACTTGCTTCCATATCCAATGTTGTGACTATATTGAGAGAGATCGTGCGGGGCTTCTTTGTCTTTAAAATATTACTGTGGCATACATCAAAAGTAGAAACTAGTTTTTCTTAAGGTTTTGTGGACTGTGTTTGTCTTGAGCCTGCAAGATAATTGACAGAGCTTGTACAGGAGTCATTCTTTATTCCTGTTGAGTTGTTTGCTCATTTATTTCCAGGCCGTGACTCAACGTCTTCTTGTCTTCCAGCACGGTGCTAAAACCCTCTAAGGTGGCCATTTTACCTCAACTTCATCCCGAAAGAGAAACTTAACAGGTCAATACTTACTCTCATTTCATTTTTAGATTAGGTTTTATAATTTTAAGTAAGCTTTGTAATCATAAAAATGGTTTGTAACTTGCATGTTCTTCTCCTAGCTCTGAAGGTGGAAACGAGCTTACTCCTTCAACATTCCACTTGAGCATACATTTGGTAATCTCTGGTTGCAAATGAAGGTTTCTTCTTACAACTTGTTGTGGTGGTTGGAAGATAGGTTCTTTGTTGTTGGTTAAAGCACAACTTTGGTTTACAAGCTAGCTTGTTGTTTCTTGTTTTCTTGAATTCTATAAGAGTTTGAAACCCTTAGAGGGTACTTTGTGCAGGAAGGAAGAAGGCTATAGTAGCCGTGATAAAAAATGGTTTTTATGTCTCTGCCTTTACGGCCTGAACAATGTATAGGTATTTTAATTATTTTGATAGAGCTCAGCTCTAAGCCCTACGAGGCTGTCGACCTCAGTTTGGTTAATTTTTAGTTTTTAAAAATAGATTTTAAAGGAAAAGAAAAGACTGTTAATTAGTCAGGATTTGTAAATGGATTAAGGGTTTTACCTGTCAGTAATGTATGGCTACTGTTCACTATATATTATTTTGTTTTAGCTAAGATTTGGATAGACCTGAGTCTTAACCTGAAATTCTAAAGGCAATAAGCCATTTCTTCCTAAATGATTTTGTTTTTAATAATTTGTTATAGTATTATTTTCAATTATTATCATGAAATGATTTACAATGCAATGTAATTATTGGAATTTTACTATGTTAAGAGTACTATTATCACTCTGTTTTGGCTCATAAGGTTTGATATTTAAATATACTCTACAGTTCGATAAATAATAAATTTTACATGGTAATTTCTTAGCTCTGTTTTATTAATTTTCCCTCAATGATCTTTTTTTCCAGTTGTTACTTTTTTTATAAAGGAAAGGTTTAGGGTAATTACTAGGATTAAGTTTATCTTTCATGAACTTAGATATTTACCTTGAGGTTACAGTAGAAAATTTTGTGTTAATACAGAGACACATATGGCTAGAAATAATTTATTATAAGAATTTACTGAAAGCTATCTAAATCTAAACCCTAAGTGGTGGTTTGTTTACTATTTTAGTGTATTTGTTTAACTGCGTCTATTGTTTATATTGAAAAATAGTATTAAAATAGTTCTATATGTAGTATGATTACTAAATATCTTTAAATATCTGTGTTTAGTTCTTGTCTAAAATAAATACATTCAATAAATAAAGTATTTACTGTTTCTTTGCAGAAAATAATCATAAGCAAACTATAGCAAAATTTAGTTGCATTTTTCATTCAGGGTTAAATAAGAATCATCATATCTACCTAAACACCCAGATGTACTAGAGTACTTCCAAATCCATTCATGGAAACACATAGTATGGAATTATATTTCTATTTATTTCCCATTTAGCATATTTACTACTATTTCTAACATAATCTATCAATTACGAAGTCCATCAATACACAGTTACTATTTTCTTCATAAACCCTAATAAAATACTAACATGCCTGTATTTGAAAACTAGTAAACATTTTACTCAAAGACAAGAAATAAATAAAATAACATGAAACAATTAGAACCTGTCAATGATGAGGTGACAACAGCTTAAGGAGGCTGTTCCTCTCAACCAACTCCCAGAGAAAGCTTAGACTGCACTTCGTCAGGACCCCCGAGCCTATTTCCTGGTCCTCTTGGTAGAGTATTGGGTGGAGGATATGTCCTTAAGACCTTCTATTTCCTGACTGGTCCAATTATCTGAGTAATCCAAATCTGCTCACAGCAGTAATAACTTTATCCTAATAGATGAAATAAGTTCAATCTCAGCAGTTAACCCATCAAACTCACTTCAGTAATCCCCTCCATCAAATTTCTCGTGAGCAAATTCATTAACTCTGAATGATCACCTCTCAGAAATGAGCAGCCTCAGTTGTCTTCAGTGGGAACTTTTATAGAAATGCCTAGGTCTTCTAGGTCAGTTTTCACCTTGTTAGAATAATCAACCCATAGTTTACCCATTTAGACATTAATTTAATTATTTCTGTCTTATTATCCTAGTTCATGTGTCCCACCTTGTGCAAGTTGTCTTTTACCTATCCATAGTGGTCAAACTTGCCTCATTTGACTCATGTAGCACATGGGAAATCCCAAGGAATCAAATCTGCTTTATTCCTGGCCTCTTAGGCACCTATCTACTTTTTCTGCTTTATTCCCTTCTTTTTCAGTGTTTTAAGGAAAATAGAAAAGCTAGACTAGGTGAGGTGAAGTCTGAGTTTATTAATTATTATGCAGATGCAGGTATTCAGATGCAGTATTCTATCCCTTACACACCACAACAAAATGGTGTTGCTGAGAGGAAGAACAGATCACTGAAGGAGATGGCAACATGCATGATGGAGGCCAAAACTTTGCCACCAAAGTACTGGGCCAAAGATATCAACTATGCAGCCTATATTCAGAATAGGGTGCCTCATAAACAACTTGATGGCATGACTCCCTTCGAAGCATGGAGTGGGCACAAGCCAGATGTGACCCATTTCAGGATTTTGGGCTCAAAGGCTTGGGCTAGAATCCCAATAGAGAAGAGGAAGGCTTTGCAGCCCCAAAGCCAAGAGTGTATTTTTGTTGGATACTCTAAATATTCAAAAGGGTACAAGTTTATAAATTTGAGAAAAAACAAAGCCTTCATCGAAAGGTGTGTTTAGTTTGAAGAAGAACCCCTTGCAGCAGTGGAAGTTGGTGAAGCCTCTTCACCACTTGAATCTCAAAAAGTAAGTAAAGAGTTTGTTGAACATGCTGATTCTGATTTGTCTAATGGAGATGAGTTTATTGCAGACCCTAACATCCCTACAAGGCCAAAATGGGCAGCCAAGACACTCCATGCAGTAGGAGAGCTAGTTGGGGATCCCATTGACCCAAGGAGGACTAGATCTAAGTTTGAGAGTGGTCTGTGCATGAAGGATCCTATGTTTGCTGAAAAATGCTATTTGATGGTGGAGTATGATCCTCAAACATATGAAGAAGTAGCAGGACATCCAATATGGAAAACAACCATGAAGGAGGATTTCAGCTCACTCCAGAAGAGCAACACATGGGAGCTAGTGGATCTTCCCCCAGGGAGAAAACTAGTACAGTGTAAGTGGGTCTATAAGACCAAATTTTCTGCTGATGGTTCACCACTGAAGTACAAGGCCAGATTGGTAGCTAAGGGCTACTCATAGGTTCATGGCATAGATTACAATGAGACTTTTCCCCAATGGAAAAAATGGATTCCATCAGGCTAGCCTTAGCCATTGCAGCCTCAAGGCAATGGGAGGTACATCACATGGATGTAAAATGTGCTTTCCTGAATGGAGATCTCACTGAGGATATATATATGCAGCAGCCTCAAGGTTTTTATACTAAACCTTCTCTTGTGTGCAGGTTGAGAAAGTCATTGTATGGGCTAAAGCAAGCCCCCATGGCTTGGTATGCCAAGATTGATAGCTTCTTGCTATCACTGAATTATGTTCGGTGCAAATCAGATCCAAATGTCTATTTGAAGTTAGTTAATGGTTCATTAATGATCATTGTGTTATATGTTGATGACCTCCTCATTACAAGAAGCTCACAGGCTGAGATTGCTTCCTTAAAAGGAGCTATGAACCAAGCCTTCTCCATGACAGATTTGGGGCTCTTAAGTCAATTTTTGGGGCTTGAGATTGCTCAAACCAAAGCTGAAATCAAGGTGCACCAGTACAAATATTCCTTGGACTTTCTGAACAAATTCAGAATGAAGGATTGCAAAGCAAGCAAAACTCATTTCCTTTCAGGAGTGAAGCTGGAAGAAGCTGATTCTTCACCTATGGTAAACAATACACTGTATAGGAAATTGATTGGATGTTTGTTGTATCTGACACATACTAGACCTGATATTTGTTATGCAGTAAGTGTGGCTTCTAGATTCATGGATCATCCTCAAGAGATCCATTGGAAAGCATCCAAAAGGATCCTTAACTTTGTTTAGGGAACAAGGACACATGGGATCTTCTATAAAGCAAAATCTGATCTTGATTTGATTGGATTTACTGACAGTGATTGGGCAGGTGATAGCATAGATAAGAAGTCCACATCAGGATATGTGTTCATGCTTGTAGAAGGGCCAATCATCTAGTCAAGCAAGAAACAGAGTGCCATTGCACTCTCATCTACAGAAGTAGAGTACATAGGAGTTGTTAATGCAGCAACTCAATGTTTATGGTTGCAGGGTTTACTTGGAGAGTGTGGCTTCAAACCAGAGTACTCAACTACCATATACTGTGATAACCAGAGTACCATTCAAATATGCAAAGATCCAGTTCAGAAGCAGAGAACCAGAA
>LPNX010795144.1:972186-998712 GCA_001517045.1 Pseudotsuga menziesii | reverse complement strand
GATGTATACCATTTTTACCTTATCCTAGGTTTTTCATTATATAATTTTCATGTTATATAAGGATGTACTCCTTATTCTTTTTATATGTATCTTTTACTTCAAAAACTGCGTGTACTCTCAGCTATGACTAAAAATTCATGCCAGTTTATTAGTAGACTTTTGAAATATCTATATACAAAGTCTTAACATAGTAAGTTAACAAAATAATCTATTTAAATTTGACATAGCCTATGGGTTACTTCATATCTTAATATTATGATTTATAACCTATGTATCACTAATCTCCATGGCAATGATATATATTATTGGCAATCATAAACAATGTATAGTTTATAATGATCGTTGGTTTGAATTTGTAAAACATTATGTTGCAGTGCTGACTATGGAACTTTACCCACGCTTGAGAAAATATTTCGAAGGACATGTCGGATGCTTTTATCCACACAAGGGTTGACTTATAACTCCAAAACCCTACTCATTTGTTTTGCGGAGCGAGGGTTCCTCCATCTTGTTGTCCGACCTGAGAGCTCGCAGCCATTGGAGACCTGTAACCACCTTCAAGCTTGACTGCTTGCTTCCATATCCAATGCTATGACTGTATTGAGAGAGGTCATGAGGGGGTTCTTCATCTTTTAAAGATTATTGTGGTATACAACAAAAGTCTAAATTGGTTTTTCTTAAGGTTTCATGGACTATGTTTGTCTTGAGCCTGCAAGATGATTGACAGAGCTTGTACATGAGTCATTCTTTATTCCAGTTGAGTTATTTGCACGTTTCTTTCCAGGTTGTGACTCAACATCTTCTTGTCTTCCAGCACGGTGCCAAAACCCTCTACGGTGGCCGTTTTACCTCAACTTCATCCCGAAAGAGAAACTTAATAGGTCAATACTAACTCTCGTTTCATTTTTAGATTAGTTTTTATAAAAAGGTTTTATAATTTTAAGTAAGATTTGTAATCATAAAAATGGTTTGTAACTTGCAGGTTCTTCTCCCATCTCTGGAGGTGGAAATGAGCTTACTCCTTCAACGTTCCACTTGAGCATACATTTGGTAAGCCCCAGTTGCAAACGAGGGTCTCTTCCTGCAACTTGTTGTGGTGGTTGGAATATAGGTTCTTTGTGGTTGGTTAAAGCATGACTCTGTTTTACAAGCTAGCTTGTTGTTTCTTGTTTGCTTGAATACTATAAGAGTTCGAAACCCTTAGAGGGTACTTTGTGCAAGGAGGAAGAAGGCTATAGTAGCCCTAGTAAAAAATGGTTTTTATGTCTCTACCTTTACTTCCTGAACAATGTATAGTTCTTTTACTTATTTTGGTAGAGCTCACCTCTAATCCCTACGAGGCTTTCGACCTCTGTCTGGTTAATTTTTAGTTTTTAAAAATAGATTTTAAAGGAAAAGAAAAGACGGTTAATCAGTCAGGATTTGTAAATGGATTAAGGGTTTTACCTATCAGTAATGTGTGGTTACTGTTCAATATATATTATTTTGTTTCAGCTAATATTTGGACAGACCTGAGTCTTAACCTAAAATTCTAAAGGCAATAAGCCATTTCTTCCTAAATGACTTTGTTTTTAATAATTTGTCATAGTATTATTTTTCATTATTATCATGTAATGATTTATAGTGCAATGTAATTATGAGAATTTTACTGTGTTAAGAGTACTATTATCACTCTGTTTTGGCTCATAAGGGTTGATATTTAAATATACCCTACAACTCAATAAAGAATAAATTTTACATGGTAATTTCTTAGCTTTGTTTTATTAATTTTCCTTCAATGATCTTTTTTTACAGCTGTTACTATTTTTATAAAGGAAAGGTTTAGGGTAATTTCTAGGATTAAGTTTATCTTTCATGAACTTAGATAGCTTCCTTGAGGTTACAGTAGAAACTTCTGTGTTAATACAAAGACAAATATGGCCTGGGAATAATTTATTTTAAGAATTTACTGAAAGCTATCTAAATCTAAACCCTAAGTGGTGGTTTGTTTACTATTTTAGTGTATTTGTTTAACTGCGTCTATTGTTTATAATGAATAATAGTATTAAAATAGTTCTATATGTAGTATGATTACTAAATATTTTTATATACCTATGTTCAGTTCTTCTCTGAAGTAAATACATTCAATAGATAAAGTATTTACTATTCCTTTACATAAAATAATCATAAGCAAACTATAGCAGAATTTAGTTACATTTTTCATTCAAGGTTAAATAAGAATCATCATATCTACCTAAACACCCAACTGTACTAGAGTATTTCCAAAGCCAGGCATGGAAAAATACAGTATGGAATTCTATTTCTATTTATCCCCCATTTAGCATATTTACTACTATTTCTAACATAATCTATCAATTACTAAGTCCATCAATACACAGTTACTCTTTTCTTCATAAACCGTAATAAAATACTAACATGCCTCTATTTGAAAACTAGTAAACATTTTACTGAAGATAGTAAATAAATATAATAACATGAAACAATTAGAACCTGTCAATGATGAGGTGACAACAGCTTAAGGAGGTTGCTCCTCCCAACTAAATCCTAGAGAAAGCTTAGACTGCACTTCCTCAAAACCCCCGAGCCTATTTCCTGGTCCTCCTAGTAGAGTACTGGGTGAAGGATATGTCCTTAAGAACTGTTGTCACCTAACTGGTCCAATTACCTTAGTAATCCATATCTACTCACATCAGTAAGAAATTTATCCTAATAGCTACAATAAGTTCAGTCTCAACAGCTAACCCCTCAAAATCACTTCAGTAATCCCCTCCATCGAATTTCTCATGAGCAAATTCATTCGCTCTAAATGATCACCTCTCAGAAATGAGCAGCCTCAACTGTCTTTAATGGGAACTTTTATAGAAATGCTTAGGTCTTTTGGGTCAGTTTTCACTTAATGAGCCGCCTACTCCAATTCCACTTTCTTGGGGAATCATGACCACAAATATAGGGAGGTTTCCACCTGCAACAATTGGAAGTATTTGAGGATGCTTCCACTTGTCAATGTACTCTCCATCCAGTCTCCTCCACCAAGTGACCAGTTAACACTCTTTTAACAACTTCCCTAATTTGTTGTCTCGTCATTTATTTATTTATAAATAAAATATTCTGAATTACATTAATTATTCTTGACCCCACTTGGTCATCAATTACAAACTTAACATAAAATATAACAAAATGTTCCTCAAATTACATTAAATTGTTTTTGCAAATTGGGGCATGTGACACCGGATCAATGAATAAATTGAAGTTTGAAGCAAAGGCAAGAACTAGGAACTAATAACGACCATAAGTTCCAAGACTCTCTCTAGTTGAGTCACTAGATTTGTTATTGGAAATACTCACCTTATGCAGACATAAGCTGTTTCCCTAGCCTAAAATGTTCGAAGCTATAATAGAGGAGTAAAAAAAATGAGAAGCACTTCCCCTAAGATTGATATATTATTGGAATGGATTCTTTCACTTGTCATACAATGTGATATGACAGTCTTTTGGAATGTTAGATCTCCACAAATTCACTTGCAATAAGAACACTACAAAGAAAATACAAGATCAAAGCACCAAGTACAATCTATAATCATATGCTGATGACTAAGCAATTCGACAATGAAACAAGTGATCAATACACAATATGATTCATGGGAAAGGAACTTTCATTGCATTAATGGAATCAAGGAGAGAAATTACAACCAAGATCCTTAGTGTTGAGAAGTCCCTTCTCAAGAAAAACATTGCCTCCAAAGCTTCAAACTTGCCTATCAATTTCTCACTCTCCTTGGCTTGATTTGGCCAAAGTTTTGATGTTGTAACATAATATTATTCTATTTACCCATAGGGGATGAGCCAATATTTATAGCCATAGGAGGATAGTGAAGGTTGATATTATCACGGGTGAGGTGCAAGGGAGATACTACAAGGATGTATCTCAATCCCAGGTGGTCCAAGATTTTAGGGATAAGGTTTCCATGAAGCCAAGCTTAGAGAAGCTTCATGAAACTTCTATTTTTTACCTTTAAAACATGAGCACCTCTCTTTGTCAACTAAGATAGAGCATTACCCATAGTGCACCGCTTATTGTAAAAGGGAATGTGGAATTGGAACCACTTTTTGTCTATGGAAAACGGGAGTTATGCATTGGGGTAACACACATTGTCCACAAGGAAAGTGCGCTAGTGGAAAAAAGCATGAAATCACTGGTGTTGGCCCAGATTCAACTTCACAAGTTGGGGATTTGAGGCAAGTTCTGGTTTTTGGTTCTCATAATATGATGATGACGAGAAATGTGTGTAACACAAACCCTCTTGAATATAGGGTAAATTAAACCTTTTCTAAAAGTACAAAATTGGTGTTTCTAAGATGCAAAATATGGTTCCAAAACATTACATATCAAGTTCCAAACTTGCACTTCCTGATTCAATATTGACAATTTTGGAACTATATTTTGTACTTTTGAATTTGATATTGGCACTTTCTAAACCATATTTTTCACTTGTTAAAGAAGAAATGGGAACTTTCAAAATATGTTTTTTCACTTTTGAAAACTGATATTGGCACTTTATGAATATGATTTTTTCACTTTTGCAATCCAATAGCATCACTTATAGAGTCCGATTTTCAGTTTTGGAATTCAATATTGTCACATCTAGAATAAAAAATATTCTTTAATAACCCCATTTTTCTACTTAATTATGAATCACATTTAATACATATCATTCAAATTTTTTAATATATAAAATCACCTAAAAATACTCGTTATTCATGTCTTTGTAATTATATGTCCTGATAATTATATAGATCTCTTCATTGTCCCATATATTGCATTATGTGGAATCATAAACAAGAATTGTATTTCTACATAATTACAAGCATTTGTAATTATATACCATATATTACTTTACATGGTCTTTTCCACATGAATTGTGTTTCAACAATCACAGCTATCATGAAATACAATGCTTCAAAATGTTTAACCAAGCTATTTAATATTGAGCACAATTCCAGAATTTAATTTCTCATTGTTATGTTTTTCAAAAAATCCACTTTCTTTTTGGCACAAAATATTAAAGCATGATAATAACGAATAAATACCGATAACCATGTACCAATACTTGTAAAAAGGATTAATTAATCAAATTTTGTTTATACGAAAATATCAGAAAAATAGAAAACAATACCAAATTTATCAACCACAACTAAATATAAAAATATATATAATATTAACAATATGAAACAATGACACACATATAAAATATTCATAGATGCACATATAAAAATATTAACAATATGAAACAATGACATGCATATAAAATATGAAACAATGACACACAATGACACACATATAAAATATCAATAAAAAATAATAATATCTATAAATTCCAATGGATAGTTAATATGTTACATTTCTGTTAGTCATATTTTACATATAGATATCGACTAGAGAGTGTAGGTGCATGTTTTTGTGTTTTAATTGAGAAACAAATAATAATTGAAGGACGTAAATGTGCATTCAATTCAAAATGTAGTATTGTAGGTTCACCAACGAAATCATTTTACTCAACGATTGGGTTTTTCTCATTTTGGATTAATAGTTTCATGATATAACCATCTGGAGTAAAAATTATTCAATTTAATATTGTTGTGATAGATTTCTAAGAAGGTATACAAATTCAAGGACATCAATATCCATCCACGTTAAAACATAAATAATAATATTAATAAATAACATAATAGAAAGTTCACAAATGATCAATTTCACCATCTAAAATTCATTTGAATTAGGTGTTTTTATTGTACATATCATCCTTCACTCTAAAGGTGATAGTTGTGATATGTTTAGGATAGTATTTACATTGAAAACAAAAATTACAAATGAATTTTAGGACAAGGTCATATAAAATAAAATCCAAATAAATAGCTATAAAAATCACCATATTAAAATTTTCTCCTAGAGAATATATGATGGTCATAATTTTTTTCTCTCATAGAGTCAACACGTTCTATATACTTACCATCTTGAACTTTTCTCCCATAGAATAGATTAAAGATATACCAACTTTTCTCCTAGAGATTAGATTAGTGCTATTAAATCACCCTCTTGAGATTTAAAATATTGTCCATTGAAATGGGGGATTAAATAGTACTCCGGGATATTGTCCACTACTTTGTACTAGACTAAGAGATCATAGTTGATCCCAAGGTAAAATAATATTTGGATGTACTCTTTTGTTCCACAATACTACAACCCCAATCATATTTGGAATAACCAAGTAGCATCACTCCACCACTGAAATCATATCTAAGTCCATAAGAAATAGTACCTCAAAGGTATCTAAGAACATTATTGAAAAAACCCAATGTTTATGTCTTGGCTCATACATAAAATGACTCAAGATACTCACAACATAACATATTCTTGGTCTATTATGTATCAAATACATCAAGAAACCAATGAGTTGTTTATACATGGTAGGATCCAGAATATGACTCATGTAATTTATTTATATTAGACACCATTAGTGTAGACATGAACTTATAGTCCATCATAAATCTGTGTAACACATCAATTTTGTACTTTTCTTATGAAAGAAAGATCTCATATTTACTTTTCCAAACTTCCAGAAGAAGAAAAAGTGCATAAGACCCAAGTATTTAATTTCGAACTCAAAAGTGAGATCCATCTTGCACTGATCTATATGATGTTCCTCTCTAGTAAGGAACATGTCATGAAAATTAAAAACCAATATCAATTGTTGCTTCTTCACAACGTTAAATTACATGTTCGGGCTATATTCACTTTTGGAGAATCCCAAGCACTGAAGATAGCTACAAATCCTCGAATACCAAGCCCTTAGGGCCTACTTTATCCCATACAAGGACTTCTTAATTTTTCATAGATGTGACTCCTTGCCATGAAATAGAAACCCCTCAGGTTTTTGTATGCATACTTCTTCCTCAACTTCACAATTAAGAAAGGTAGTTTTCACATCCATTTGGTGAATATTATACCACATATATGAGGCAACAAAAATAATGGCTCTAATAGTGATGTACGTGGCCACTAGAGAGAATGTCTCAACAAAGTCTATTCCTTCTTTCTGTGAGTAACAATGAGCCACAAATATTTCTTTATATTTGTTATAGCTGATTTTACCACACCAGGTAGATCACACATTTATGGCCTTCTCTGTCCCTGTGCAGACTCCTTAGACCAAGTGGAATTGTATTATACTTTGATGTTCCAATATCATCCCTAAAAAACACTTGTTTATTTATGTACATGAATTTTAAAGCTATACTCGCGACTTTTGACCTCAAACTCGAATCCATCGGGATGTGTGCATAAGTCCAAATACTTTTGTATTTTTCCTCATATGAGTATGAATAACTTGATCCTTGACCTTCCAAATTCCTTGAGAACGTTCAGATTCAACCCTCCTCTACCTCTTTGGAGTTCTATATAAGGAACCCCTTGGATACATTGAAGGAGGGGGAATTCAAGAGTAAGAAAACTATAGTCGATTGTTTGCTCATCTTTGCTTATACTTGAGTCTGCATCCCTTTGTCCCTTGGAGAACATAGTGTTCTTCCCAATTTTTCCTTATGCTCTTATTCGAAGGATGTTGAATCTTGAGTAAGCTATTCCTTAGTTATCTTGACTTTGCATGTCGTCCATTCCCGGTACTGTTACTAGTTCATGCACATCTTGTTCATTGAGTTCTTCCACATTATACAGCGTTGCTGAGTACCTCGTGTTGGTTGATGGGGGATGCCTTAATTCCCTCCTTCCAGCGGATTCCATTCCATCAACATAAGATCATTTAATCTAGAATAGGAGTCTAGAGTCATTTTAGTGCCTTGAGACTTACTGTCATCAGTGTTAGGTTCTCTCGTCATCGATAGTTTTGGGAATACATCAATGTCCCCTGATCAATGGATTCTTCCAAGTGTTTGACCTCAACACATCTATTCACACTTGTTAGATTGGACTCTATACCTTGATTCCCATTTTCATTGTTAGTGGGTTATCTCGCATATGTTAACGGTATAAATCAATGATCGGTAATCAGACAATGGACTACTATGTTCGAACTCGACACATCTATTCGCATAGTAGGACATGTACTCATAGCGGTTTGCGTAGATGACCTTCCAGTGTGGTGGAATTCCATATATGCTACCTCCTCGATCGTGTCGGTATTCATGAGATTTCAGCTCTCGTGATCATGATTCCAATATTTGCAGTGTATATCAAATATCTTCATCCATTATGGAGATCTTGATCCATTGTATATTGTAAGTGGCGATGACCACACATGACACTTTGTATATCATGCCGATTCATGGCCATTGTACTCTTATGTATCCAGGACTACTACATTTATTTGCAGTCACATGCAGACATTTATCATTGTATCATACTCATGATTGGCTAGTTCTTCCACCTGGGTCTTCATTACTCCACTTCTGGGATGGATTTTATAATGTATTTCGACCATCATGTTACCTCTCTGACCTCACACATTAGGGTGTTTTATTTTTATCATTTAGTCAATATGATCTTGGGATCTTATTTTAGAGAATAACATGCACAACAATAATCACAGGAGACAAGAGACACAAAGAGTCTTCCTTGGGGAAACCATAAAGGAGAAAACCCCGCAACTTCCTCAGAGATAGAATGAGCACCAATGGAAAAGTAAAACCCAAGGACAGAAATATGATCTTCGACAGCTATTCTCTCTCTCACTTGTGCAATCTCCTCTTCTCTCACTCATGCGTTATAGTTGAGTGTGTGTGTGTGTCAAATAGAGAGGCTCACTCTCTATTTATACTAGTTTCCAACTTGATAATAACTTTCTAGGGCCGACTTCACTAAGAGAGTCTAATAACCCTAGTGCCCCTCAACTGTGGGGAATCCCCCCCCGATCAATAAGGACGGTTAACCTCTATGACTTTACATGACTTGATTACATTAATGATTCTATCGATAGGAAATTCAGGGTACAAAGAAATACAACATATAAAATATACAAGTGAATACATTCCGAAGTTACAAATACATCAACACTCCCTCTTAACTAGGAAGGTATTCTCTTGACAAGCTGGATCATTATCACTGGATCATAATCAAGGATGGATCATCATTGGATCATCATCATCATAACTGCTCCCGCTATGTCAAACAAATGATGCTATCTCTCAATTCTACTCGTCATAGGAATTTCTACAGATCCAACCCTTTTTTTATGTTAGTTGTAGGCCTAGCCTCCATGTAGGTCTTCAACTTCTTCAACGTTTATATCCAACCATGGGAGGCCCATCCTGCCACCATGTCAGAAAAGCTTGCCCAACACTTATATCTGAACATGGGAGGCCCAACCTGCCACCATGTCAGAAAGGCCCAACACTCACATCTGACCATGGGAGGCCCAACCTGCCACCATGTCAGAAAGGCTCATCCAACACTTATATCTAACCATGGGAGGCCCATCCTACCACCATGTCAGAAAGTCCCAACACCGTCATATGACCATGGGAAGCCTAGCCTACCACCATGGTAAAAATGCTCATCCAACACTTATATCTGACCATGGGAGTCCTAGCCTCCCACCATGTCAGAAAGGCCCAGCACTCACATATGACTATGGGAGGCCCAACCTGCCACCATGTCAGAAAGGATCAGCACTTATATTCAACCATGGGAGGCCCAACCTGACACCATGTTAGGATATTTAGACACTTAGGAGTTAGTTAAGATCAACTTGTGTAATATATCCGTTAGGTAAAGTGTGTTTCTGTAGTATGCATTAGCATGCATTTGTAAATATTCTAATCCGACGGTCACGATATGCTCTAGACATAAAGTGATCCGATGGTTCAACTTATCTTAGATCATACCTACTATTAATCCATGGCTTAACACTCGATTGGTCCATGATCTCTATTTAAAGAGCATGGAGGGTCCTTGGCTAGTTGATCGATTATGAGAAGCTCATATGTAACTTTCTTTCTTTTGCATAATAAATTGCTCCAAGTAGCTATTTGGCTGGGGTTGTGGACTGTTTCCCTCTCAAGGGTTTTAACCACATGACAAACATCGGTGTGTTGATATGTGATATATTTGTGTGAAGCGGTTTCTGAAGTTGTTCGGTATTTTGGGAGTACCCTGTGTACCCGAACATGGTATCTAAGCGTTTATGAAGAGTCGCTTTTGGTGTTGCCGAAACTTTGAAAGGGTTTCTGTTTCTGGTGTTTTTATTCATTTTTGGCTTGTGGAAGCTATTCCATTGCATCCAGAGCGTCGTTTCCATTAGGAAATGGTTTTCGGTGATTTCTGTTTGATCCAGAAACACCCATTTCAACAAATCTAAAGGTATAATGTTATAGTGACAGATTTGTTTAATTTTGTTTTAAATCTCTCATATTTTATCAGTTTTATTATTAGATATTTATTGTTTTCATCTCAGACTGTTGCCTTCCCTGGCTGCGTATTCTCTTTTCCATGCACCTTGTGCGATCGCAGCGAATCGGAAATAGAAAGGGAAATTTTTTTCTTGGCTTCTCGGCTACGTATGTTCTTTTTCGTGCACCTTGTGCGATCACGGCAAATCAGAAACAACGATAAAATTTGAAAATGTATACTTTCTGGATAAGCTAACGAAGATCTAACCCCATTGTGTGGAAAAAGTTTTTTTGTTTTTGTTTTTCCATTTTTTTTATTTGCAGAAAAAAAAGGTAAGCACGGAGAACAAGAGAGAAGAGTAAAAAAAAAAGCCCCTTTCTCTTTCCATTCTTTTATGTACCTTTCAAACTTAGCTCACTTGGTCCAAAGTTGCTTTATTCCTTAATAGGTCTTGAGTTCAAGTCTTATTTAGCTATTTTTTAGTGCATGCAATTTATATTTTCAAGTTACTTTATTGTAAAAGTGCATCTCACTTAAATAAAATAAAATAAAAAGTGAGTCACTTAAGTCTTTTAATTTATTGCGGCACTATTTAAAGTAACATTATTGTAAAAGTGAAAATCACTTATTCTACAAAAGTGATTCACTTAAAAGCAACTTTATTGTAAAGTGATTGTCAAAGGTTGATAGTGGGAAGAGGGGGGTTCTTTTTTTAAGTTGGTCAAGTAAATATCTGCCACGTCACTATTGGGGACATCTTCAACATTTTCTTTGATCAAGCATAACTTCATCATCCAGAATCAGTTTTCAGTGCTATTTTTTTAAAAACTGCATATTTTTTTGAGCTCTTTGCATCCAAATCGTTATTTTATGTTCTTGCAGCCATTATTTTACAATATGGCCACCCCTTGTGATATTATATTTACAAGTTTTAACTATTTCTCATGGAAATATCGTATGAAGGATGTTCTGTGAAGTAGGGGACTTTTCAGGATAACCTTAGGGAAAGAAACAGAACCCACTGATGATAATAAAAAAATTAAATGAAAATATAGATGTGATGAATCTCATGGATTGATTGGGATGCCAATATTTACTAATTTGTGATTCCACATATCTGGAATTGATGAACCTCATAAAGCTTGGGAAAACTTGGAATCTGTGTTTGGTAAATACAATGAAATTCGGGGTCATCAACTTGAGAATGAATTTATTTCCTTGAATCCAAATGATTTTTCATGCATTCAAGACTATTTATCTAAGTATAAAACTCTTAGACTCTTATGTGAAGAATGCAAGATTAAGAAAGAAGACAAATAATGTATTTATCATATTCTTTCCAAACTTGGACCTACATATTTTGTTTTTGTATCTACATTCTACTCCAGGAAAGAATCGTTGACTACAACTAGCTATCAAGAGTCTAGTCTTGAATCCTTTTGTGATTCCTTAATTAGAGAGAAAGATAAGCTCATTCATCTTGGAATAATTAACAATGCAAATATATCTGGGAAAGCCTTATTGTCCCAATGGAAAGAAAAGTCCAAGCCTCCCAAGAAACATAATTTTTGTATTAATAAGCCAAATAACAAGGGTCCCAAACCCTCTTAGTTAGCTCCTTATTTAAAAATTGACAAAGGATCCAAGCCAAAAAGGAAAGAAGACTGAGCGTCATTGCAATTTTTGTGGGAAAGATAATCATGATGAATCTAAGTGTTTCAAGAAGATGGCAGCCTTGGAAGCAACAATGAAGAACCACTAGATCAACCTAGATTCGTCCTCAGAATCTACCTCTCATGGACATGCACTTTGTGCTTCTCGTTATTCTTGTACTGCATCTTTTTCTTCTACTTCAATTGAATGGCTCATTGATTCTGGAGCATCTTATCATATGGCTAAGGATCAAGCCATCTTTTCTACTATGCATGAATGTAACACCAAGAAAATATTTGTTGGTGATGATAGATTTGTAAGTGTTGTAGGATATGGAATAGTTCCAATATAAAAATGGTCATTTTAGTGATGTACTATGTGTTCCAAAAATTTCCTCCAATTTGTTATCAGTCTATCAAATTACTCATTCAAGTGAAGGTAAAACTGTGACATTTACACCACACCAAGTTGTAATCAAGTATTTTAAAAATACTCAAAATGTCCTTGCTACTAGAACTATTGATGATATTACCAGGTTGTACAAATTTAACAACTTTGGGTCATCACCTTTTCCTTTAGTTTTTGTTGTTAATAGTGATAACTTGAGAAAAATTTGGCATGAGTGATTTGGTCACTTAAATTATAACTCATTGCAAAAACTATGTAAATATAATATGGTGATTGGTCTTTTGATGGTATCTTGCAAGGATGGTGTTTGTTCCGGTTGTGTACTCGAAAAAAATCATTGGGACAGGCTTGACAAACATGCCTCTTGGCATGCATCGGTTCCCTTGGAGCTTGTGCATAGTGACTTGCGTGGCACTCTTCCATTTGCTTCCTTTTCTGGTTTCAAATATTTCTTAACTTTCATTGATGACTACTCCAGATGCACTTGGGTTTACTTCCTAAAAATTAAGAGCAAAGTATTTTACATGTTCTTGGCCTGCAAGGCCCTTGTTGAAAAGCAATCTGGTCATTCAATTATTAAGTTAAGATCTGACAATGGATGAGAATATGTTAACAACAAGTTCACTAATTTTTGCACTAAACAAGGAATCCAACAATAGCACACTGTTCCATATACACCATAACAAAATGGTGTAGCTGAATGGAAGAACCGTACTTTAAAAGAAATGGCTATTTGTATGATCCAATCTAAGGGACTAAGTCTTCAATATTGGGCTAAGGACATAAATTGTGCAAATTACATAGTTAATCACACACCCACTAAAGTTTTACAAGGTATAACACTGGAAGAAGCATGGAGTAAAATTAAACCAGATGTAAGTCACTTCCATGTGTTTGGTTGTGAAGCATGGGCTCACATTCCGGATGAAAAATGGAAAGCATTCCAGCCTAAAAGTGAAAAGTGCATATTTGTTGGATATTATGAAGATGTAAAAGGTTATAGAATTGTTGAGCCACATTCTCATGATATAATCATTACAAGAGATGTTAAATTTGATGAGAATATCTTAGCCTACGAGCCTAACTTGGTGGGTGTGCCATCTTTGGCCTGTGAGCCTGATTCGACAATTGTGCCTTCTTCTTCTTCTTCCAAATTCCTTGATAGGTTTCCAAATCTAGTTTCTGATGATGACAGTGAGGATGAAAATCCACCTCCGCCTGCTCACATTCCTCCAATTGCACCAGCACCAATACTTCCTCGATGGGTCCGTTCAACATGTGAAGCAGCTGGTGATATTGCTAGTGATCCTAGAGATCAACGTCGATCATGTTCTCAGTTTTAGTGAGCCTCTTCTATTTTGACTCAAGTTTTTGAGAATCATGATCTAGAAACTTTTGTAGAAGCTTCGGGAAATCCAGATTGGGATGCACCTATGGATGAAGAATATAATTCCTTAATGGTGAACGATACTTGGGATCTTGTTCCTCTTCCAAAAGGAATAAAACTTGTCAGATGTAAATGGGTCTATAGAACTAAGTATGCATCAAATGGAAGTGTTGAAAGACTTAAGGAAAGGTTAGTTTCCAAAGTTTTTTCCCAAGTTGAAGGGATTGACTACAATGAAACCTTTGCTCCTGTCACAAAAATGAATCCCATCCGCCTTGTTTTTTCCCTTGTAGCCTTACATAACTGGGAAGTCCATAAAATGGATGTCAAGTATACCTTTTTACATGGTGATTTATAGGAGGAAATTTACATGGAACAACCTCCTAGATATGTTCAGGATAACTCTAGCCTTGTCTGTCTCCTTAATAAATCCTTATATTGCCTTAAGCAAGCTCCTAGAGCTTGGTATGCCAGAATGGATAGCTTTCTCCTAGACACTGGTTTTTCTAGATGCAATTTTGACGTCAATGTCTATACCAAGAAAGTAGGAAACCATCTGATCATACGTGTTCTTTATGTTGATGATCTTATCCTTACAGGTAGTGACCCTAAACTTATAACCCATGTGAAATCTAGTCTTAAGCAAAATTTTGAAATGTTTGACTTAGGACATTTGCATTATTTTCTTGGTCTCCAAGTCTTGCAAACCAAAGAAGGAATATTTCTTTCCCAGTCTCAGTATGCTTGTGACCTTCTTCGTCACTTTCACATGGAAGATTGTAAACCAACCACTTGTCCCTTCCAGTCTGGATTCAAACTTTCTGCCACTTGTACTTCCCTTAAAGTAGATGCCACCTTGTATCGTCAGCTTGTTGGTAGTCTCTTATACTTGACTCATTCCCGTCCTGACCTTTCCTTTTCCATTGGTCGTGTTTCCCATTATATGTAAACACCTCATGAAAGTCATTGGAGAGAAGCAAAAAGAATACTTCGATATATTCTAGGTGCAATTCAGTTTGGGATTCATTACAGTACAGGGGGGAAACCTTTGTTGGTTGGTTTCACTTATTCAGATTGGGATGGAGATCCTGATGATCAAAAGTCTACTACGGGTTATGTTTTCAGTCTGGGATCTGGACTTGTCACCTAGGCTTGTAAGAAACAACAAGATATTGCTCTTTCTTCAGTAGAAGCATAATATCGAGCCGTAGTTAATGCCAGTTAGGAAGCTTTATGGCTTCAACATATCCTTTCAGATTTTGGATCCGAGCAGAAGCAGCCTACTCCACTTTGATGCGACAATCAAAGTGCCATCAATCATACCAAAGATCTAGTTCTACATCAATGTAGCAAACACATTGAGCTACACATGTACTTCATCAGAAATATTGTTCATTATCGTGTTATTGAAATGCTCTATTGCCCTACAAATGATCAAGTTCTAGACGTCTTCACCAAGTCTCTTACAGAAGAAAAGTTTTCTAAACTTTAATTTATGTTAGGAGTTCAGGAATGTGTCCTTGAGGGGGGATAGGCTCTAATGCCTCCTTCCTTATCCTAATAGTGTCACTTTTCTAAATCCTTCAATCCTATCCCAAGTTGTTCTTAAGGGGGGATGTTAGGATATTTAGACACTTAGGAGTTAGATAAGATCAAATTGTGTAATATATCCATTATGTAAAGTGTGTTTATTTAGTATGCATTAGTATCCATTTGTAAATATTCTAATATGATGGTCATGATATGCTTTAGACATAAAGTGATCTGACGGTTCAACTTCTCTTAGATCATACCTACCACTGATCTGTGGATTAACACCCGATTGGTCCATGATCTATATTTAAAGAGAATGGAGGGTCCTTGGCTATTTGATCGATTATGAGAAGCTCATATGTAACTTTCTTTCTTTTGCATAATAAATTTCTCCAAGTATCTATTTGGCTGGGGTCATGGACTGTTTCGCTCTTGAGGGTTTTAACCACATGACAAACATTAGTGTGCTAATTTGTGATCTATTTGTGTGAATTTGTTTCTTGAGGTGTTCAATCTTTTGATAGTACCCTGTGTGCACAAACACACCGTGTCGGAAAGGATCTGCACTTACATCTGACCATGGGAGGCCCAAATTTCCACCATGTTAGAAAGGATCAACACTTATATTCGACCATGGGAGGCACAACCTGACACCATGCCAGAAATGATATGTACTTACAATTGACCATGGGAGGCCCGACCTACAACCATGTTAGAAAGGATCCTACACTTACATATGACCATGGGAGTAACACATCCCGCAACCATGTTAGAAAGGCTCTCAGACTCATCACTTCCCCTCAATTTGGATAACACTAAGCTTTTCCCTCAAGTATTCAAACTTCACTCTAGTTAATGGATTGGTTAACAATCAACTATCTCCTCATCCATCGCAACATATTGGTGCTTCACTGCTCCTCTCTACACCATATCCCTAATATAGTGATATTTGATCTCAATATGCTTCTACTTGTTATGGAACACTGGGTTCTCTGAAAACATCACACAACTTTGGTTGTCATAATATATACAAGTAGCATCCAACTTAAAATCAAATAAATTAGATAGTAGTTTCCTTAGCTAAAGTGCCTCACAACTAGCTGAACAAGCTGCGACATACTCTACTTCGGCTGTAGTCAATTCCATGCAAGACTTCTTCCTACTAAACCAAGAGATCACACCTAATCCCATACTAAAGTGGCACCCCAAATTTATCTTCCTATCAATGGAATTTCCTACCCAATCTAAATCCACATAACCTTCTAGGTTAATCTTATGATTTTACTCATACTTGAGCCCATAATTAACTGTAACCTTTAGGTACCTCTGAATATGCTTTGTAGCGATCAGGTGAACATGTCTTGGATCTGTCAGGAACTCGCTCAATGTGTTCACAAAAAAGAAAATATATGGTCTCGTATTCGTCAGGTACATCAAAGACCCAATCATCTGATGATACATCGTAGCATTAACCGAATCTGATGAAGCATAACTTAATAACTTTAGGCTTGATTCCATAGGCGTGGTCATGGCCATGAATTCCATCATCCTGAACATCTTTACGATCTCTACTACATACTTCCCTTGCCCTAGGGAGATTACATCTACATTCTGCCATGCCTCCATGCCTAGAAAGTAGTGCATCATACCCAAGTCTTTCACCTTGAACTTGGCATCAAGATTCCTCTTTGTGTCAACAATCGACCCATCCTCACTTGTTACAAGGAGGTCATCTATATAAAGTAGGACTATAATAGGGTTCCCTTCCTCAACCTTATAGTAAATGTTGGAATCCTCTTTACTCTTGGTAAAGCCTAATCTAGTAAGGAAGCTGTCAATTCTTTCATACCATGTCTTGGGTTCCTATTTCAAACTGTACAGGGACTTCTTCAATTTGCACACATGAGTCTCCCTGACATGTCTCAAAACCAAGTAGCTGCTCCACATACACTTCTTCTTCTACTACACCATTCAAGAAGAAAGTCTTGACATCCATCTGGTGTATCTTCCATTTCATCACTGTAGCTAGAGCAAGTACTGATCTTATGGACATGTATATGGCTACAGGTACAAAAGTCTCCTCATAATCTATCCCTTTTTTTCTAGGAGAATCCATGTGCCACAAATATTTTTTTATATTTCTCTATGCTACCATCTGTAGCATGCTTGATCTTGTATATCCATTTGGAAGTTACAACAGACTTCCCTTCTAGTCTTGGGAGCACATCCCAAACATCATTCTTCATGATCGACTGGTACTCCTCGATCATAGAATCCTTTCATTGTTTATTCTTTGCCGCTTCTTCATAGTTGGAAGGTTCATTATCAATGATGTCACACAATAGGGCTACGTAACTGGAGTAGGACCTACTTCTCTTTCATTCTCTGTTCATTTCTTCTGGAGCCCCATATCTTTCTACACCTTGGATAGCCTCTTGTACCCATGTAGGTTTTTTTTTGTAAGGATTCTTCTCTTGGGGTTCTTCTATTTCTCGATATTCTTTCGGAGTTGCATCGTTCATAGTTGTATCTCGGATCCTGAGTGCTTCTGTTTCTTTAGGGTCTTCAATAGGGTTCTTTATGGATTTGTTATAAGCTGAGTCTTCATCAAATGTTATGTCCCTACTGATGTCGATATTCTTGAATCCTGGGAAATATATTCTGTAAACCTTTGAGCTTTCACTATATCCCACAAATATACCTTTATTTCCTAAAGTATCTAACTTCATCCTTTTTTTCATTCGGAATGTGTATGTAAACTAGATAGCCAAATATTCTGAGATGAACGAATTCTAGTTTCTTTCAAGAGAATACTTCTTCTAGTGTCTTTTTCTCAAGTACTCTATGTGAAGTACGGTTCTGTACATACACAACTATCCTAGTAGATTCTACCCATCGATTCATGGGAATATCTTGATCATGAAGCATTTCCCTTGGTGATTCCATGATTGTTCTATTCTTCCTTTCTGCAATCCCATTTTTTGTGGATTATATGGAGTGTTCAACTCCCTCTAAATCCCTAAATCTCTGCATAATTCCTTGAATTCATCTGATGTGAATTCCCCACCATTATTTGATCAAAAGGTCTTGATTTTCTTCTTAGTGTGGTTCTCGATCAAGGCTTTGAATTCCTTGAACTTACTGAATACTTCATCATTTGTTTTCAATAATTATATCCATGTCTTCGTAGAAAAATCTTCAATGAAAGAAACAAAGTATACATACCCAATCAATGAACTTGATGACAATGGACCACATACATAGAAGTGGATGATTTCCAATATTTCTTTTTCCTTTCTCTCACTACTTGGAAATGTCTTATTTGTGTTCTTTCCTTTCGCACATCCTTTGCAAACACCTTCATGTTTTGCCTATATCTCTAGAATACCTTCAACATCTTTTCTTGCAATTAGTAGTGCTCTATAGTGCACATGCACAAGCCTTCTATGCCATAGTTCACTTGCCTCTACTGATTCATGGACCACGACTTGTTCTAGTTGGCCCTTTAGCTTGTATAAGCCTTGGTCTTTCTCACCAATCACTACTGCATCATTATAGTCTTTCCCTTTGGCCACATAAGGACTTATCCATCTACGAATGAAACCCTCATGCCTTTTGCATCCAATGCATAAATGGAGAGGATATTCTTCTTTAGTCCTAGAACAAATAAGACATCCTTCATCTTCATAGACTTTCCAGAGTCTAGCTTATAGGAGGATTCGCCACTACCTTTTATGGGATACTGGTAGTCACCCCCAAGTTTCACTTTGTGGGGTGACTCATGTTCAGATAGTTTCACAAAGGATTCTTTGAATCCTGTCATATGCTTGGAAACCCCACTATCTATGAGCCAATCCTTGCTTCCATGTGTGATAGTTCCTATGAGGGAAGAAATCAAAACATACTCTTCATCACTTGAATAATATTCACTTTCTTGTTTGACTCTTTTTCTGGGAGTTTCACCATTCTCTGCAGTGTGCACATGATTTCTTCTTTTGTCCTTCTTCTTGTGAGAGTCACTCTTATTTCTAGGACAATATCTAGCAAAGTGTCCTTTATCATCACATGTAAAGCATCTGTATTTAGATAGATCTCTGTTAGATATTCTAGGGTATCTTTCTGGTGAGAATGATTACCTTTGGGATGATGATAGTCCCTTCTGATCTTCTTGGTGTGTACTATGAGAGCTTGATATTCATTTCCCATCTTTTCTTCTCAAGCTACTATTCAAGCTTCTTCTTGTGAAAATTCCTCCCACAACCTACTGAAATTGATTAGTTTCCTTCTAGCACAAATCCCTTGAATGAAGGAATCCCGTGACCTATGGAGACCATTCAAAGTAGTCATCATAATTTTTAAATTCTCCACTTCTTCATCCACTACCTCAAGTTTTTATTTTATTTGAGAGACCCTTGTAAAGTATGACTGTATGGTCTCTACATTCTAGATCTTTACATTCTTCAACTGGTTCCTGAAATTCATCTTCTAATTTATGTTCTTCCCTTCAAATAGCTTGGTCAAGGAATCAAACATTTATTTAGGTGTCTTTAGGGAAGACACATGTGGTATAAGGTGATCCTTCATAGAATCAGAAATAATTCTCTTGGCCTTGACCAAGTTCTTCTTGTGTAAGGCCTTAGCCTCTTCTCCATCTAGAACTGGAACCTCTCCACTTATGTAGGTGTCCAATTCATTTTCTTCAAGAACTAGTGAGATCCTATACTTCCATGCTCGAAAGTTTTCAACTCCTTCAATATTTTCATCAAGCTTGGTGTGATGGGACATCTTAATTGAGAACCTCAAATGGAAATACAAAATATTTAGATCTTACCAATCTGATATGCTGAAACTGGATCTGGAGCTGATCTTTTGAATTGCTAGTTTTCTGGTTCATGGGAAAATTAGGGTTTGAATTTCCTGGATATATACCCAACCAAAAAATTTGATCTTGGTCTCTTAACTTCGATTTTGAGGAGGATATTAATCTTGTGCTGGGCTCACTCAAAATTCCACTTTTGTGAAAATCCCTAATTTCTCACTGTAGTGGTAGGTCAAAAACTAAAAAATGCTTAGATTCAGATTCTGCTTCGACAGAAATATGCACCCTTCAATGGAGAGTTAACCTAGCCTCCTTTTTCTGATGATCTCCAGGAAAGAGACCCAACAAGTAATAATTCCTATCTTCTGCAGCTCCACAGTGTCTTCTTCTCAGGTTAGCTCTGATTCCATGTTATATTTTTATCATTTAGTCAATATGATATTAGGATATTATCTGAGAGAATAACATGCACAACAATAATAACAAGAGACAAGAGACACAAAGAGTTTTCATTGGGGAAACCATAAAGAAGAAAACCCCACAACTTCCTCAGAGATAGAATGTGCAACAATGGAAAAAATAAAACCCTAATACAAAAAGATGATCTTCGACAACTATTCTCTCTCTCACTTGTGTGAGCTCCTCTTATCTCACTCATGCGCTATAGTTGAGTGAGTGTTTGATTCAAATAGAGAGGCTCACTTTCTATTTATACTAGTTTTCGACTTGACAATTACTTACCAGGGATGACTTCACTAGCAGAGTCTAATAACCCTAGTGTTCCTCAACGGTGGGGAATTTTCCCCCTGATCAACAAGGAGGGTTAACCTATATGATTTTACATGACTTTATTACATTAATGATTCTCCCGATAGGAAAATTGGGGTACAAATAAATACAACAAATAAAATATACAAGTGAATACATTTTGAAGTTACAAATACATCAACATAGGGGGCATCTGTTATAGATGATTTTACCACACTAGGTATATCACACATTTATGGCCTTCCCTGTCCCTTTGCAGGATCCTTAGACCCCATGGAATTTTATTATACTTTTATGTTCCAATATCATCCCGAAAAAACACATCTTTATTTCTGTACGTGACTTTTAAAT
This sequence comes from Pseudotsuga menziesii, assembly GCA_001517045.1. Taxonomy (NCBI): domain Eukaryota; kingdom Viridiplantae; phylum Streptophyta; class Pinopsida; order Pinales; family Pinaceae; genus Pseudotsuga; species Pseudotsuga menziesii. The sequence goes on along the minus strand of LPNX010795144.1, from coordinate 977,391 downwards.
CTATACTCGGGTGTACACGTGACTTTTGACCTCAAACACTCGTACATCGAGATGTGTGCATAAGCTCAAATAATTTTGGATTTTTCCTCATATGAGTCCGAATAAATTGACTCTTAGCCTTCCAAATTCCTTGAGAATGCTCAGATTCGACCCTCCATTACCTCTTTGGAGTTCTATATAAGCAACCCCTTGGATACATTGAAGGACGGGGAATTGAAGAGCAAGAAAATTATAGTCCATTATTTCCTCGGCTTTTCTTATACTTGAGTCTACATCTCTTTGTCCCTTGGAGCACATAGTGTTCTTTCCAAGATTGCCTTTTCTTTGTGATATTTCTATCGAGAGATGGAGGATTGAAGTGGTGGAAGCCCAAGTGGAGGACTCGGTTTCTCCTATTCAAAGAAGTTCTGAGACAGTTTGCCACTTTTGTATCTCTAATTTATTAATAGAAATATCTTTTCCTGTCCAATTCATGTACATTTTAAATATGAATATTGAATCCAAGGATGTATTTAATTTCTTATACATGGTTGATTATATATTCTAGGATAGCTCTAAAACATTTATATATATCATGCTTTATTTGTTTGTTGTTGTTGAGAGCAAATCATAATTGCAATTGCATTGGAAAAGCTCAATGAGTATCTACTTCAACCATCCGGAATAAGGTACGATTCGATATCCCTTAGTGTTAGATTTTCTTATTGTTCTTGCATATTGGGAAAGGTTGATTTCTTGTGTCATACTGTCTGTTGTGGTATTCCCAAGCCATAGTAAGTTTCTCTCTGTAACAATATTTTTCAATACTACCATCAACTACATGTTTAATTTTATAAAGCCACATGGAAGTTACTGTAGACTTCCCTTCTGGTTTAGGAACCACTTACCACACATAATTTTCCATGATGGATTTGTATTCTTCCACCATGGCTTCTTTCCATACCTACTACTTAATAGATTCCTCATAGGTGGCGGGTTGTTAATCACTGATGTGACTCATGTATGCTACATATTCTTAATATATTTCATGTATCCTTCACTCTCTATATGTGATTTATTCTGATCCATGTTTGTATTCCTCTTGAAGAATGTATTGACACTAGATAGATATCCCATTAGTAGGAGGTTCATCAAAATATATTTCTACGAGTTCTATTGTATCTTCAGGATCAAGAAGAACAAAGGACTCTTATGGATTCTCCCTCTCAACATATGAAAGATGATAACCATAAACTAGATCCTCCATCATGGGGGTATCATGAACCTCCATATATAAATCACACATAAGGTATTTAGATCATATGCAAACAACCTCTTCACGAAATGTTATAGCTCTACTGACTTGAATGTGCCCTTTCCCTAAAACATAGATTCTATAATGTTTGGAGGATTCACTATATACAATAAATGTTCCTTTTTTTCTAGATGTCTCCATATTTGTCATCTTATCTTTTGAAACATGAATGTATACAGGACAATTGAAAATATTCAAGTGTCCAACATCAAGTTTTTCATCAGTGAAAAATTCTTCAGAATTCTTTTCTCCTAGGATAGCATCAAGGATATTGTTATGAATATAAACAACAATTATATAGTATTTTTCGCATAAGGATGTGGGTAGATCCTAATCACACATCCTAGATTTTTCAACCTCATAGATTATTCTATTCTTTCTTCTAGTAACCCCATTTTGCTGGGGACTGTATGCTACAATCAATTGTATTCTTATCCCTACATCTTTGAAGAAATAATTAAACTCATAAGACTTGAAATCTTTTCCATTATCATATATCAAATAACAAATGTGATTTCCATTTTGATTCTCAACTAGTTATTTAAATTCTTGAAACTTGTTGAAAGTTTCACTCTTTGCCTTCATAAAATATATCCAATACTCGCGATACAAATAATCTATGAGAAACACATAGTACAGATAACTAATCAAGGATGGTGGTAATATAGGACCACATATATTATTAAATTGAGCACATAGATTTGTGAAGCAACACACAACTCACTAGATATATCATACAGTTTTACTCAGAAATTGAAAAATGAAATAGTGCAAAAATGGCTTGCAACTTTGAATGCTTTCATTAATCAAAATTAATTAGATAAATAATTACAATGAAGTACAATGGATAAATAGCCTCATTCAATTCCAATACCTGTGAGGAAATTAGAATTGGTTTGACTCTACTTGACTGTATGTTTAACTGACCTTGTCTAAATCATTATCGAAGTTCAAAATCCCAACTCAAGTGTATAATTCAGTGTTAACTAGTCTAACTGACTGATGTAGGTGAGTAAATGTGCCTAAAATGCATGCATCCATGGAAATCTATCTCTAATTGAGTAGAACTGAATGCAACAGACCAAAACGCAATGTAACATACTCCTAACTGAGCTTGACTATTCACCAACTGAACTCAACAAATGGAGGTTGGTGTTGGCACTCCTAGTGGCTCCTAATTTGTAGGGATTGATCTAGGAGACTCCTAAAATGATGCATGCAAGTGAAATCAGTGGTAGCTGGAATCCATTAGTGTTCTCCACACTTCAGCAACTAGTACATGTGCCCCAATCAGGCCAAGTGGACCCAATGGTGCTAGTGACTAAATATAGACTGGAAGGACTCCTGATTTAGAGATAATTGACCAAATTCAACAAGGGAGAATTATAATCCAACACCCCCCCTGAATGATAACTTGGAAAATTTTTAGGCCCTGGTAAATAAGACCATAGGTCACCCATTAAAACAAGTAAAGTAAATTCTCAACACAAGGAACTGGGGAAAAAAACACATGGGAAAAAATACCCCCCTCTATCTAAGTAGATAGAATCGGGCTTCAAGTTTCAAAAACTTGAAAATATGTTTCTGCAACCTTTATCTCTGTGATGTAGAAAAGCAAGAAGCATTATGTTCTGTGCACAAGTATCCTAGGGCCTAGCATGTAGACTTCTCTATCTTCTCCCAAAATGATAATGGAAGGACGGAGGAATGTAACCTTTTCCTCTTTCTGGATGAAGAGGTGTATGATCCACTCTATTTTTTCGAAGGAAGTGTAACTGATCAGCCCTTTCCATGTAGCATCTCACATGGAGTTTGTTGCATCTCTGAAGGAGGTAATATTGCATGACATAGCGCAAGGTTCTTTGTCTTTTGTGTGTCATATGGATTTCCATTCATATTCCTAGCTTCCTAATTGGGAGTAGGGAATGGATCTGGATCCGAATCACCCTGAATCTCAATCTCATAAACTCATACAACTGGTTCTACAATACTAGTGGAAAATGCAAAATAAGTAGATGGAATTTTTTTAACTTCCCTTTCAAGTGGCAGCTGAGAGTGCATTGATTCATAAAATGGCATGAAGTGTGAGCACTCATATTCCTTGGAGGCATGATTTGCAACACCCTTCGCTATGATGTTCCTAGTAGAGATATCTGTGATATCCACTAAGCTAGGACCAAATATCACTCACTTTGGAGAGCCAGTACGATTCATATGGTATATAGATAATATATTTGTAGCTAAGGAGGGAACATAAAGCACATCTTTGAAATTTCCATATTCAAGCTTGATAGAAATCTTCCCTTTGGCTCAAATTTGACTGTTATTACCCATATCAATACTAAGACCATAAAAATACTGTAAAGAAGAGAATGATTCTTTGGATGCAACCATATGATTGGAAGCTATAGAATCAATGAGGAAGGCATGTGCTATTGAACATCTAGCCTTTAGGGCATGGCATTTCTCTTCATGTTCTTCAATTTCTTCTCTATGGTCATCCTTCCTTACGCTAGCAGGTATAGTAATGTTATGTTTCTTTAGAAGAAGAGCCATTTCATCAATTGTTCTTCTCATACAGGAGCTTTCTGGATGAAATCCCCTTCCACATTAAGAATAATGGGTCTTTCCTTTTCCATTCTTCTTGCTTCTCTTCAAACCTGAAGGCTCATTTGACTACTCTTTCTCCATAGGAGACTCATCCTTTTGCTTCCCTTTACCATTCACAACCTTAGGTCCTCCTGCAACCTGTCCTTGATCTCTGGAAGATCGAATGATCCCCATTTGGATAAAATTATCATGCTCATGGGTGAGATATTCAATGAAGGAATTAAGAGTGGGAATCCTCCAATTTGGAGTAGTGAGCTTCCCTGAACAAAAGGTTGATACAAATACTAAGTAGTGTGCATGAATTTTTGATAGGATAGCAAGGATGAGTTGATCATCCTCCTTCTCAACCTTGCATAGCTTCAACTGGAACACCAAATTCTTGAATTTGGTGAAGAAATCATTCAGTGTTTTGAAGTTGGTTGGATGAAGAGAAATCAGCTCATTCTCTAGCTGATATATCTTGAGATCATCCTGCTTATCAAACAAGGAATCAAGCTTATCCAAAACCTCCTTTGGATTCTTCAATCCATTGATGTGGAAGAGAATATCTCTAGATATTGAGAGGCACAAGAATCCATATGTTTCATCAAGCCTATTCTAGTATTTTTATTTGTTAGCATAATGAATCAAATCTGCCTCTATCTCCATTATGAGTCTAAAAATTATTTTGGAGCGAAGCTACATCTCCATGTCCTCCTTCCACTAGTGGTATTTGAAAGGATTGTTGGAGCAGGGCCCCGTAGCTATAGGAAAAGCTGCTATATCGGAACAAGAAAGTCAAAGGAAATAGTACTTGAAGCAACTGAGAAGAGAGCTCAACCACTGCATTTAAGGCAGAAGCAAAGATAGGAGGGCTTAGCTACCCTCATGAATGGAGAAGGAGAAATGGGCCGAGGTATTAAAGACAAAGGACAGAAGCGGAGCAATCAAGGAAGCGGCACCCATACCCACGATCAGTGCAGAAAATTGTGAAAGACTGCAGAAAGCTGTAGTGTGACCAGTAAGCGGCATTTCAAAGTACAGATAGGCCAACTGTCACAGTTAGGGTTTTGGGTTACTGTTGGGATAGGCCCACAGTTTTGTATCACGGTGAGACCTTCGGGCCACCTATTTAAGCATGTATTTTTTATTATGAAGGGTTATATGGTTAGAAAGTTAGATGGTTAGCTAGTTAGTTGGTCGTCTGTTGTGAAGATACTGAGAAAGATTCGAGCTCTGGTTCCATTGTTAAAGCTGTAGTTATATTACTGTAACCAGCAACTGACTGCTTGAGCATGAATGTAACAATCTGCAAGGGTTGA
>LPNX010795144.1:960097-972126 GCA_001517045.1 Pseudotsuga menziesii | reverse complement strand
AGAGAGAGAGAGAGAGAGAGAGAGAGAGAGAGAGAGAGAGGATATATTGTAAGAAGAAAGCATAATAGGAAGAGAAGAGATCTAAGAGAGAAGGGCTCCTAGCTGAGTGCGTGGAGTTTCCTAGAAGATCTCAAGCTGCATAAGGAGTTGCAGTGAAACTGTGTTACTCTCTCTAGATATAATATAAACACAGTTCCTGTGGACGTAGCTTCCTCCCTGGAAGTGAACCACGTAAAATCCATGTGTTGTGCGACTGTGTCATGTGATTGTGCTATACTTATTTGCTATCTGTTATTCGTTACATGAACGTTGCTTATCAGTTAATAAATGTATGTATGATATCCTTCAGTTGCAGTAACATAGAAGGTTAAATGTGAATTGAATGTGTTAAGTATTCTGTATATGAGTTTATCCGTGCTTGATTCACGACAGCTAACAGTTATAGTGTTAACTGACTTCTGTTTATTTAGTTCAGCAAGTTGAGCATGATTAATGTTAAGAGTTTTAGACTGTAGAGGCTAAGTGAAGTTGTTTAACACCTTGATGAAGGTTAACTGAGCTATTATACCTAGAGAGGAAGCCTCTGGACCTTGCGAGTTGATGAGCATATTAAGTCTTACTGTAGGAAATATCGCGGTGTAGAAAGGTGATATCGGACTGTCAGAGGAGCTGTGGTGTGAGATATCACAGGTTAAGAGTTGAGCAGAAGAGTAATTTTGTGCATCATCCTAGAAGCTGCGATGCGATAAGAGCCAGTCCCATAGCAGAGTCAGCTAGGAAGAGAGAAAAATCCCGTGCTGCGAGATTCAGCTGGTTAAGTAGAGTCAGAGAACCCAGGATGCTATAGAACCTGGTTGAGGAAACTTGATTCTTCATCCAACCCATCTAAGATCACTTCAGGTGAGACTTCAGGCCATTCTGTGGTCTGTTGCTAAAAAGGCCAGTGAGCTAGGGGTTTTGTTGGTACAATAAAGTAAACCTGGGTCTGCACATTTAACCCAACAAATGGTTTCGTCGCCGGTTTTGAACAAATTGAAGAGATGATGTTCTGTTGGCATCCTACTAAAGAAGAACTTAACCAGTGGGTTGAATCTAAGGAAAGAGAATTTGCTGAGAAAGAAAACAAGAGTCCTAGGCTTAGTACAGAGGATTGGTTACAGAAACATATCTTCACAAATTTGCATGAGATATGTTTTGCGACCTATGCAAATGAGTTGTACGATTTGTTGTCAAAGTTGAATGATAAGAATGTATTCAAGAAGAAAAGGAACATTGTCTGGACACCGGAGCTGATTCACACCGTGAAGAGCATAGATAATCGCATTTCGCAAGCAGTAGACTTCTGGCTTGTGAGGTTGCTAGAAGGTTTCATTAAAGAGTTTGCAGTTGATCAAAGAAAGAGTTTCAGCAAAGCAGAGAGGTACTTCTTCAAAGGATATCGCGATAAGTACTTGAACTCTTTAAATGTGTTCCTTAAGATGTTATTGTATGAAAAAGGAGTACTGGATATATTCTCAGATGAATAAGTTAAGTAAGTGTAATGTCACAAGAGTTTGAGAGTGATTATGAAGAAATTGGATGTACACGTAGTGGTAAGAGATATAAAGTAGATTTCAGATCTTCCTTCTTTGAAGATAGTTCAGACAATACTAGAGAACATAGTCAAAGTAATAGAGAAAGAATAGTAGGGGGTATCCCTTACCACCCTTATACCCCACAGAAACCGACCGGGACTCAGAATAATACCGCAGGAACTCCATCTAGTAGTTTACACACAGTACATACTACATTTACACCGCCAAGTGGTAGTAATACAACAAACCAGAATCCACCTCATAGAAACAGAATGGGGGATGACATGAAATTACCTACCTTCATGGGTACAGGGGCAGAAGACCCAGATCAGCATTGGTTCCTATGTGAAGCTGTAGGGACCTTTAAACAGATCCCGGATGACAATACTAAGCTTGTCTAGTTGGCTACTACACTTAGAGAAAGAGATTTAACATGGTATATGAAGTATACATCAGCGTAGATTAGAACACTCATAGAGGTTAGGATCGCAATGATTAAGGAATTTAAGAAACCCAAGTCTGAGTCACAATGTATCAAAAAACTTAAAGACATCAAACAGTTACCCACAGAGTCAGTATGGGATTTCGATCAGAAATTTAAAGCTCTTAAAGACCAATTTAGTTTTGAGTTTGCACCGGAGCAGCATAAGGAATGGTTCATCGCAGCACTGCTCCTTCATATCAGACTTCCACTAATGCAACATAAACTCCATACACAGGATGAAGCATTGGAGATGGAAATGAAACTAGAGGCTTCACCTCTAGCTGAGACTAGTGCAGGTATGACAAACTTACAGAACCAATTAGTCAATCTCACTCTACAGTTACATGAGATTAAGAAAGGAAAAGAGGTTGAACAATAATTATGGTGTACAAAGTGTAAAGGACATGGCCATACCAAATATAATTGTCCAGTATTTATGGAATATATAGCAAGTGGGGCTCCTAACCCCTTAGTGCAGACTCAAGGGCCATGGTGTGAAATCTGTAGAACAAGAGGACACAGACCACATGAATTCCCTTTACTTCATAAGTATGTACAAACTCCTAAGAATTTATACTGTAACTTCTGTAAGTCAGTAGGACATGATGAAAATAATTGCACAGCTTATGATCTCATGATAGAGAGAAAACATGACTTCTATAGAGTCCAGTCAGAGACATTAGGACTAGCAGTAGGACCAAAGCATGAACCGGCTCATGATGGCCGTGGTGGAGGATTCAGAGGATGAGGCCGTGGTGGAGGTTTTAGCCGTGGCCGTGGACCGATTGTTTGTTACAACTGTGGAGCCATAGGACATTATGCTAGGGATTGTTAGAACCCTACTACAACATGTAAGTATTGCAATTCCTATGATCATACTATAGAAGAATGTCCTATCTTGATATCCAAGATTAAGGATCCTAAGCCAACAGTAAACTAGAATATTCAGCTTATTGTTGCTAAGCAGAAAGAACCAGAACCAAGAGTCAATATTGTGACTCGCAGCGGTGCTTCTACTAGTAAGACGTCGCAGGATGATGAAAAGAATACAAGTCCGAAGTGGGTGCGTAAAGCCACTGATAAATATACACCACTTGACCTGCACAAGAACAAAGAAACATTTCAGCAAGCTAAAACTTTCTTTATTGACCCTACACCAACAGGATCGCAGATATTGCCTCGTAGGGGTGTATCACAGGAAAAACCTTGTGGCATTAGTCCTGTGTAGATATCACAGGCTACCACATCTAGAAGGTGTGAAGAGGATGAGTTGACAGGAAGTGTACAATCCTTCCTGCGGAGCTGCTTGAAACTCGTAAGAAATGAGAAATCCATAGGAGAGCTTCAATGCATCATAGATCAATATCAGCAGTCTTCTTCTGTGAGCAGTATGCAGTTTGTTGTTCATAATATTATGGGCCATACAAGAATAGGAAGAGAAATTAGACTCACAGCACAAATTGGAGAGTTTGAAATGGATGAGGTAATCCCAGATTTAGGATCAGAGGTAAATGTTCTTACTAAGTAGACATGGGAACAGATGGGTAGCCCTAAGTTAGCCAGATCACCTATCCATCTGTGATTAGCAAATCAGCAGAGGGTATCGCCACTGGGTCGATTATCGCAGGTACTAGTTGATATTGATGGAGTTCGCAGCTTCGCAAATTTTGAAGTCATAGAAGTTATTGGCGATACCATACCGTATCCAGCTTTATTAGGTATTGATTGGAAAATTGATAACTTGGCTGTTATCGATTTGAAGAAAAGACAAATGACCTTTGAATATAAATAGATTCGAGTCATCGCACCGTTGGATCCTTTTCAGGGTCCTTGATACATTGAACCTATCAGAGCAGAGGAAGAGGTGCGTAATATGGAGAGATTCTATCAGATGAATTCTAACTAGAGTGGTTATATCAACCCCACCGCGGAAGGAAATATTAGTTGGCGATGCGATAGCTCATGCGCATCGGATTCGAATGTTGGTTTAGAAAATTGGTAGAATAGACTTTATGAAGTCTCAGCTCGTAGATGTGCATTTATGACTAAGTCACTATGATGGATTGGCACAGAGGTTAAGGATATTCTATCGTTTGATGGCTTAGCAGATGTCGAAGACTTTTTACAGCAGTTTGAGCAGGAAATCCCTCATGAGTAGAGGATGGTAGCTATTGACCTTGTAGTAAGAGCCACACTTGCAATATGGTGGCATGCACATAAAGAGAATATCGCATCATGGGATGATTTTAAGAGATTGATGGCGATCAGATTCTTTATTGACAAGGAGCGTTTCCAGCAGAAATATACAAGAGAAAGTGACCCCAGGTCACTGATTAATATTTGTGAACAGAATTGGTTGGACATTCCAGAGGATGAATGGGTTCACCTATTCATTCACACTTTAGACACAGTCCCAAGGAACTAGTACACTGAGACAGAGTTGCGCAGAGGAACGATTACATGGCCAGTTATGATAGATAGCTTTCTACTCACTTTCACTTTTTAATCTGAGTACCAAAGCATTGATCAGGCCCTAGAGAGTATAAAGACTAAGATATTTGATGACTGTACCCTACCAGTGTATGCTCAGCCTAATTAGGCCATCCAGTTAGAACATGTGCTAGAGTATTACAACTTCACAGAAGAGCCAGGTGATGAGGATGAGAATCCTCGCAGTATCAACATTCCAAAGTCAGAAGGGACTCACGAAGTTGAGGGACCAAAGCTAGAGATTCCAGCTGTCACAGAGCCTATTAAGATTAAAAAGATCAATATTGGCACAGAAACAGAACCAAAGTTTGCCTCTATTGGAGACTATTGGGATGATGAAACGGTAGGACACATCACAGATTTGTTACATGACTATCAGGAATTATTTCCCACTAAGTTTATAGAAATGAAGGGAATAGTAGGAGATTTGGGAGTCATGAGGATACCTTTGAAAGCAGATGCTAAGCTGGTTAAGCAGCGTCCATACAGATTAAATCCTAGTTATAAAGAAAAAGTTAAGGATGAGATTGATAAGATGCTAGTAGCAGGCATCATTGAGCCAGTAGAAGAGAGTAAATGGGTTAGTCCCATGGTTGTACAGGAAAAAAAAACTAAAGGAGAAATCAAGATTTGTGTTGATTTGTGCAAACTCAACGACGCATCGCTTCATGACCCATTTCTGACACCTTTTACTGATGAAGTTTTAGACAATGTGGGAGGATAGGAGATCTACTCATTCACTGATGGCTTTTCAGGCTATCACCAGATAAGAATCCATCCAGAGGATCGACATAAGACCACCTTTGCAACAGAATGGGGCTCATTCCAGTATACAGTAATGCCCTTTGGTCTTAAAAATGCACCAGCTATTTTTTCTAGAGTAGTAGTTTCTGTCTTTAAGGAATACATCCATAAATTCTTAGAAGTCTATTTTGATGATTGGACTGTATTTGGATTAATCAAAAAGCATATAGGATATTTAAGGCTCATGTTAGAGAAATGTAGGCAATATCAGATTTCTCTTAACTTGAATAAATGTATATTCTATGCACCATTTGGTATTTTGTTGGATAATATTGTTTGCAGACAAGGCTTGATGGTAGATCCCGCAAAGATTGCCATCATTGTAAATCTTCCAGCACCCAACTCAGTCAAGCAATTGAGGACAGTGCTTGGTCATATAGGGTATTATAGAAAATTCATCAAAGGCTATGCAAAGATCACAGCACCTATGGAAAATTTGTTAAAGAAAGAAGCGAAATTCCTATGGAATGAGGAATGCCATCAAAGTTTAGACACTCTTAAAGAGAAGATGGTCACATCACCCATCTTAGTATTTCCAGATTGGAACAAATCATTTCATGTACATGTGGATGCATCTGGCATCGCACTGGGGATTGTCTTAACACATCTAGGAGAAGGGTGTATCGATCACCCTATCGCATACTCAAGTAGAAAGTTATCTACTGCAGAAAAGAACTACACCACTACAGAAAGAGAAGGATTAGCTATGGTGTATGCTCTACAGAAGTTCAGGCACTATCTGTTGGGTGCCCCATTCAAGATGTTCACTGACCATTTCGATTTAAATTACTTGGTCAATAATCTAGTGTTAGGGGGAAGGATCTGCAGATGGTTACTCCTATTTCAGGAGTATGATTTTGAAATTATTGTAAAACCAGGAAGATTGAATGTTGGACTTGATCATCTGTCGCGAATAGACTCAGGAGAAGAACCAAGTAATCTAGAGGATAATTTTCCAGATGGACAATTGTTTTCTATCTAGATCACAGATGAGTATTACGCAGATATTATTCACTTTCTCACTACAGGGTGGGCACCAGTTGACTTTACTAAGCAGCAAAAGAAATAGTTAGTTGTTAAAGCAACAGATTTCACTTTGATTGTAGGAAATTTATATAAGTTAGGTCCAGATGAAGTCCTCCACAGATGTGTTATGTAGCATGAGAAAGAGGCCATTATCAAAGAAGCACATTTAGGTACCGCAGGAGGTCATTTCACAGGAAAGCCGACTGCTAAGAAAATTCTAGCTATAGGATTATGGTGGCCTACTTTGCATAAAGAAACTAAGGAGTTTTGCAGATGCTGTGATATCTGCCAGAGGGTAGGAAAACCTTCGCGGAGATATGAAATGCCACTGCGACCATAGATTATGCTACAGGCATTTGACAAGTGGGCTATAGATTTCATGGGTCCTATCAACCCACCAAGGAAACGAACTGGTGTGAGATACATTATCACAGGAACAAAATACCTCAACAGGTGGGCAGAGGCCAAAGCAGTAAGGAATTGTGATGCTGCTATAGTTGCATAGTTCATTTTTTAAAACATCATAAGTAGATTTGGATGTCCAGCAATTTTGATGAGTGATCAAGGCACACACTTTCTGAATCGCACTATTCAGGCCTTGATAGAGGAATTTCAGATACAGCATCATAAGAGCACTCCCTACCACCCACAAGCTAATGGTATGGTGGAGGCTTTTAACAAGATTCTAGAAAATGCTCTTACTAAGATCTGTAACAACCAAAGAGATGATTGGGACCTTAGTGTTAATGCTGTATTATGGGCTTATAGGACTACATACAAGAAACTTACAGGACACACACCTTTCAGCTTGGTGTATGGACAAGAGGCTGTTATGCCTATGGAATATATTATTCCCAGTTTAAGAATTGCTCAAATTACTGAGATGGCTGATACAGATACGATGAATGAAATACTAGCACAGCTGCTTTCCTTAGAAGAAGACAGATTCATCGCAGGATTTCATCAAAAAGTGCAGAAGGCATGAGAAAAATATTGGCATGATAGGCACATCAAGAGCAATATTTTTCAGATAGGAGACCTAGTGCTCCTTTATGACAGCAAGTTTGTTAAGTTTCCAGGGAAGTTCAAGACACATTGGTTGGGGCCATATAATATTTAGCAGGTCATAGAAGGAGGTGCCATTCAACTCAGTAAACTGAACGGGGAACTTGTTCCTACTTTGATTAATGGCAGTAGGCTTAAGCCTTATAGTGATAGCCAATCCACCTCTAAACCCTAACTCAGAGAACTAAGTAGTGCAAATGTCCAGTGTAGTTGAAAGGAGGCATCTCACCCATAAGTGGTCTACACCAAAAACAAAATTCTAAGTAGGAGGAATCGCAGCAGGAAAGTTTATTTTGTGCAAGTCATAGGACGCTTGCAGAGTTTTTGAATGTTGCAGAGTCTCATGACAACTTTTTGGTCCAGGACGATGCGGTGTGACATCGCAGCAAGGCGATGTTCCCCGTACCACGAAGACAACTTTGAAAAGGGAAAGAGGGCTAGTGACTTCACCCTCTAACAAGCAATTAATCTAGATATGATAGGTATGCGTTTCCCTAGATTTGGAAACAGTACAAGGATTGTCCTAGATTTGGTAAATCTTGGTCGAGACCAGCGCCTGTACACAATTTTCAAGGGAGATTTGATCGAATTTTTAGCACTTCATGAGGATCAGGGCGCCAGGTGTTGTCTTGTCCATGCAATAAATGCCGCTAATGGGTCTAGCTTAAGAGACCATTGCTTTAGATATTATTGATTTCATTACAAATACACAGATCATTCAAACAGAAGGGTTAATTTTGTGATTTCTGAGAGTTATAGAGGAATTTGTAGAAGTTTTCCCTGTGCAGAGATACTCTAGTTATAGAGTGCTAGTTTCCCCATTTTTGTAGCCATTACTAGTCCAGAGTACTGCACCAGATGGTTTATGCCCAAGAAGGAACCTTTAGAAGATGTTGTGCGATGATTCCAGCGTGGTAGCCTTGAGTCTGCTATGACGACGCCGCCCAGGGTTGTGAAACTAGGTGCACCACAGGTCAGGCAGACACCAAGGATGAAGAGTTAAGCTGAGATAATAGAAGAGTCCAATCCAGAGCATGAAGAAGAAGTTCATATGGAAACAATATACATTGTACTGTGAGTCGAGGATGCACCAGAGGTAACCATTCCCAAGGGTGCTAAGTTTCCTATTTCGATACTGTTGATGTATATGTAACTTCGGAATGTATTCTTCTATGTATTTCATGTATTGTAACCCGATGTTTATTATAGGATGTTTCTATTATGCATTTGAGTCATGTTGTCTTACCCCGATATTCCGATCGAGAGGATTAATAATGTAAACAAGTCATATCAAGTCATTAGGTAAGTCCCCACAGTTTCGGGGCACTTGAGTTATTATACACTAATTAAGGTGTAGGCTCAAGTAGTAATTATTAGGTTGAGCCTACGTGTGAAATGGAAATTCAAGTGAACGGATGAATATAAATAGAGAGTGAGAGTCTCTCTATTTATCACTTGTGACATACATCACTTGCTCTCTCAAGTGTGGCGCACCTTTGGAGAAGGAAATACTTTGGTTTGACAGAAGACAGAAGGCTATTGCTGTGTTGGGAGGTCATCTTACTGTTTTGGGTTTCACATCTTGTGGTGATACTATCTTAGATGAAATTGCGGGGTTTTCTCCATTTATGGTTTCCCCGATCAAAACTCTTTGTGCCTCTTGTCTCATGTGATGCGCTTATGTTATTGCTGTGCTTGTTATTCTCTCAGTGAAAATATCTTAACATAATGCTAGCTTAAATGTTGAAAAACTAACATGGGATCAGAGCTAACCTGAGAAGAAGACATTGTGCAGCTACAGGAACTAGGGATTCCTAGTTTGTGGATCTTCCTCCACATATTTTCAGCAAAAGTAAGGTGGAACAACTCTCCTCCTTAGGGCGCATCTTTCTGTCGAAGCGGAATTTGATTCCGAGCATTTTCAGTCTTCGATGCGGAAATTAGGGATTTCTACAGAAGATGAATTTTTGAGTGAGACCAGCATAGGGTTATTCTCCTCATCAAAACTGAAGTTTAGAGACCTGGATCAAGAAATTTGGTTGGGTAAAACTCCAGGAAAGTCAAACCCTAGTTTGACCCTGAGCTAGGAGAAACCCTAAATACTAAAGCTGCTAAGTTTCGGTATAGTCACTATATTCCTAGATTGGAGAAGTCTCAGAAACTGAAAATTTCAAGGGCTGAATATAAAATCCTGATGAATCTTTTTTCCAAAAATTAGACTCAGATTCGCTGTACTCCAGGAGATATGATCTCTCCAAGTTAGGGTTCCAGCCTCTTCCATAATTCATCCCTGAACAGGACATCTGGAGATATCTGAAATATCTTGAGTTACAAAGTTCCAAATGGAATTCCTAAAGATTTTCCAGAAAGGGCACGGACTTTAAATTCAATTTTCCGAATATCAGACTCAGAAGATGAACCAGTGACACGTGGCATGCCGTACAACTTTGCTGTTCTGAACAGTCCTGTAACAGGTCACCTTGGGAAAACGATCATAAATCCCAAATGGTGAAAGAAATTCTGATGAAACTTGTGGTGTTGGATCAGGGACATGCGAGGTTACCTCAGTACGAAATTTCAGACATAGAGGAGCAATAATTTTGGAGATATCGCAGAAACAGTAACAGGACTTTCTGCAGAAGAAATTGGAAAATTAGGGCTTCCTGTTCCGGGAGCTTCCCTCCACTGTTTTCAGAAAAGGAGTACATTGGACAGCTCCATTTGAAGAGATATATCTGTTTATCTAATCAAATTTGAAATATTCCAAGTTTTTAAAATTAGGGTTTCTATGACAAAGCCTAGATCAGTGAACTCCGGGACAAGGACGGACACCTCAAATCGGTAATATCTAATCCTTTGCTATTTCCATTTGAGGCTCTCATTTCAATATGATATATCACATCAGCTTGGTGACAAGCTTGGGGAAGTTGACAAATTCCAAGCCTGGAAGTATCTGATCTCTCTGAAGAAACTGGATTGGACACCTACCTGAGCATAGAGGTTCCAGTTTCAGAGGGAGACGAGGTTAGAAGCCTTTCACAAGAAGAACTTGGTCAAGGCCAAAGAAGACATCATGCTCATGCTGCAGAGGATGATGAACCATCCAGAAAGAGATCCAGATATGAAAGTGAAGATTCTTCAAGCAAGGATAAATATGTTCTGATATCATCTCTCATAGGTAACATTACTCATGGAAGTGATGATTGGATTATAGATAGTGGGGCTTCCAAACATATGACGAGAGCCAAGGAATCCTTTGTAAAACTGTCAGAACATGAATCACCTCACAAGGTGAAACTAGGAGATGACTACAATATCCAATAATATGTAGTGGGGAATATTCATGTAAGCTAGACTCTGGTAAGTCTCTAACAATGAAAGAAGTATTGTTTGTGCTAGGATTGACGAAGAACCTTCTCTCCATTTCAGCATTGATGCAAAAGGAATGCGAGCTGCATTCATAGATGGTCAAGTCATCATTTGGCCAAAAGGAAAGACTATCGATGATGTGGTAGTGATTGAAGAACAAGAAGGAGGCTTGTACAAATTGAAGGGATATCCAGAACAAGCCTTGATCCATGACACAGTAGAGCCAAATGAGCTTTGGCATTACAGAGCACTACCTTTTGCAAGCAAAGCTGTTGAAGCTCTTCCAGAATTTCAAGCTATTTGAAGGGAAGAACAAAATCAGAATATGACTTAAAGAAACCAGTTGAAGAATGTGAAGATCCAGAATGCAGAGACCATGCAGAACAACTTGAAGCGGTAAAAGAAAAAGTGAAGAATGAAAAAGTGGTGATGGCCACCTTGAATGGCCTCCCAGGATCGTGGAATTCATTCATGTGAGGAATGTGTGCTAGAAGGAAGTGATTACTTTCAATAGACTCTAGAAAGAGAACTCACAAGAAGAAGAAGCTCAAGAAGAGAAGGTGGGAGCAACTGAATATCAATCTCTTTCCATCCAAAGAATATCCCTCAAGCAATGAGGTATATGAAGAACTCAACCCTTGAAGAACTTCTTATCCACCTTAGCTTTTGGATAAGAAACGATGCTATTATGAATGAAGAAGATGATGAAGCTGAAGGCTCAAGAAGGAGTCTACCCTCGAAACAAACAAAGATAAGTATTCAATTATCATTTCATTATATTATTTTGTTATGCATTTGTTTATATTCAGTTACTGTATTATGCATGATAGTTTGTTTGCATTAATGATAGAATACTACTAATATGCACGTGATGGGTAAGTAGCTCATGGGGCTATACAAATTCCCCATTGCTACTTATCTAGAATGAAACCTCTTTGCTGACATATTGGATTAGTGCACAATCTCAATATTGTCTTGGTAGAGATGGAAGGCATCTAGAAAGTTTCAATGAGATATGGATGAATGTTGTATTGGCTAAAGTAGTTGCATGATCATATATTTATGCATAAGTGTTTGCCAGTATAAATATTCCTTATGAAATGTTTCTAACCATACAATTGCATTTGACTTGTAGGAAAGATCGCATACATAATCGCCTACAAGCAAAGAAGAATGAAGACTTGTTCTGAAGAACAAGTGACGATAGTTCAAAGAAA